>JAZEWT010000006.1:22860416-22872501 GCA_036362905.1 Mordacia mordax | reverse complement strand
ACGAGCTTCAGTGCGATTTATTGGTAGGTTTTGCCAGTCTATAGGCGATGTAGAAAGAGAAACTGCTTTGGATTGTGGGGGTGGGGGGGCTGCCCTCTGTGGCTCGATCACGGTTAATGGCTGGAGGAGCGATGGGGCAAGGAGGGTGCCCCTTACACCGCGCCTGCCCCTAACACTGACTGCCCTTTACGTGGCCCTCACTGCCCCTGGCACTGCCTGCGCCCCGACTCGTACGCTGCCCCTTTGCCGAGTGATGCCGGTCGTCGATTTCCTCTGGAATAATACTCGTCCTCGCCATAGAACTGTGGGATTCACACGACTGGTTCTGCACTGGAAACAACAACGACGACGTGGTGTTTCTTGAGAAGCCCTCGCCGAAAGCCTCTCAAGCGACGTTCAGGAGGGTCCCGCCACGTCAGGGCCTTTGGCAAGGAATGAGTTTGGCTTCGAGTGGTAGCACAGCGCTCGCCAAGCCAGTGGGGGCCGCGTGGTGGTCACGTATCTTGCCCCGAATTAAGAAATCCCTTGGCTCGATTTCTGACCCGGGCGCCGCTTTCTGTGTGAAGTTTGTATCTTCTGCCTGCCTGTTCTGCAAACTGCCCGTGGGTTGATGGTGGGTCTGTGTGTGAAGACTTGCTCACTAGCAGCAATTGCGCAAAAAAATCTGTCCAAGGGGCGATCTTTCTGTTAATGAGTGTGGGAGTGAGACCGTTTACATAGTTTGTATGTCTCCCAGTTGTGCGTTGGTTTTCATCCGGGTTTTAATAATAATAATTGCACTTGTAGAGCGCTTTTCACCCGAGGGTCACAGAGCGCTGCTGCTCCGAGTTCCTCAGCTTTCATCCATAACTAAAAAAATCCCACTTTGGACAAAATCACATCCCAGTGATCAATAAAATACTTACAAGCACTCAGAGCCCGAATATGCCTCCAACGTCGCCGGCGAAACGTCGCGAAAGAAAGGAGCGCTCGATACGGCTCTCCCGAAAGATCATTTTATTGGCAGAAATCGTACATCGAGTCGTGAAAACCTACATCAGTATGCCTATAAATTACGCAATTAGGGTCACACATAGGTTGATATGACCCTCGCAAAAATGAGAAATTAAATGACAAAACCCAGAGAAGACCCACCACGTGAGGTTTTCGGGTGACTAAAATGTCCTCACGGACGGATTCATTGACCCAGGGGCCAAGGGGGGAAGTTGTCTTGAGGGTTGTCTCGAGGCCTCCGGGGGTTGGCTTGGCTTCTTACCGGGACCCCATGTCTCAATAATTAATCCTCTGATTAATTCGTCCGGCTTTGAGGCACAGAGAGAATCCTGCTTAGAGCGTGCAGATTGGGGTGGGTTGGGAGAATGCTAGTGTTTGATGGGGTTGTTTGCGAGTGTGATGGTGTGTTTTGGTGTGTGGTGGCGTGTGCGAATGTGTGATGATAGTGAAGGTGGGGAACGGTGGCCCAGCGGTAGGCGCGCTGGGCTACGAACCTGGCCACCCGATTCGAATCCAGCTCACGGCCAACACCAGTGACGATTTACCGAACCAACCCTGGGCCTCCCCTGGGTCGACACAGCCTCAAATGAGTACCTAGTGCAATGTGAAAATCCTGCCACTAAGAAGACAAAGGCGGCTGGGCATGGTGTTGGTCACCCACCACCTCGAGTGTCATGTCGACCTTCAGAGGTTCTCGCTAACGGCACTTGACCCTACAGTCTATTAAGGTTATATGGGGGACCTTTGTCTTTCTCTTACCTTCCTAGTGACGATAGTGGTGTATTACTCCGATGATCATTCACATCATGACGTATGTGCCTGCGTGGTCATGTGCAGTAAGGTACAGTGTTTATTGTTGCTGATCCGTTCGAATGTCGTCGTTTTTGACGTGCCGTTCTCTCCGCAGCTCGGTGCAGCGCTTTGTGACCCTCGGGTGAAAAGCGCTCTATATATGCAGTTATTGTTCTATATACACTGTGACTGCATCTGATGCTGCACAGACGGCGCACATTTATTATCTATAGAGTGAGGCAGGCGGTCTTAGACAGAGAAGAGAAATGTATTGAGCATGGATTTGCACGGGAGCATGGAGTCGACAGCACAGACAGCTGGGGGAAGGTATTCCAGACGATGGGGCGGCAGAGTAGAATGAGCGATTTCCCACTAAGTGAACGTTAACTTGAATAGGAAAGCTCGGTTGCCAGAATAAATCTTGCACCGAGCAGATAAAAGATTAGAGGAGTATGGTAGGCAGAGGTGAGTCCATGAGGGATGTTGAAAATTCCCAGCGCAATCTTGAAATGTTTGAGAGTTCCTCGACGCCGGTGTGGGGGCGGACGGCGCACAGTGACGAGCGGTGGTGTGCGATGCCGACCCCCGCCACTTTCCCCACTCACAGTGGCGCTGGGCCGGAACCAGCCACTGCGCAAGGAGCGCCCCAAATGGAAGAGCGAGTTCCCCATGACAGCGGGGCAACTGCGCAGCAAGCGCGACGAGTTCTGGGACACGGCGCCGGCCTTCGAAGGCCGCAAGGAGATCTGGGACGCGCTGCGCGCCGCCGCCTCCGCCTTCGAGGGTGGGGACCACCAGCTGGCGCAGGCGATCGTGGACGGCGCCAGCATCTCGCTGCCGCACGGTATGCACGCACCTCTCTAACCACGTGAAGCACGTCTGGTGGATGTCGCTCACTCAGAGAAAGAGTTCGAGGCTGCTGCTGAAGCTGGAGCACGTGCCACGAGCAGATGGTGCCTTACCATCAGCCCCACCAAAACAACCACCTGCCTGAGAAGTCTCATCTCATATTCCACTCAGTGCTGCATGAGCTGTAGAGCAGTTATGGACAGAGTGCAGGACCCCTGCCATACTTGGGCAGTGTGCTCATGACCAGCTCTGGTTAGGCAGCTGCAGTCTGACTGAATCAGTCTGTCAGCATTATCTTTTTGTCATCTGCGTAACACTGCGTGGAAGCTGCCTGGCATATTGCTGCACAAATCTTTGGGTCCTCTCGGCCAGTGATATTCTCTGTCTTCTATATGTTTTCGAAACATGGAGTCATTTAAAGGACATCCATCATCGACCCTGTGCTTTTTTATATTTTATTGCAAACAAAAATAACAGCGTATGGCAAATGCATGAAGTCAATAAACAGAACAAACGCATACAATTCACAGGAATACAGCGCCTGGAAGCAAACAGACGTGAAATATTTGAATGAACTACAGACAACATGCTGATGAGCTTTTATGGAAGGAGGGGGGAGCTACGGGGCCATCCATCCTCTGTTTAACCAGGCTGGATTGTGTGAGGATATCACAGGTTCTTGAAAGATTTGGATACAGTTATAGGTTGTTGTTGTTGTCTCTTGTATGTATGTGACTGCAAGTATTCCATCTACAGCTAATATTCGTGATGAGTAATCTCCGAACCAGTCCTGGGTCTTAATCCAATGAGCAACTGATGCAGAGTATGTACGTCAGCACTGGGGAGACAAAGGCGGCCGGGCGTGGTGCTCAGCTCACCTAATGTCTCGCGCGCTGCGCCGGTCTGCATAGTCGCGCACTAACCGTATTTGCCCCAATGGTGCGTGGGCTGCGCGGCGGGCTGCGTTATTTGTGTTGGTGCAGGCTCGCTGACCGAGTGCTACGATGAGCTGGGCAACCGCTACCGCCTGCCCGTCTATTGCCTGGCACCCCCTGTCAACCTGGTGGAGGGAGGCGGCGGCGGCAACTCTGACGGAGACTCGCAGGTAGGGCATTGAATGCAAGGCCACGTTCACCAAGGTGATGTTTCATCGCGGCCGTCCACTAGGGGGCACTGTGCTCACGGAAATATCACGACTCAGGTTTGCATTTAATGCCACAGCCGATGGCCATGTGGTACCCGATGTTCACGATATTTTCTCTGAAATCCGCGGTAGAAATGGTCTGACGCAGGTGTGTGCATCCAACCAGATAAGGGAATCCATATTGATTTGTTTGTATGGCGGCATTATTACTGCAAATTACATCTCACAGTGTTGCAGAGTCCACAACACACCGAGGAGCCTGCATAGATGTTATCAGCCAATGAACGATTTGTTTATACGTGTGGGAAGAGACAAGATATCCCGAAGAAAACCCACGTGGGCGAGGGGGACAACATTATTCCATTCACATCGGACAGGTGGCGTTGTACTGTCCCGCCTTTTGGCCAACCAGGGTCCGTTGAGTTCTTGACCCCTGTGGGAAGGGAGGTTCGCAGCACGTGTGCTGTGACCCATCAACCCTGGCTGCAGCCTCCACAGTGTTGGATCAAGGGCAGCCACGTGTGTGCTGGCTCTACTGTCAGGATGCTGTTTTGGAGGTTGCCGCATCACGGTAGCGCAGTTTCTGTGCGATCCGTTTAGGACAGTGGTTCTTAACCTTGTTGGAGGTACTGAACCCCACCAGTTTCATATGCGCGTTTCACCGAACCCTTCTTTATTGGAAAAATAAAATGTGATCACCTGCAGCCAGTGATGGCCAAGCGGGGCTTGTCATCACGAATCATATGAGTGAGGTGTGTGTCTTGACCTCCACCGAACCACTGAGACTGACTCACCGAACCCCTGGGGTTCGATCGAACCCAGGTTAAGAACCACTGGTTTAGGAGTTTCGGAGGAGCTGGCAGTGAGGGTGTGGTGGCAGTGGGAGTGATGGCATCACCGACTTCAGCCTCGCTGACCTCATGATCTCGGATGTGGTGAAAATGTTAAGACAGCGGTCTCCAGTCGACCGGTGATCGACGAGATCGATCCCCTAGTTTGAGCAATCGACTTTTATGTTGCCGGTGTGGGCTTAATTGTAATGAGTCGCTCGTGTAATCACGACACTGGGCAGTGCAGATGTATACTACGGAGGAATTGATTCTGAAGTCGATTTTAGAATCCATCCAGGATTACATTTTAAAAGTGATCTTGTGTATAAATCGGTTAGAAACTACAACCCCAAAAAAATGTTTTTGCTGCTAATTTTCTGTTCCGGTGCCGTTGTTGTTGGCGTGCTGTTCCGTCTGCAGCTCTGTGAGGCGCTTTGTGACCCTCAGGTGAAAAGCGCTCTATAAATGCAATTATTATTTATGAATCCGAAATGTGCGATAGAGCGTACGTGCGTACGTGTTTTTGCTGACTTTGGTTCGTTCCGCCATTAACGCCGGATCTCGCCGATTCCAGACCTCAGACGCACAATCTGCGCCGCCACCACCGCCGCCCGGTCAGGAGCTCCCCCTGCGCCTGCGCGTGTCGATGATGGGGCGCGACGTGCGGCTGGTGGCGCGCACCACCGACACGGTGCTGCAGGCCAAGCGGCGGCTGCAGGCGCTGGAGGGGCCCGAGCCATCGAGCCAGCGCTGGTTCTACTCGGGCCGCCTGCTCGCGGACCGCACGCGCCTCGCCGACGCCCGCATCGCAAAGGACTTCGTGGTGCAGGTGGTGGTGACCCCGAGGGCCGAGGCAGGGAGGGACGACTGACTGGCTCGCTCGGCCGCGAGAGACCGCGACGAGTGCTCCCTGTTGGCCTCGGCGCCGCGTCGCTTCACGGGATGGAACGAGCGAGGACACGGGGAGGAGGCAGAGGGAGATGGAGGTGGTGGAATGTAGGCCGCTGTTCAATCCCTGGCTGTTCGACATGACCTCCCTTGACCTCCGTAATCCATCCCGCTGTCATGAGCAGGATGGAGGTGAATCGCGGGCGAGACGGGATGGAAGCCGTTGGACTTGGTCATGTGACCTTCCGTTAGGGCAAAGACCGGACCTTCAGGACCTTGAGTGTCGGACTGCGCTATACCTGACCCCTCCCCCATACCCCCTTTTCACATCTCGGGGGTCTCCCCAGACAGAGTTTACCCCCACACCATACCCCTGAGTACTCGGATGCATTTTAAGAAGGTTGGAGCTGTGTTTGTTCACTGCTGTCATCCTCCTGGTGTCACCTGTGTTGGTGTCACCTGCAGCAGCACAGCCACGGTCGCCATTCGCCACTAAGTGGCTGCGGCGATGATGTCACTACAGAGATGGTGCCAGGCCTGGTGCCCTTTTTGAGGCTGTGCAGAGTGGCGGAAGCTTGCTGCCTGGTGCAGGAAACGGGCGCGCTGCAAACGCGACAAACACCCGCTCTCACGCACACGCGCCGACATGAACACGTATATGCGCGCACACGCCGACACACAATTGCACGCGTTCATGCAGTTTTAGGCGTGCACACTCGTACACACTCTGGCTCACACTCACGGCACTCAATCCTTCACACGAAGGAAAGCTCACACACTGACAAAGATGATACAGACCGTTGGGGCAATTGTTGGCGAGCACCTATTAACACTAACCAACACACACCAACAAGTGCACAGTTGTATAATTTCACTCAATAAGGCCCTTCCTTGGTCGCGTTACTGCTGCTTGTAATTTATGTTCGTTAATGACTGAAAATAACAAACCAAGTGCGTTTGTATGCTTGGAGGTCGTAATGCCTGTGTTCTTACGGGAGCTGGGGTTCGCGGGGGTGGGGGGAGACTTCAGTCCAGCCAGGGGGTCCCCTCCCCCATAGTCTGACACCAAGTGCCCCTTCATCACGTGCAGGCCTAACCACCACCACCACCACCACCTCCTGTTCCAGATTCCTAGAAGGGTAAAATAGGAAGAAACATGAATCATGGCGCCTGTCGGCCGGACAAGGAGGTGCGAGGGATGGGTAGGGGGCTGGGTGAGAAACTGAGTAGAAGACTTGGTGGAAGGATGTTTGCATTTGGCTTAAATGACTAGCTGGGCAAGTCTGTGGTTGCATGATTGGTTCGCTGTGTAGTTGTGGTGGAGTGTGTGGTCGATGGAAGAACTGGGTGGCTGAGTGCAGATTTGTGGCCGCGTTAGAATCCACCTCATTCCGCCGTGTGTGGGGTTGTTCACTGGGTCGGTGGGTGGCTGTATGGCTGTAACGAGTTGTTTGACCATGTGGATGGGTGTGTGGTTAAGTATTGCGAGACTGAGTGGCAGGCTGGGTAGTTGTGTGAGAGGGTAGCTGGTTGGATGGATAATTAGTTGGCTGGATTACTGGATGGATAGTTGGGTGACTGAGAGAGTAGGTTTCTGGGTGGGTGAATAGTGGTAGGTGGCAGTGCATGTGCTTGGTTGTCTTGGTAACTGATTGAATAAATGGGTAGGTAGGTGACTAGGTGGGTGAGTTGGTGGCTTGGTAGATGGATATGCATGTGGCAAATTGGTTAGGTGTGTGGATGTTGCTGGCTGTGTGGTTGGATAACTGAATAACTCTGTGACTGGCTGAATGGCTGTATGGCTTGGTGAGTGCCTGAGTAGATGGTTGTGTGGTTGGCGTTATGGATGCGTTGGTGGATGAGTGACTAGCTGGATAACAAATATGAGAATGAATGATCGACTGCGTGACAGGGTGGGTGGGTAGGTGGGTATGTGTGTGGCTTGGTGGGAGTGTTGGGGGGGTGGAACGATCGGGTTTCTGGTTGGGTGGTGAGTTGGGAGGTAAAGGATCATTTAACACCTGACAACACATGCTGTTACCTGTCAGTCACGGGGAGCTGCAGGCAGAGTCTATGCCGTAACATATTTTTGCAGAGTGCACCCAAATAAAGCCAGACACAACACGAACGTATGTTTGGTAGTGGTGTGGGTGCAACTTGTAAATGATCCTCCTGGGTAAGAGGTCAGGGTGCAGCCCTGCAGTTGCTTGCTCGCACCACTGCTGGTGGAAGGGCTCGCCTAACTCGAAGGCGCTGTAGAGAATCCTCATCTCATTGTCAGAACCGCTTAATCTTGTACAGGGTCGCGGTGAGCCGGAGCCTATCCCGGTAGACACAGGGCGCAAGGCAGGGCTATACCCACGATGGGCCCTGAGGGCAATTTAGTCTGCAAGCCAATTAACCTATGCAGCAGCATGTTTTTTTGGGCTGTGGGAGGAAACCGGAGCGTCCGGCGAAAACCCACGCGGACACGGGGAGAGATCTCGCAAACTCCACACAGAAAGGCACCCGAGCCGAGATTCAAACCCGGGACATTCTTGCTGTGAGGAGGCGACAGCGCCTCCCACTGGGCCACCACCGTGCCGCCCGCTGTCGAGAATCCTTCGAGTTGTGTTTCGCTGTTCATCCACGCTGACCAGACACCTAGGAGGGGGCGGGGCTCGCCACGCTTCACCACATTCAACCTGCCCAATGATGAACAGCTGTTGAGTCGCTCTGGGTACTTTTTTGCCAGTATCCATATATAAGATTACAACAGGCTTTACCGTATCTGGCGATTATTATGTAATCTTATAGCTGTGGAGTCATTCACATGACTGCTGGCTCACGGGGTTGTTTCAACTGCTGCGCCACGAGACGGAATCGAACTGCGACCTCTGGATCACAAGTCTGGCTGCAGATCTCGACGCCTCGTCGACGTCCTCCTCCTGGGGACCCCTTGTACGTCCAGAAGCGCGATGATTAAACGACCTTGCGGAGGATTTATAGCTCTTGACTGCAGGGGAGCATCGCAGTAACAATCCCTAGGAAAGTACTCGAGGCCTCCACGTTCAAACACAGGGCTCTGAAACAACCTCGCACGCAGTCTGTTCTGTAGATGAACTCAAACTTTGTTCCAAATGTCCTCTGCACTGCCGCCAGTCGTGAACATCTGGAGGTTCCCCTGACCCTGTAACCTTCCCATGGCGAGCTCTCGCCTACAAGGAATCACCTCTGATCTGTAGGTGGGGTCTCATTGGGACCAGGTTTCTCAGGAGCCTGTGGAATCCCAAACACGTGCTTCTCGGGTCCCAGGGGACATCGTAGTGATGTGGCACTGATACCACCTCCCTCACACGGCGTCCCACGACACCAGGACCACGGGGCGTCTGAGACGATAGCTTGGTGAGGAAGCTATCGCAGAATAGGACGCGCCTTGCCGCAACAGCCTGCCTGGGATACACGGCGATCCTTGTGTGTAACGTGGATATTAATTTTAAAAAATGACTGCAAACACAGAGGGCGTTCTTAACTCGAGTAGTCGTCACCTTTAATCAGCACTGTGTCACATGAGCCCATTTCCAAAAAATGTTGCTGATTTGCCGTCCTTGTTTCGTTGTTGATGTGCCGTTCTCTCAGCGGCTGTGTTGCGCTTTGTGGCCCTTGGGTGATGAGCGCTCCAGAAATGCTGTCTTTATTATACGATAAATGTTAAATTAAACAATTTCCGAATATATGTATTATATTCACTGATAATTTTGCATTATAAAATTATAGTTGAAAGTCTGATCATATTTTACTTGTTCTGCAACGATGTGTATATTTAAAAAAAAACCAAAAATTTTAAGGTTGCTGATTTTCCGTTCTGGTGCCATTGTTGTTGACGCGCCGTTCTCTCCGCAGCTCTGTGAAGCGCTTTGTAGCCCTCGGATGAAAAGCGCTCTGTAAATGCAATTATTATTATCTCTACTCTAGCCAGTACTGCGCCCGTTGATCCCCTTCTATGCGGCCACACAGCGAAGCAGCTTAGGCATGCGGACTGCATGACCCAGCCAACACAGTCCCGCCTGCCGGAGGAGATCACAAATGAGACTCTGTTCAGATCTTTCAATGAACTGTGAGCTCGCGTCACACAGTGCAGTCGGCTAAAGTCCCACATCATAAACAGGCCAACGTAAATGTTTCCAAAGTGGCGCACATAGCACTCGATTTAAGAGCCTCCACTTTCGCGAGCAGATAGAAGGGAGGAGGGCATCACTGTCGCGGAGAAGATCCAGAAACACAGACGAGCATCTTCCGTATAACCTGTACTGGATGTCGGGACAAGTGCCCTTAGCATGCTCATGTGGAGGCTGGAATAATACACGCAGGGGGTAGGTGGCCAGCATCACACGCGGCCGCCTTTGTCGCTTCCGTGGTGCTGTTTACACACCGCATTAGGTACTCCTTTGACACGGAGTCGACCTAGGGGAAGTTTCGCGCAGGTTCAGAGAATCGTCACAACATCCACAACCTAAATATACACACGCACAGCAGCCGCCCGGCTCCGCGAGCGACCAGTTCCACTTGAATCCCACCCCCCCCAAACCCAGGCTCCGGGTTCACGTGTCGCCCGCATCTTGTTGATGGAAAGTACGCGGGGTGGACCTTGATGGGAAGGGACCCCGGGCCGTATGGGACCCATGGGGCTGTAAATATGGAGAGGCTAGGTGAGGATCCACGGCGCACCTGTCTATGGGAGGTGTTGTTGTGACGAGGTGTCCAGGGTAGGTGGATGGAGTCAGGGACGGGTCATGGTCTCTGCGTGTGAGTGGTGTGTGTGTGTGTGTTTTGTCAGTATATTAATAGTAGTTTTTATTAAGCGGACGCCCTATCCAGGGCGACTTACGTCATCACACATGGGTGTATGGAGTGTGCGTATGAGATCTTGAAGGCGGTTGGACTTGCCGATCACTGCTGCTGACGATGTCAAGATAATAATAATAATAATAGTTGCATTTATAGAGCCCTTCGGCCCCTGCGGGAGGCTCGTCAAATACGCTACGTTCAGTGCGATCGCTTGTCCCATCGAAGAAATCCCGCATTCCGAGCTTGCCAGCTCACGGGGTATTTTCTACTGTAATTATAAACATATATCCATATAACCTAAATGGAGGGCGGAGGAGCGACGCTCACAATAACGAGCAGTGTCCGAAACGCAGCGAGTTTTCGGAGTAATGAGCACAGCTGGTGCCTCGGCAAGTCATCTCAGTCATTCAGCCGAAGGTACCCAGCTCTGTCTCGTGACCTTCTGTCAGCAAGCCTTCAACACTTCGCGAGGCCTCGACGTGCACCTGGCCTGGCACAATCGCCGCGGTGGCATCGCCCGTCACTTCGTAGCGATTGGCGGTTGTTAATGATGTGAGGGTCATGGGACGAGTGGGCGGCGAGCGCGTCTGGCCTCTCACCGCGGGTGTTGTGTTTTCATCGCGTGTTGTTCGACGACCTTGCTGCTCACTGACCACGCGGCAGCTGTGCACAGTGTGTGTACCTGCTGTGCGGTGTGCGCACGGCACTCGGTGGCTGTGTGACGCGGTGGCGTCTCGCGCAGCACAACGCACGCCCGGCAGCCACATTCCTTCTCTCCGCTCCATACATGGAGACACCAGCCTCTCTCTCACTGGCGCCCTGCCTGCTTCGGGGACCCACAGGTCCCCTAAGCTTACTAGTAATAATAATAATAATTGCATTTATAGACCCTTAATCCTCCCGGTTCCTCAGATTCTCCGGTCTCCATCCGTCCTGGACCCCTCCCCCTACCCCTCATAACATTCATGGGTCCCCGAGCCCCTACTTTGGGGCTATCACGGGGACCTCGGGAGACAGCGCTGTCTGCCGCGCAATACCGTCGACCACAGCTCAACGTGTCTGGAGCTCACGCCACAGCGGGACGCTGCCACCCACATCCACGTGGCTCAGAAGCGGGGGCACGGTAGGGGATTGGAAGGAGGGGGGGTTAACTTAATTTAGAACCACGTGCTTCTGTTAATCACGGGATGGATCGCATTGAGCGCCGCTGAGTCATCCTGGATGCCCTCTTCCCCACTCACTGATCTCCCTCCCATCTATGATGTCCAGTCCCTTATCCCCGTCTCTCATGCCCGTTTCGGATTCTCGTTCCTTGACCCCCGTTTTCGATGAACCGTTCTTGGACCCCCATCCCTGACCTTATCCCCGATCTCTCCGTGTCGAGTGCACCTGCACGTGGTCTCTCATCCGGGGTCAGTTGCGCGGGGTTCAAGGAGCCGCACGTGGAGTAGAGTCGCGGAGGGGACCAGCCTGGAGTAGTCAAGGGGATCCATGTGGATTAGTCCATGGGTCTCCATGAAGGATATTCATTGAGAGGGTGCAGCACATGGTTTGGACCCCTGTGGGAAGGGGCATTACCCGGTCCCCTCTGTGCCCACTCTTCTGCGGCTATCAGCGTAGCGCGGTTTGAGCTCGCGGCAGCTGAGCGTGCGCTCAGCGCGCAGGGATGCGCGGCATGTGGCGCCCCTCGGGGCCCGGCGGGGGGGGGCAGACCGAGGGGGTCCGGTGGGAGGGAGGGTGGGCAGGGGTGCGAATAAGGGGG
>JAZEWT010000006.1:22812886-22846362 GCA_036362905.1 Mordacia mordax | reverse complement strand
GGGGGGGGGGGACAGAACAAGAGCAATCAATCCCCTGTGTGTAATAACATGTATTATGTGCACGAGTGCTCTTGTTACAGGGAGATTTTTCTCTTTGTACCTGGGTATTTGTACACGTACAGTCCTTTGTCAATCCGTCGCTGGGTGACGGCTTCTCCACACTGCTCCAGGGTCTCGTGGTTGAGTTTGATTCCAGGCCACGGCCAAACGTCACCGGATGTTGGGGCATCCTTCACTCAGTGTGTCGGCACTTGCACGCGCGCGGCCCGCGTGTGAGCGCGGGTGCGTATTCGCGTCCCGCAGGCTCAGCACCGCGAGACGGGGCTGCTTGCCGCCGCTAAGGTGATCGACACGAAGAGTGAGGAGGAGCTGGAGGACTACATGGTGGAGATCGAGATCCTCGCGTCCTGCAACCACCGCAACATCGTCGAGCTCATGGACGCCTTCTATTACGACTACAAGCTCTGGGTACGCGAGTGCGCGCGTAGCCCCGTTTATTGATTCGCGAGAGGAAACGACACCACATGACTCGGTTTAACCGCCCTCGGTGGCTTGGTCTGACAGACTGCATGGCGCAGCCCCACAACCACATTCGGTATCACACCAATTGACAGGCAGGGCATGGCTCCGCTACCTCAAGAGAGAAAACCTTGGCGGCGGTGGCGGCGACGGCGCGACGAAAGAGCAGGAAGTTGCAAAGGATGCTTATGGGCCTCGGCTATCTGCGAGGCTGGGATTTTACGGTGTTGTCATGACACGAGGTGGGGCACGAGGACTGGTGGCACGGGAGGGGGGGGTGAGCGGAAGTGCAGAGGGGCGGGAGTCTGGGCCTTAGGATGGTTCGCTCCAGGGACATGTTGTGACGTGTTGTGGAACATTGCAGCGAGTATTAGTGTGGCAGTTTCAGCCGTAGCATATTCTATTCTGTCCTGGTGTGGCGCGCTGTGGGGCGCCACGTTGTGAGCTGCACCGTCGAGTGCCGTGGCTCTCCGTGGCACCGTTTTCCGCAGCACGTGACTGAGCTGCGCTGACCCAGGGTCACTAACGATTACAATCGCAGCCGCGTTGCAGTCGTCACGTCGTCTGACGCCGCCACTGCACCTTCAATGGCAGCTGACCTCAGGTGCTGTGCGGGTGCCACACGCCGCTCTGTTGAACAGCCCGATAGCACCGTGCTGCGCCGCTCCAAATCCCGCGCCGTACTCTAATCTGCTCAAGGCACGCATTTCCCTTCCCCCCCCCCGCACGCCTTGATAAACCACACAATCCCCGCCGCACCGTCGTCGCAGCTGCCGCCGCCGCCCCTCCCCCCCTTGCTAATCGTCGCCGTCGCCATCCAGCTCAGCTCGTGGCGGTGGCAGCAGCAGCAACGGGACGGTCAGATGCCAATTGGTGGTCGTGGCAGGAAATCGGGGGGCGGGGAGCGGAGAAACGGTGCGGTGGGCGGGGGGGGTGCTCTGTCACAGCACGATGTGAGCGACGCAACGTGTGTGGGCGCCCACGGCAGGAAAACTTTTGTATTCGCTGTGGCTTTTTTTATTTTTGCTTTTTAATGTTTTTCTTGAGTAAAAAAAACATCTTGGCCATGTTTAGTACTGTGCTCCGAGTGTGGGTCGCCAGATGGATTCAATTTGCACCTCCTTTCGCCTGTTGCTTGTGAAAACACGCTAGCCCATAACATTTACTCGCACTATTAATAACTCGTTTAAGACGGCAAAAAGAAAGAAATGCCTTTGCAACAACCGGTATACCTGCCCAAGTGCGGCTCACTGCGAGTTGCCTAAGTAACGACAAGACTGTGTCCAGAGCCTTAGGATTCACTGCAAATTCCAAAGACTCTAATAACAAAACTAAAGCTACTCACCATGAGAGTTTTTAGAAGAACTATCCCAAGACTTCCTGCACAGATACGTTCCTTTATACAGTCATTAGTGGCCGGCTTTGGCCCTCGACTTGACACGTTTGAGAACGCTTAATCAGCAGTCAACACCCAGACTCGCAACCACGATTTTCACACAGAACTGGCTGAGTGTGAATAACACAACCGTTAGGCTCCGTTCTTAAATCGAGAAACAGATGCCGACATCCATGCCTCGAGCCCAAGATCTCAGCTGTGCGATGATGAGCAATTTGGCCAACTCGCGGTGCAGTTCGCAAACTCCTGGGCGAAACGCTTTCTCCCAGCAGACGGGCGGGGCAGTCTTCATGGCTCCGCTAATCCGGGCTCTGCGAGCTGGTGAGCAGACACATTATCCAAGGCGTCTGTGCCCTTGATACCTTTATAGCAATGATATGGCAGTGGTTTCATCGTGCGTGTAATTCACCCCCAGGGGGAGGGCCGTGCAAGGGCGAACATGCCCCTGGAATGCCGGGTCCTGTGCAATGCAAGGTCCGTATCCCTTGCGCACGAAATTTGTCCTTGGCTTGTGGCCTGGCTCTGAGCCCAGCCCAAATTAGGCCAGATATAAGTGTGCCCACCAGTATGGGAGGACTGTTGACTCTGGCAAGCAGGCAAGGCAGGCTGCCCTCTGATTAATGGACTTCAGGAGCAGGCTTAGTCTGATAAATAGACTGGTGAGGCAGGCTGCCCTCTGATGAATGGAATTGAAGCGAAGGCTTGTCTTTGTGTTTATTTATACACGCTCGCCAATGTGCACACAGATGTGTGTTTAAAACCCTGCTTGTCATTGTGCTGCTACACTTCCAGTTATTTTTGTTCAGCACAGATGATCGCGGTGCAATTGCAGGTCCCCGCTGTTATGCTCACGCCACTTTGAGCGGTTCTTTGGATTTCATACAGATTATACACTAAAGATGTTTTATTATGTTAGATTTAGGCCAGTCAGGTCATTGGAACCAGGCGAGAACCTATTGGTCGGCTCTAGGGCATCGTCTCGGCTCATAGCTTAGACCTTATGGCCATAACCTTGGATCATTGTACTTGGCCTAGAGGCACCGACCTTGACACTGACCTTTGCGCGGAGGTCGTGGCCCTGACTGATCTTACCACTGTCCTCCACCTAAACAGTTCCTGGTCTAGGTCTCGAATATCCGCCTAGAGTCTGAAGCCAATCTGGACTAATGGCGAGGATAGTCATGTGAATAATATGGAAAAAATCCACGTATGAAACCCAAACATAACCTTGCTGTCAGCTGCTTATATCTCATGCTCCAGCGTGGACAATGCAATTGGATTTGTTCAATAGAAATCAGAAGTAACAGTTGTCCCAAGCACAGTTGCTCTTTTCCAATACGTTAATTATCATTGGCTGTGTGTAATGTCATCCACACTGCATTGTTTCGAATGTTCGTCTGCAATCACTCCCTCACAGTCTTTATCTCAAACACTTCTTGCTCTGGCATCTTGAGATGTGCTGCGTGGAATGCTCAGTGATGTTAATAATACACGATGGCAACGATGAAATGTGGAAATCAGCGACCGGGAAAAGGTCGTCTGACGTGAAGGTCAAGTCAGGGCCACTGGTCCTTTCGACCCCACACAACCACCACCGGCGCCACCACCGTCGCCACCTATTCCGAGCCACCCCTTTGTTGCTTGGGGGGGGGAGGGGTGGGGGTATCCAGTGGATTGGTCATGACCCCCGCCACAAATGCCATGCCATGGCTATCCGGTTTCACGTCACCTTTTGTGCGACTCGAAAAGATAGCGTTGGGGTTGTGGTGATCACAGTCCCGTGCTCGGGAGCGTGTGGATAAGTCGGGAACGTGTGGGTGGTGTGTGCTTGCTGGTGCATAGGCTGTGTGCTCTGTAGTGTGTGGCTTGTGTGCTCTCTGTGACTGGCACCAGCCTGTCCCATCTCTCTCTAACTCAAAATCGTAATGAAAGACTAGGCCGGCGTGATGATTAGCCAAATTGTAATTAAGGAAATAAATAACAAATGTGTGAATGCTTTCTGGGATCTTGATGGTAAAGTTGTGTTTTCGGTGGTGTGTGCGTTGTGCGCGTAGCGGTGCGTAGGCAGTGTTTTCCTTGTGTAACCCTCTGATCAGCGCCCATCCTATCCCACCGATGCACCAGCACTGTAATTGCTGGTGCACTCCGTACAGGACCGGGCGCGTGTACCATTCCTGCATGGGGATCTGTCTTTGTGTATTTGCGTGCGCGTAACATGTATACGTATGTGTACTACGTGCGCACGCGTGCGTATATGCGCAGCGGTTATAATTCGGTACCACCCAAGTTGAATTGCTACTCACGGCCAACACCAGCGGCGATTACCTGAACTGGCCCTGGGCCTCCGCCTGCTCTCTTCGGCCTCGAATGAACATCTCGAGCAGGATATAAACATCGCCGCTCGAAAGAGAGAGACGGCTGGGCCAAGTGCTAGCCACCAACCCCATCGTGTGCTCAGCTGGCCTTCATGGGTGCCTTCTAACACTACTTGCCTCAACACTGTGAAGGATACACAGGAAATGTAGACTGTTTAGGCGTGTGTGTGTGTGTGTGTCCACTATAGATCCTCATTGAGTTCTGCCCTGGGGGTGCGCTGGACGCCATCATGCTGGGTGAGTGACGTAAATACAAGCGCGAAGAGCGCTTTACAAGCAGACGGGAGCATGCCTTTCACTGCTCCGTGCATCAAGTCTGTATGTTCTCCCCCTGTTCTGCATAGGTTTTCTCCAGGTTCTTCGGTTTCATCCTCCAAAAGCGAAAGCTACACGGGCCATAATGTGCATTGGCAATACATCTCAATGATGGCAAATTTTTGCAGAAAATGACTCCGTTGGGTGAAAAAGTGTCATAATAAATTCTACTTATAATATCCTTCAGTTGTATTGATAGTTTGTATCGTGTGTGTGCCTTTTGTGTGTGTTTACACTTGTGTCTGGGGGTCTCTGAGTAGAGCTGCTGGTGTGTTGTTATTTACTGGAGACTTGTTGGTGTAGCAGTTGGCACACTGCTACGAACCTGGCAACCTGCGTTAGAACCCTACTCATGGCCAACGCAAGTGACAATTTTATGAACTGATTGTGGGCCTCCCTTAAGTCCACTTAGCCACAAATATGTACCAGATATAGTGTCTAAACATCACTTCTAGGGAGACAAAAGTGGCCAGGTGTGCTTCTGGCCGCCCCTCGTGTGCCGTGCTGGCCACCGTAGGTGCTGCTCACTGACAGAACTTGACCTTACAGTGTATTTCGGCTACGCGGGGGACCTTTGTTTTTATAGAACTGGACCGGCCGCTGCTGGAGCCGCAGATACGCGTGGTGTGTCGCTACACGCTCGAGGCGCTGTGCTACCTCCACGACAACAAGATCATCCACCGCGACCTCAAGGCTGGCAACATCCTACTTTCGCTCGATGGCGAGGTCAAGCTTGGTGAGAGAGGGCACCGGAACCGGCGACAACCACCCGAAGCGGGCTCCAGCAGTCTCTTACCGCACACGCGCACACATCCAGCAACGTGTCCACCTCACCGTGCATCTTCTCCAGCGTGACCGTTACTCCCACATGGCTCCACACGAGTCACCATGCCTCTCCGTTACTCCGAACCACTCGCAATCTCTCCCTGCCACCTCCATCTCTCCCTGTGCTTCTCCATCCCTCCTTGTCCCCCACCATCCCCCCCCCTCGATGATTCTACATTGTCCCTCTCCTCAACAGCTGACTTTGGAGTTTCCGCAAAAAATACGAAGACCCTGCAGAGGAGAGACTCGTTCATCGGCACGCCGTACTGGTGGGACAGCATGCGGCGACACACTGTGCTGCACCACACCGTCTACGCCATGACACGCCGCGCCACACCGCGCCACACCGCAATTCACATTGTGCAAGTGCACGCCGCGGCACACCACGTTTGTTGCGTCGCAAGTATCCCGCATCTGTATTATTAAAGATTCGGTAATAATAAAACATCACTATTGACGTAGTTTTTCCCAGCTCGATGCATGATGATTGCTTGCCAGTGCTTCTCGATCGGGATACACACTCGACACGGCTATCTCGAATGAGCAGCTTTGGTAAGCAGTCACCATAATAGACGTATGTCTATCTCCTCTGTCCCATGCACGTTGTGCCCCCTCTCTGCGCATCGCCCCGCTGTGTGCGCGGTGCGGACGGCGCGCAGGATGGCGCCGGAGGTGGTGATGTGCGAGACGTTCAAGGACTCGCCGTACGACTACAAGGCGGACGTGTGGTCACTGGGCATCACGCTCATTGAGATGGCGCAGGTTGAGCCGCCCAATCACGAGCTCAACCCCATGCGCGTGCTGCTCAAGATCGCCAAGGGCGAACCGCCCATGCTGCTGGCGCCATCGCGCTGGTGAGCGCCTGCGGGCCGCGCCGCCACGTGAAGCGCGTGGTTGTGTCGTCGTGTTTTGTGGAGTGGCTGTGCAGCGGTTGCCATGGTGCTGTACGAATCCACCGGTCCGAGTTTGACTCCCGCTCATGACTAGTAATAAGCGACAGCAAATATCTATACCCAACACTGGGCTTCTCTTGTAGACCCAGCCTTAAATGAGTATCTGGTGCAGTAAGCATCAACACTTAGGGACAAAAGTGGCTGGGTGTGGTCCTAGTTGCACCACAACCATCTAGTGTGTCATGCCAGGCTTAATATGTGCTTGCTATCAGCACTTGCCGCTACCGCTTGTTACCAGCTGCACGGGGGATATATGTCTCGTGATTGTGTGTGCGTATGCGCGGTATACAGTGCTTGCACAATGTACATTTCGCACACATGAATCCTTGTTCACTGGCGATCCCCAGCATCGCATTGTGTTCCCGTGCATGCAGCATGCAGTGTACAATTGCCGTATCTGTTGTCTCTGTGCATCCCTCCCCAGGTCCCCGGAATTCAGCGACTTCCTGCATAAGTCACTGGACAAGAACCCCGAGACACGCTGGTCTGCCCCTCAGTTGCTGCAGGTCTGTTTTGGGGGACAAAAAAGGCAAAGGTCCCCCATATAGCCCTTACAGACTGTAGAGTCAAGTGCCGTTAGCGAGCACTTATGAAGGTCGACACGACACACAAGGAGGTGGGTGACCAACACCAGGCTCGGCCGCCTCTCTCTTACTGGTGGCAATGTGTACACACTGCACTCGGTACTCATTTGAGGCTGAGTCGACCTAGGGGAGGCCAGGACCGTTCCAGAAAATCGTCACTGGTGTTGGCTGTGAGCGGGATTCGAATTCAGGTTGCCGGGCTTGTAGCCCAGTGCGCTAACTGCTGGGCCACCGCTTCCCCTCCTGTTTTAGGGGACACGCCTAAAGACACACACATGGAGAAGCAAGCATCCCTCCATGGAGCCTGCGCACACTGCTGGGGGAATGTGTTGTGGCGGGTACAGCGTACGAGAGGTTTATGTGGCTAAAATCAAGCCCATTCACCTCTGGATGGCCCTGGGGCTTCGTAACCCAGCCAGCGCAGCCTCGCATGTGTGAGATTGTCAGAGGATCTGCAGGAGTAAACAGTTACAAGATTACACCAAAAATTGAGAACACAGCAGAAATCGTCGCCCTCTACTCTGACAACTTGGGAGGATTCTCATGAACAAGAGTCACGAGATGCAGTGAACGAGCGAAGTAATAAGAGTGAGGTTGAGTGGCGTTGCGTTCGTCCTGATTGTCCATGCGTGCGCCTCCCCCCCCCCCCACCACCACGAGCAGCACCCGTTCGTGAGCGATACGATCGCGGTGAAGCCGCTTCGGGAGCTCATCGCTGAGGCCAAGGCCGAGGTCTTGGAGGAGGAGGTGATGGACGAGCGGTCCGAGGAGGACGACGAGGAGAGCGAGGGCACTCCCGTAAGTTCTGATCGCTCGCCCACTCAAATACACAGGCTTGCTCGCGCACACACAGACGTCGACTGATGCGCGCACTCACACGTGGGTGATGCCGTTGAACGTCTCTGTGGGGGTGGTCATGCTGGCGGTCTGCTCCACGTGCCCCCGTGTCATCTCAGTGCCTGTGTGCATACTTGTGTCGATTCACGTGCTTGTGCAAAACAGTCGATAGCCGGGCACAAGCGCGCAGCCTCCGACATCAGCGTGTCCAGCCTGGAGGAAGAGAAAGCACTTCCGGCCGCGACCCCGGCCGCGACCCCGGCCGCGACGCCCACCGCGACGCCGGCCGCGACGCCGGCCGAGACCCCTGCCGAGACCCCTGCCGAGACCCCTGCCGAGACCCCTGCCGAGACCCCTGCCGAGACCCCTGACGAGACCCCCGCCGAGACCCCCGCCGAGACCCCCGCCGCGACCCCTGTGACCGCACCTGAACCTGATGCGGTGCTGGCAAAGCCTAACGAAATCGTTCCCAAGACGCCTGCCGACAATGGCAAGCCAGAGGAAGATGTTGCCGCGGTGACCAGCTTGGCAAGCATCGTCGTGGCGGACACGGAGGAGCGGTCTGGGGAGAACCGCGAGGAAGTGGTGGCGGAGTCGGGCGAGGAAGGGGAGCCCAATGGAGCAATGCCATCATCGCAGTCTGTCGAGGTGACTATCGCGATGCTTAACGAGGTGATCGACTCAATCGAGTTCGAGACGGAAGAAGACGAGGAGAGCGACGACGACGATGACGACACAGGCCCGGCATCCAAGAGCAAGATGCCATCGGCAGCAGGCGGACCTTCAAGTGACGTCGTCGCCGGTGGCATCGGCGCTGCAGGCGCTACGTCCGTCGCCGTGGCCGCGACCAAACCGGGCACCGACGACGAGGTGAAGGTGGGCGACGAGGAGGCAGCAGGGGCAGGAGTGGCCATAAAGCTGCCACCTCTGCCCCGGACGCCTTCTGAGCAGGAAGTTCCGGAACCACCCCCGGAATTCCGGGATGCTCCGCCGAGCAAGGTGGAGGGTGGCCGCGACACTCCACCACCACCGCTGGAGTTCAGAGACGACAGCACGGAAGAGGCGCCAGCTGCTCCCGAAGAGACAGTCCCGGCGGTGGCGACAGCAGAAGCAACGGCAACAGTTGCGGCAGCAGCGGCAACAGTGGTGTCAGCAGACGCGGCAGCTGCAACGGCGGAATCGGCATCAGCCGGCGTCAAAGCCGAGGAGGAGAAACAGGGCATGGGAACGACCAAACCAAATGAGCGAACGGAGCCGGTCTCCACCTCGCGGAAGGAGGAACGGAGGAGCGACGGGGAAGAGGAGGAGAGAGGGGGGAGGGGAACACCGGATCCGGTGACACCGGTTCCTGACCCCATGCGGAACGGGCGCGCCGGCGACACGGACAGCTCGGGCGCCTCGACGTCGGACACAGGCAGCGTTGACATCAGCCTGTCCATGTACAATGCACTGGCACGCAGCAAGGAGACGGGCGGAGGGGGATCTCTCTCGCTGCAGGTAGCGCCCAATGTAGCAGCGTACCACGGGAGGGCGCAGTGGGGTTTATCAGAGGAATCATCATCGGCATCATTGTCCTTGTTAGCGTCGTCGCCAATGTCATCATTTTCATCATCGCTGTCATCACCATCATGGTCTTTATCGGAGGTCATTGTTATCGTCATTGTCATTTTCGTCATCGTCTTCAGCAGCATTATTATCATCATCATCATCACCGTCGTCATTCCGAGCCACCAGGCATAATTTGTTCAAATGTATCTACAAATGCACACAAATCTTACACTGTACACCGACTGTGAATCTCGAGCCATGGTCCGTGTGCGTGCGTCGCACACGCTCGATGTCTCATCCTGCACTCCCCCGCCCTCCCTCGCAGGATACACGTCGAGAGAAGAAGACTCTGAAGCGCACGCGGCGCTTCATGGTGGACGGCGTGGAGGTGAGCGTCACCACGAGCAAGATTATCAGCGACGACTACCGCAAGGACGAGGAGATGCGCTTCCTCAGGTGAGCATGGGAGGGGAGTGGTGGGGGGGGAGGGGGGGGGCTTGGAGTGACCTCCACCGGGATACGTGGTAAGCGAGCGAGGCTGGGAGCGAGCGAGTGCATGTACGAGTGGGTGGGTGGGTGAGTGATTTGGCGGGTGAGTGAGGTCCCCCGTGCCGCCCGCGCGTGCAGGCGACAGGAATTGCGAGAGCTGCGGCTACTGCAGAAGGAGGAGCAGCGGGCGCAGCAGGAGCTCACCGGCAAACTCACGCAGCAGAGCGAGATGATGCTGCGCCGCTCCGAGCAGGAGGCCAACGTACTGCGCTCACCGCACTCGCTGCACTCACCGCACGCTTAGCAAACGTGCAACACTCCCATCCTCGGCACCACTCGACGCATCGCACTGTCGAGGTGACCGTGAAGCTCGTCGCGCTGGGCAAAAGCACGCTCGCACGGTGTTGTCTTCACAGTGCCGCCAACGCCGGCTGTGCCGGGGGTGGCCGATCAGAGCGAAATCCAGCCAAGCGTTGAGTTTGAAAGCTGCAAGCGTTCGTCCTAACCTCCGGCGTTACTTGCCCGTCGCCCTCTCCCTTCCCCCCGATCTCCCCCCCCCTCTAAAGGTGCGCAAGAAGCAATATGAGACGGAGATCGAGACGCTGGAGCGCCAGCAGAAGCAATCGATCGAGCGGCTCGAGGCAGATCACACGGCGCGCCTGCGAGACGAGGCCCGGCGAATCAAATCCGAGCAGGAGCGCGAGCTCGCCAAGTTCCACGACGTGCTCAAGCACCGCCGCAAGGAGGTGAGTGAGGGTCACAGGCGTGGGGGGTGAGGGTGGGGGGCGTCGCTCGCTCAAAAAGCACTCGTCTGCTCGTCCGAGCGACCCAGTGAACGTCGGCCATTGATGAAGTTCCACGCTCGTTCGTCCGTGCAGCCATGGGCACTGATTGACTTTGACCTCGGTCTCAGGGCGCACATGTTCCTCAGTGCGTGCGAGCAGGAGTGTGCGCGTCAACCTGCTCGCACGCGTTTGATACCGCGTGTTTTCTCATAAGTGAGCGTGTCTATGCTCATTCATGAATGCTTTTGAGTACACGATTGTACGCGCGCGCGCTTCTGCCCGATTGGGTGCAATGCCACCGCTGGGGTTGTTGTCAGTGCTTTATATGGGCCTCGCTTGGTGCGGTGTGCGCGGTTGCCACGGAAAACCGTGTGGGCATTGTCGTCGTGGCACGGTTGCGGTCGCTGGGTCTCCGTGCCGATTCTGCAGCTTCCACACTCGCTACTCACGGTGTCATCTCGCGATCGGGTACGGGCACTCTCTGCTCTCTCACGCGCTATCACTCTCCGGGGCCACGCTTTTTGCGGTATGTGGTTTCTGTCGCTAGGCGACCGCTGGTTGACTTCTGGGCAACCGCTGGGTGACCCCCCCCATCCACCCACCCCTTGCTGAGATGGCAGTCGGTTGGTGGAGAACTCCACTCTTATTGGTCCAATGGTAGGGGTCTCTTCCGTTATTATTGTTGGTTGGTAAGACAGCCAGCGCTGTTACCCATCCAATACACCTCAACCCCAGCCCTGCTCAGGCACCCAGCCTCCTCGGGGTTGTGCCACCCTGCATGCCTTCTCCCTGCGCCTCCCCAGCACTGCCAGCCTCGTAATGGATTTCCCAGTTCGCCTACCACTGCTACGTCTCCCTACCTCCTGCATGCTCCTGCACGCTCCTGCACGCTCCCGCACGCTCCTGCACGCTCCTGCACGCTCCTGCATGCCCTTGACTACTAGTGTCCCTACACGAGCTGGCTAGGCATGTAACGAGTCGCTCAATTCCATCGATCCAAAAGTCGAGATTCGATTCGGGAGTCGATTGAGAGGATTTAATTTTGCTGCCGAGGTGCGTCTAGCGCCTCCATTAGCCGGCAGGAAATCCGTGAGCCAGTAGTTCGCATGACGACCAAACCCATCGATTTTCACACCATGCGTAGATGGGTGATCGTTGCTCGCCTCTCGCAGCCTGTCACTGCGTGTGACCTGCAAGGCCTTGATAACCTTGTGTGTGGATAGAGAGAGATCATATTTGTCAGTGATCCATGTGCGAACTCCATTTGGACACTGACAGTATGTTTGTATTGTATTGACTTCCCTTAAAAGGGCGCACAACCAGTTGATCAGATCACCCCTCACATCTACTGAACCCCCCCCGACTCAGCTGGGTGGTGAGGCTACTTCACACGTGACCTCTAATCCAACCGTGCTGTGGAGGCAACAGCAAGTGCAGGTGGATCACTCACAGATGTTAGAAAACTCCCTTCTCGTGCGTACCCATTGACGAGCTGTACCCCGGCTCTGTGAGGTGGCAGCACTGCAGCAGAATGTGATAATCCACTTATCTCATCTGTATAATGCGTAGGTTTTATTTGGACGCTCTGCTTTTCTCCCACCTGTGCATTAAGTGGCTGAAAACGTCTTTGTCTATAGAGGGAAGCACAGAGCTTGTGGAATTGTTAGTAGCGACAGCTCACAGCCCAGCTGAATGCCATCTTCTGGCTCATCTGTGGTTCCTCTTGCGTTTGCCAGAGATATAATTTTCCTAAACGACGACTGTGTTGTGTATAAACGAAGTCTTTATCGTTCAACAAAGCCCTACTTGCTGGACCATGAGCTCGTGTAGGTTACTAAGTTTTCCTGGGACACCCGCTCGGACGCGCTCTATGGGCACGGTAGCGGCCCTTGTCACCGCGCTTGCTTCCCTGTGCCAGCTCAACCTCTCTCTCTAGTGCTGCCCAGCCTCACCCACCCCGCTGCTGTGTGTGTTCCATCCAACTGTGAAGTGAGCCTGACCTCGCATGCTGTTCGTTCAATCCTGACCCTTCATGCCTTGTGAGCTGATCAACTGTAGCACGACCCTGTCCCTGCCTGCCGTGTGTTTCCTGTCTGGCCATGGATCGAGCCTCACCCTGCATGCTGCCGCATGCACGCTTAACTTCCAACTGAACAACCCTGACCCTGCATGCTGCTGGGTTCCATCCAGTCGCGGAGCGAGCCTGACCCCGCATGGGCACCCTGACCCGCCGTGCGCCCCCCGTGCATGCCGTAGGTGTTGAGCGAAGTGGACAAACTCCCCAAAGAGCAGAGGAAAGACTCGGCGAAACGCGCACGGGAGGAGCTCGTGCTCACACAAAAGTCCCAGGTAACCGCCGCTGTCGCTCCAAACCCCCCCCGAGCAGGGCGAAGTGGACGGGGGAGGGGGTGGTCTTGGCCTTGTAAAAAATGGAGCGAAGCATGCGGTGTGGGGGGCATGGGGGTGGGGGAGTGGTGGGTGGTACCCGGCCCTCGGTGGCCGCGGTGGCACCGTGCGATTTTGACGTCGAATTTGCACTGCGGCTGCCGGCGGACGCAGGTCGACTACGGTGACGGTGCGGAGCGGTGCCGTGTCGCGCGCGATAGCGTCGCTGTGCGTACCGCAGAGGACGTGCGACGGCTTGTGTGCGTGTGTGAGATGGTTCGTCCGGAGCGCAGGGTGAGTCCCCGTGACCACTTGCCAAAGAGGGCTGTTGATTCTTCACGTGGCCTCACTTCGCCTGACACAAACGCGATGGTAACATCACCGCCACTTACCAGCGGATGGCGTCTTTTGTTGAATGTGATGGCAGTGGTGTGTGGGATGATGGCACGCCTGTGTGCGTGACTGCAAGTGTGATGACATCACTGTCCGTGTGTATGTGTGTTACAGTGCACACCGACAGCGATTAGTTAGTGATGGTGTTAGTGGTATCGATGTATGTGTTCGGGAGGTGCGTTCGTACATGCTTGTGGTGCGTGTGTTTTCATGTGCGGGATGTGTATGTTAGCGGTGTCACGTACTGGGGTGTATGCATGTGGTGGCTCCGGCTGTGTGTGCGTTCATGCGCGGCATGCACATTGGTGTGCTCACAACCCCCCTGTCCCACACGGCCCCCCTCCCTCACGCTCCCAGCTGTCTCTGGCTCCACAGGGCCTGGCACAGATCCCTGTGCACAGCTTTCAGCTCTCCTCCCTCTCCCTGTGCAACGCCAAACTACCCAGCGTAAGTGCGGGTTGTCCTCCACTCCCTCTACTAGCTCCCGCTTCCTGCCCCCATCAGTGGTGTTGTGAGGAAGATGCGATGTGGGGTGGGGGGTTAAAGCCGTGAAATGCTACCGGCCTCCCCCCCCCCCCACAGAAATGCTAGATCACTCTTCGATATGTCACGTCATTAGAGCCAGCTGTCTTGATTGGTTGCCAAGAGAACTTTGCTGTAAGTTTCTTGCCATTGTTGAGAGCTATGGTTGAGATCCATGTATGAGAGAGGTTGGCCCTCCCTGGAATCCCGGGAAGGCCACACCGTGGCCCAGGGAGGGTTGGACCGGGGCCTAGAAACGGATCGCTTCATTTGGCGGCATCACGGCGCCACTGATGGTGCCCGCGCTAACCCCCTCAGGCTTGAGTGCCGTGCCGTTGCAGTGATTAACCGCATTTAACTGCCATTAACCGTGTGCAGTGGCTGCATTAACGAGCTCCGGCGTCCCTCGCTCTACGCCCCTCCCCGCCCCTGCTGCAAGTGAAGAAGTGAGGGCCATCTGCTACCATCTCCTCCTCGCTCCTCCTATTAGGGTTCCTGTCTCTCCCCCCACCCAGCCATCAGTGTACCGCTCCTAGGAAAACACAGATGAGTGTTAATGCAGAGCGTTTCATTGTGTATGGATGGAAGATTGGTGGGATATGAGACTGGATTTGGATCTCTTGGATCGTAAAGTCCGCAGCTCCCAAATCTGTCCTGGGATTTGCCGAGAGCCCACGGAGAGCGCTATGAACCTCACATGCGTGCGTGAGCTTACGGGAACAGCCCGGCGCTAAGATGCGTGTGTTTGTGTGCGTGTATATTCTACGTGCGTGTGCTCATGCGTACGTGCGCACTCACACGTGATGTGTGCACGTATGGCCATGCATGCGTGTGCACACTTGTGTCTGTGTGTCTGTCCTTGTGTTTCCGTGTCCCCATCTCCGTGTCCCTCTGTCTCCGTGTCCTCCTGTCCCCGTCTCCCCCCGTGTGTGTTCCTCCTGTGCGCCCATGACTCAGGAGACGGAGTTCATCACGAAGCAGCAGCAGGAGCTGGATGCGGCGCTGAAGAAGATCATCATGGAGCACAAGGTGGAGGTGGCGGAGATGGAGAAGACCTGCCTGAGCAACAAGCAGCAGCTGCTGCGAAGTGAGGACAGGGCACCCCCCACTTTCCCCCTCCCCTACCCCCCCACCTCCCCACATGTGGAACCAGCACAGACATGAAGGGAACGTGGCGAATAGCGCAGGCCATCCAGACCTCGCACGTAGCTCTGCGGTATCCGCTCCTGTGGGCAACTGTAGAGGAATCCTTGCCAGGAAAGTTTTACCAATAGCGCATCCGGAGAATACGGTAAAGTGTTTAACACTGGCACGCTGCGCAGCGATCAATGCCGGTGACGACTGCGGTTAGTTCTCCCTGACCTCCCCAAACTTCGAGTCTTACTCTGCGATTGTGTTAACCAATTACCTGCGCTCCTCATGCCCCCCACCCCGTCCCTTCCTGTCACCCCGCCCACTCAGCAAGGGAGGCCGGCATGTGGGAGCTGGAGGAGCGGCAGATGCAGGAGCGCCACCAGCTCATGAAGCAGCAGCTCAAGGAGCAGTTCTTCCTGCAGCGGCACCAGCTGCTCAAGCGCCATGATAAGGTGTGTGGAGAGGCAGCGCACGGCGGGGTGGGCAGGGGATTATGTTGCGCACGTCGACGCGTGCATCCTGCGCGCAGGGCCGACACGCTGTTCTGCGCTCGTTAGCACGAAAGCGCCTCCCCCGCACCGGCACGAGCGGCGACAGCTTTGCCAGTGTAAGCGTCGCGACTGTGCCCCCCCGTCCTGCATACGGATGGGGGCGGTGGAGTCAGTGGTGCTGACGTTGCTACGACGTTGTCGATGGGCGTGTGCAGGAACAAGAGCAGATGACTCGCTACAACCAGCGCCTGGTGGAGGAGATGAAGGCCCGCCAGGCACAGGAGCGCGTGCGCCTGCCCAAGAACCAGCGCAGCGAGGCCAAGACGCGTATGGCCATGTTCAAGCAGAGCCTGCAGATCAACCCATCCAGCACCGGAGAGGGCAGCCGTGAGCGCATCAAGCAGGTCCGCCTCGCTCGCTCCTCCTCGCTCATTCACCCCACCGTGTGACTCGCTCACCCATCGCTTGCCCACTGCACACTCATCCTCCCCTCGTTTGCATCTCGCTCTCTATGACCTCTTTCCATCTCCCCTACCTGTCCGCGAGATGTGGTTGTGGCGAGCGGTGGTGGCAAGGTGCGGTGGGAAGCGGTGGCCCAGCGGTTAGCGTGCTGGGCCTACAGACCCGACTACCCGAGTTTGAATCCCGCTCACGGCGAACACCAGTGACGAATTTCTGAACCGGTTCTGGGCCTCCCCTAGAGCGACTCAGCCTCAAATGCATACCTAGTGCGGTGTGTAAAAAAAAAACATTGCCACTCGGGAGACAAAGGCGGCCGAGCGTGGTGCTGGTCACCGACATCCTCGTGTGCCTTGTCGACCTTCATAGGTGCTTGCTAACGGCATTTCACCCTGTAGTCTGATAAGGCTGTATGGGGGATCTTTGTGCCGCGGTGGAGGTGTGCACGACCAGTGAACGAAAACCACCCCTCCCTCTCCCAACCCCCCCCCACCCCCAGTTTGCGCAGCAGGAGGACAAGCGGCAAAAAGCGGAGCGGCAGCAGCAGCAGCAGAAGCACGAGAACCAAATGCGGGATCTAAACATGCAGTGCGAGGCCAACATGCGCGAGCTGCAGCAGATGCAGGTGACAGCGACCAACACCAGTAACGGTTATCGCGACCGCCCCTGGGCACCCCCTAAGTACTTGTAGTCGTGTATAAATAACGAGTGGGAGAGATGAAGGTGGCCGAGCATGGTTCTGGCCACTTGCCGCTGAGTGCGGTGTGCCAGCGTCAATACGTGCTCGTTAACGGAACTTGTCCCACGTCTGTTAAGGCTATCCCTGGGGAGGGGGGGGTGTGATCTTTGCCCGTGTGTGTGTGTGTGCGAGTAGAACGAGAAGTGCCACCTGCTGGTGGAACGCGAAACGCAGAAGCTGAAGGAGCTGGACGAGCAACACAGCGGGGAGATGCGCGAGTGGAGGGACAAGCTCAAGCCTCGCAAGCAGGTGCTCTGCGCACACGGCGCTGCGGTACTGTACGCGCGTGTGCTGTTTGCAGAGTGGCGCAGGTGGATGGCGAGCAGTGTTTCGTGTGGGTACCGTCGCCTGTGGTGTTCGCCGAGCGGTTTGGCGACCGGCGGTGTGCCGTGCGTGTTTCTGCGACTGCGTGCCATTTGCACTTCGACAGCAGCTGGTGATGGTGCCAAGGTGTCGCGGTGTGGCGTGTGTTGTTGTTTGGTGGAGCGGTGTGTGGCGGTGTATCAGTAGGTTATGTTGTAACGTGGTGCGTGTAGATGCTGGAAGAGGAATTTGCCCGCCGGCGCCAGGAGCAGGAAATGTTCTTCAAGATGAGCAGCGACTCTGACTGCGTCAACCCCGGCACCACCAATCGCGTCTCGCGCTTCTACCCGGTGCCCAGCATGGGCGCCAGCGGCGTGTGAAGGAGGCGACGCGATGGCCTCCGTGCCCATCTGTCTGACGGGCGCATCCAAGGCACACGCGCACGGGCATATCTGGACACGTGTACCTATGTATACACAAACACACGTACCCATGCACAGCCTAGCTAGTTCCTCTATGCACAGAGGCTGGGATGTGTGCCTACACGGATACATGTACACATGTTCACGGCCATACACGCACACAGCCGCATTGCTCATAGACCGCACTACCCTCGACTCACGCACCAAACGTTAAACCTCTGCACATGCACACTCAGGAGTATTCCATTGAAATATGCACTATTCCACCCACACCTGTACTGTTCCACTCACAGCTGCATACACCCCTCCACCAACACACAATCATAGTCGCACACCCCTCCACGCAGTCAGTCACGCACACCTCCACTTGTACATGGATCCACTCATACTCGCGCCTCTGCTCACCGCCAACTGGGAGTCCAGTCGCTCACACACAACGCCCCTACGCACACCCACTCTACACTCGCGCACTCAATCACCCCTTCTCGAGATGCTTGCCACTGCCATCCCCACGGATGAGAGGCGACTGCACTGAAGTGCAGTCCGTGTGACCACTGCACGGGGGGCCCCCTCCACTCTCTCCCGTGGTGCAAAGACCCCTCCCCCTCCCCTCCAACAGTCGACATGCAGTCTCCGCGCAACGAGCGCGATTTTGAAGTTCGCGAAGTGTTCATGAAGCTCCCGACAGGGCTTGGCTGGGTCGCCTCCACTGCGTGGACAAAAACCGGGATGGTGGTTTGGTGACCCTGAACCCTGACCCCAGCCCTGCTAGTTTTTTTTCCCACCCACGTGGGTGGCGTTTACGTGATCTTAAACTAAAACGTGCGCGTGTGTTTAAACGTGTCGTCTTTTTTTAAAATGTTCCGATCGCTGCACCCTGGTGACGGAGCGCAGTGCTTCATTTATCAAACATTAATATTATTATTGTTGGCAGTGATAAATACATCTGCAGTAGCAGGAGCGGCAGCTGCTTGATTATGCACGTCGCCCCCTACAGCTTCCCGCCCGTGGCTGATTCGGGGAGTGCGTTAAAAGGGCAAGCGTTCTATTGGGATTTGGGGGGGGGCATAGGGGGTGAATTTGTCCCGAAAATAGCGCACCTGTTGAACCAGGTGTGCCACCCTCACCTCACCCCTCCCCAACTCCTGTCCTGCCCCTCCACTATGGGGCCATGTGATGAGAGGCTTTCGACAGCGACACTGAAGATGAATCCACAAATGACATTGGGCTCAGGGGAAGCACGGGGAGATGGGGTTATGGTCGTGAGCAGACTCAGGCAGTAATAGCACTGGTGAATTTGGAGGGTAATAGGTTCGGGTTAATTAGATGAAGGGTGGGACTGCAGTGATAGCAAGCTTGAGAGGGTTAGGAGTAAGGCAAGTACTGGTGGCTGATTGACAAGGCAGATATTCATCAAGCAGTGTTTATTGATTAGAAGCTAACTGAAAGTGATGGGACTAACTCTTGTTTAGTTGGTGTATTGGTTATGGGTAGGTCTAGGAATCAGCAGGATAGTGTGTAGGTGCAAGTGTATAGCCTTTTTTAGCATGGCTAGGTAGCTCATGTCATTAGAGCTAGTGTTCGGATTTGATTGTGAATAGGTTAGGAGCCAGCCTCATGCTTGGGGATAGTTGGCTGGTGTCTCTTGGGCAGGAGGTCACGAGCACCTGTCCAGGAGCCTGCTCTTTTCCCCCCGGTCACCTGCCACCCCGCCTCCCCATCGCGACTCGTCGCCCAGTTCTCTTCGACGAAACTCGTTGCGCCGTGAATCAACGCTGAGCCCCCCCCCCGGTCCTCCGCGTCATTCTTGACGCGGTTCTGAGCAACAGTCGCGCGGCGGAAAGCCGTGCACTGATTGGCTTTCCACCCGGCCGTGCCGTCAGATCGCCGCTGCTGATTGGGAGGAAGCGACCCGTGGCTCTGCCCAACGTTTGCTCCGATCTCGCGAGTGTCCCCCACGGCACGTGGGATTAAACCCGGTTGTTTTTAAAGACCCCACCGCTCGACTGCTTCTATCGGCTCCGTGCACCGGTTGGCGGATGTTGCTGAAGGGCCCATGCCAAGGGGAAGATGCAGTGACCAAAGCCGATGATGCCACCACACCCCGATACAACACCAACAATTCTTGTTAATATACAGATCGGTTCTAAGGAAACATTTGGTTTATGGCAGAGTTTCTCAACCTTTTGTATATCGAGACCCTCTTGAGTATGGTGTCCATGGACCACGAGGTGGCGTTCGCAGCCCACCATTTTAGAATTGCGGAGTCAAGAGGTAGCGTTTGTGTGTTAGGTTAACACTCGGCGTTCGACTGTTAGAGGATAGGGTTAATATAGCAGAGTGTAGGAGATTTGTCCCCTGGTTAAAATGAATGTTAAACTGTTTTAGGGGTTCACAAAATTATTAGTGTTAGCTCATCTCCCATCTCAGTGTCAGAAACGGCTTAGCCCTGTACAGGGTTGTGGTGAGCCAGAGCCTGTCCCGGCAGATACAGGGCACAAGGCAGGGATATACCTATGATGGGACGCCAGTCCATCACCGGGCACTGCGGGCAATTTAGTCTGCAACCCAATTAACCTATGTAGCAGCATGTTTTTGGAACTGTGGGAGGAAACCGGAGTGCCTGGCGAAAACCCAGTGTGAGCGTCAGTTTTAATTTAGAGGGTTAGTGTTAAAGGGTAGCGTTAGGGGTTAGCGGGTATTTATAAATTGGGATTTTAGTTTAGGATAGGTGTTAAGGGTAGATGTTGATGGCGATAAAATAGTGTCTGACAAGCTACTGCTCTTAGAATCTTGAGGTCCACGCAGTGGATTGAGAGTTCGGGGACTCGAGTCGGTGTGGGGACCAACGCGATCCTGTCGCCTCGGGGCTTTATTCGGATTAGGCGAGGAGGAGGAGGAGGGCTGGGCGAGGAAGACTCGGGGAAGCGACGGGAGGGCGGTTCGTGGTACGTGTGGGACCATAGTGACTGCCTCGTGGAGGGGGCGGGGGGGTCAAGACGTTTGGGGAGGGGATGAGTGCCGGGTTTGTGATGCGATTTGTTAAACGCTATTGTAGTCTGTAGTATAAGTTTAACCCTGAACCCCGAATCGGAGCCCCCTTTCGCCTGGGGGTGGGGATTTGCTAATTTAATCCATGACCGCGGCCGGCGTCATGTGACTGCATCAGTGATGCGAGAGGGGACAGGAGGGGCGAGGGAACGAGAAGGGGGGAGAAGGTGGGGCGGTTCCCGAGATTTGTCCCCTCCGTTTCGTTGCACAGATTTCGAGTCTAAATACAGCCAGCAAGCGAAGGTTAACGTGCCCTTGTATTGTTCGTTTGTCGATCCACTGCTAGATGAATATTCCAACCACGCGGTGCCGGCTATGGGGATTGTGTTCGCACGCTGCAATACGAAGCCAGTGATCCGAATATCAGCTCATGGCCATTACCTGTGACGGTTATCAGAACCGGTCCTAGGCCTCCCCCCGAGGTCGACTGAGCCTTAAATGAGCACCTGGTGCAGTGGATATATATCGCCACGATAGAGACAAACAGTCGGGTGTTGTGCTAGCAATCCACTCCCTCCTGTATTGTACCGACCTTCATAGGTGTTCGCTAACAGAATTCACCCGAGAAACCTATTATCGGCTCTATGGGGGATCTGCAGGTGTGAATGCAAGGCTGTGTGGTTGATTGACATATTTTTTTATTGGCTGCGTAACACTGTGTGGAGGCTGTCTGGCATGTCGCACCACACGACGCTTCAGGTCTTCTCAGCTGCAATCATGCTTGTGAAACGGGAACCCCCCCCCACCCCGGTGAAACATCTCCGCCGATTTTAAACTTTCCAGCTAGCCTCCCTACGATCCATCCTGTGTTTAACCAGGTTGGATTATGCGAGGAACTCTCAAATTCTCGAAAGACCTGGACAGTCACATTGGTGAGCTACTCTGGTAGGCAAGGCTAGAGTGGCTGGGTTATGTAGTCTGCATGCTCAGACACCGCATGCCCGAGCCACTTCTGTTCGGTCGAATAGAGAGGGCGAAACGGGCCGCTGCACGGGCGAGACGAGATGGACCGACGTGACCTCAGGAGGACCTGGAGCTGAGTGGACTTGCCGAAGTCTGGTACCAGCGGTGTCAAGATCGACCTCTGTGGAGGAAGGTCGTGAAGGATGCTGTGGGGCAGTTGAAGACAATCGCCCTCCGACAAAAACAGCGGAAAAAGGAGCAACGCTCACAACAAGCGGAGCGCCGGGCAGATAAAACATAGTATGACAGAGGAAGGACCATAGGTGGTGCATCTGCGAGTCACGTCAGGCAGCTTATGGCACCTGGGTCTGTCCCGTGACCTGTCGGCGAGCCTTCGACACTTCACGTGGCCACAAAGTGCATATGGTCTGGCACAAGCGCCATGGTGACGTCACCGTCGCTTTGTGGTGAATAGGGGCTGTTGTGTGGATTGCCACAACAGCTAGTGGTGCTAGTGCTAAGGCGGTGGTGGGGGGAGAGAACGTTGAGATGGGTGGGATCTCGGTAGAGGGGGGGGGTGATAAAGGCGGGGTTAATTGGGGTGTTCGAGAGACACGGGACCGAATTGCGCGAGTCCCAAGAGTCGAGCTCCGCAAGTTCGACTCCAGGCGAAGAGACATGGGCTCCCTGTCGGACAGCATTCTGGAGAGCTCGGAGACACTGACAGAGACCAACGGGGTGAGTAATGACATGACCCTCGCCGTGAACATCATCGCCATTATAGCACCGTCAGCAAAATAGTCGTCATCGCAGCCAAGCCATAAAGTAAGCGGCACCATCGCTGTTTAGTTTATCGACAATGGCCCCTCTTCACGTCTCATGGAGGCTATAGAAGTAGAGTCAATTAGTTGGGGAACGCTCCTTATGGGGACTGATCATTCTTATTAAACTGGCCAAACTATTTCGTAAAAAAAGAGCGGCAAAGCTGGATACAGCAGAAAATACCCAATGAGTTTGCAAGGTCTGGATGCGGGATTCCAGCGATACAATAACCGTTCGAATTGACCAACTCAATAACGTATAAAGTCACAAATGTAAATAAACCTAACAGTAACAATTTATGCAAAGACGAAGCGCTAATCAGTCAAAATGTTAACGCGAATACGCAACATTGCACGCACAAAAATGACCAATTATTCCAATAAATTAAATTAAAGGTTTACGGTATGATATGAATACATAAAAGCTTTTTGCTTAACTAAAGGAAAGAGCATATACAACCCAGCAGTTGCAGCAAGGCAGAAGATTTCATTCTTATTTGGATTTAAGGTGGCTCAACGATGATAAGCGGCTGTAGCCATTCTTGTATCTCGCATTCCTGCCCTTCTTTCCCGGCTCCCCTCCCATTCTTGCTCCACCTCCTCACCCTGCCTTATCCTCCCCTTGTCGCTGCCGTCCTCTACCTGCCCTACCGTTGGCCTCCCATCTCTACTGTTCGCTCTCCCTGCCCCCGTGCTCCCCTGACGACCCCCTGACCCCGACAGCGCCTTACGTTCTCCCTCTTCTCGGTGTCGCTGCTCGTGTCACTGGGCTCCTCCGCGCTCTACGGGTACAACCTGGCCGTGGTGAACGCGCCGGCGGAGGTGAGGACCGTCTCGCGGTGCAGTACAGCAAGCAGGTTGCACGCCTGGCTGGGGTGGGGACAGCGTGGACCAGTGGTCGTGCGTTCACCACTAATTGCCAATGTTCGATCTCGGCAGGCCACCCCGGTTGTTACTGTGGTGTGGTCTAGCGGTAACATACCACTCATCATCATCATCACCAATACCCGCTTAATCCTGTACAAGGTCGTGGGAGCCCGGAGCTCATCCCGGCAGACAGAAGGGCGCAAGGCGAGGCTATACCCAGAATATGACGCGAGTAAATCGCAGGGCATTGGTAGCAATTTACTCAGAAGGACAATTCACCTAGGCAGCAGCGTGTCTTTGGACGGTGGGGGGAAACCGGAGTACCCGACGGAAACCCATGCGGACACGGGGAAAACACGCAAACTTCACATAGAGAGGCACCCGAGCTGGGAACCGAACCCGGGCCCTTCTTGCTGTGCGGCAGCAGTGCTACTCACTGCGCCACTGCACTGCCCCATAATACGCTACTACACATAATAATATTAATTGCATGTATAGAGCGCCTTTCACCCGAGGGTCACAAAGCGCTGCACAGAGCTGCGGAAAGAACGGCACGTCAACAACGACAGAGAACGTTAAATCAGCAACAACGCTCTTTTGTGGGGTTTTTTTCTTTTTTTTTTTACAAATCTGAGCTGTGGAGAGAACGCAATGTCAGCAGTAGCGATAAATCATAGGACACAAGGTAAGCAAAAAATAAATAAATTCTTTAACAAACAAGGAAGGAACATATGTTCCTGAGCAGGTGCGGGTCGGAAGAGAGCCAACTTCCTGGCACGGCACCACTGAGCTGTATCAACACTCTAAGCCGGAGGAAGGAATAAATATTCCGGAGCAGATGCAAGTCGGAAGAGAGTCAACATCCCGGCACGACAACACTGAGCCGCATCAATAGTTCTAGCCGTCTGCTTCAATCGTGGTGGACGCTAAAGATACCGTGACGTCATTGTAAACAAGGCCATTGTGTGCTGGCGTCACTGTCCAATTTTATAAAAAAATGAGAATTTCCACATTTGTATATAGAGCAGCAATTACAACCGCCCCTGTCTGTCTCTTCACGCGTGGTCCTGTGTCCCCATGTCTTCATCGGTCTCAGTACATCAAGACGTTCTACAACTCGAGCTGGGCTGGTCGCTACGGCGCCTCGTTGGGCTCGGATGGCCTCACCCTCCTCTACTCCCTCACCGTGTCTGTGTTCGCCGTTGGGGGCCTCACGGGGTCCTGCCTCGTGGGGTTCCTCGCATCGCGGCTCGGCAGGTACCTCTGTCCACTACCTTACTCTGAGTAGCTGTTTTAGAATTACCATCATCTTCCCTTTGGCTGATTTAATGTTCGTCGGCGAACGGCCAACGGATGCGAATATTAGAGCTGTCACTAATGCCAGGCGAGGCAGCACTTCCACATCCACTCTGCGGTATAAGATTAATGTTCATCCGGTGTGGACAAACTGTTTTATTTCTTAAGCACTGCACTTCAGCCAAATGAAGTACAGCACCACGTTAAATACGACAAATTGTTGGTTGTTGTGTGAGTAGCAAATGGTGAGTGACCTATTATCCACAGCTCACTCCACTCGAAAACCTGTTTCATTCATGGGCGGTCAAACCCCAGATTCAAATTCAGGATCTCACCAGTGCCCGCTCAGCTTCCTGACCTCTGGGCCACGGGGCCTCTTGTTGTTTGCCGTGTTTATTTAAAATGATCGTCTTCCACTCCTTCTCATCGCCGTGGCGGTTTCAGAAAGGGTACACTGGTGTACAGCTCACTGCTCGTATTCCTCGCTGGGGGCCTCATGGCAGCGAGCAGCTCGGCTCGCTCCTTCGAGATCCTCATCCTGGGCCGCCTCGTCACGGGAGTCCATTCGGGTACGAGACCCCTACACGTCGGTCTGCTCCCCCCCCCCGTACCCCCCCCCCGTGTCTGCCTGAAGAATATGTAGGAGTGTGGTCCCCTGTCCTCGTATCTCCGCATGTCCCCGGTGTGTTCTCCAGGAATCGCATTGAGTGTGGTCCCCATGTACCTTGGCGAAGTCGCCCCTAAAAACCTACGCGGCTCCATGGGGCTTGTCCCCTCCATCTTCATCTGCTTCGGGGTTTTCCTCGCGCAGTTCTTTGGCCTCAGGGAGATCCTCGGCAAGGTGAGCGGAAATCCGCGAACGCCCTCCCCCACTCCAAAATCTAACCAGATGTTACAAAGCTTTATTTGACCTGTTAGTAATACGTGGAAGCTTCCTTCCAAATGACTCCATGTTGCGGTAGAATACCGTCGAAGTATTCTAACATTGTGGTGTGTTCAGACATCAAAAAAACCCTAACTCTGATGCCCTTGTGTATCCGAAATCCATGAAAACCCCCTCCCATTTTCCTTAGATAAGTGTTTATTATTACAGCAGAAAGTTCCAAGTTAGCTTTTAAGCATTAGATGTGTGATCCTTGCTACACAATACATGTCCAACCTAATGGCATGTTTTAGAAATCCATGAAAGTCACCTGATCCTATGCACTGTGTGTGCGTGAAATAGGAGGAGTCATGGCCGCTGGTCCTGAGCTTCATCGTGGTCCCAGCCTTCATCCAGGCCATACTGCTTCCCTGGTTTCCGGAGAGCCCCCGATACCTCCTCATTGATTGCAGGGACCCCGTGTCTGCCAGGCGAGGTGAGGACCCCGTGACACTAGAAGTGAAGGACCTGGCCTTATGGCCAGGGGGTGGGAGGTGTGATGTACGTTAGGATGTGCGGCCCAGCGCGGTCACCGTTTGTTGCAGAGATTTACGGTGCGAATTCGGCAGGCCGCCCCAGTAATTACTACAGCGCGTGATATCCGATTTACACTACGCGCCATCTGCTTCTTGACAGAGGACGCTAACGATCCCGTGACGCCACGTGCATTGTAGGCCCGCATCAGTGTCCAAAACTGATAAATAAAAGAAATACTCAGCACTTGCTTCAGGTTATATGCACAGCGCATCAATCATCATCCCCTACTTGTAAGAAACTGATATGCCGGGTTTCTCCTCAAAAAGAGATTCATGCTGGCCTCTTCCAAGGTCTCAGCTATTGATATAAAATCAACTGGAGACGATGAACACGGTGGTGCACGTGCATTGTGCGAGCTCCGCGCGGAGCTCTGGCTGTGGCACGTGCGTGGCGCATTTTTGGGCGCTTTGCTAACGGACGTGGGCGGCGGCGGTGCGGGGCCGTACGGGCCCCTGCAGCGCTGGTGCGCCTGCGCTGCACGCCCGACGTGCAGGCGGAGATGCAGGAGATGCGTATGGAGCAGCAGTCGCTGTTAGGCGTGCGCTGCGTGAGCACGTGCAGCCTGCTACAGGACCGGACACTGCATTGGCAGCTGCTCTCCGTGGTCGTCATCAACCTGGGCATGCAGCTCTCGGGCATCGACGCGGTAAGCTCACCTCCCTCCCGTGCCCGGGTGGGACGTCGGGGCGGTGCGGCGATAACGCCTGGTGCCGCACGGCAAAAAGCTCTCTGTGGAACTCGGGCCCTTCCCTGTGTAGAGTGTGTTTGTTCTCCCCCTTGTCTTGCACATGCAAGTGCGCGGGAGTGCGAGGCATGTGTGTTCTCACTTAGTTGGACAGAGTAGAAAAGATTTTTACCATTTATACAGGTGTTAAGATCTTAAAATGCAGAAATAGACACCTTTCACAAAGTGTCTAGTTTGCAAAAGCCACACATACTTGTGGCGAAATATGCAAACAAGAAGCTTTGTCCTTCAAACTGATTGGTCTACACCAGACATGGCTTTCTTTTGAGCCTGATTGTCAGTGTTAGCCAGATGATGCCAAAAGGCAGTCAGCTCAGGACAATGCAATATCAATGCTTAGTAGCACAGGTCGAGCTGTTTAAGCTATGGCTACTTTTGCCAGTGTACATATGTAAAGAATAGAAAAGGTATTTACCATTTCTGGCAATTATACAAGGACCCTTAGTTCCGCGTGGGTTTTGAACATTCATGCGGTGATTCACCAACCCTCGCTTCCAGTGCTGGGTGACAGGCCACGTGCAGCGCAGCCACCACCGCCATTCGGCTACAATCGTCCAGAGCGAGAGATGGGAGCGTAACGCGCAACAGAAACCTTTTGCCCATTTGCCGTGCCGGTCTTAACGGGTGCTCGCCAACATCATCGATGTTTGCGGGATGTGCAGCGCTTTGTGACCCTCGGGTGAAAAGTACTTCATAAATGCAATTATTATTATAAATGCAATTATTATTATTATCGCTATAATAATATTTGCACTTCTAGAGCACTTGATTATTTTTGTTGTGTATCATATCATTGCGTGTCGATATACAACCCCATATCGTGAAGTGAGCCAGGACATTACGTATCAGCATCTGCTAGTTCATCCAGCAGTGGATCAAGATGGAGCCTGACTCTCCTGATGACATGCTCTTTAATGAATCTGTATTGAGGCAATGCTGCCTGAACCTAGCCACTTCCAGAATGGTGCGTGCGTGACGAGGTGTGTACAAAATACCTATGTTTTACGTGGAGGGACGTACATGTCAAGGAGACGTGTGCTTTGCTACTGATTGATGCTGCAGGATGAGGGGGAGTATTGGGCTTGGCGAGGGAGGGGTAGGAGAGGGGGGGGAGCCTCAGATCGCTCCACGTTTCACGCTCCCATTGCTACTTCGTCACGATCCGAAAATACTGTGACCCAGGCAGTGAGCCCACTGCCTGGGTCACTTTCTCTTGCTCTCCCTGGGTCTCTCTCCCCCTGGATCCCTCTCTCCCTGAATCCCTCTTCCCTGGGTCCCTCTCTTCCTGGGTCCCTCTCTTCTTAGGTCTCTCTTTCCCTGAATCCCTCTCCACCTGGGTCCCTATCTGCCTGGATCTCTCTCTCCATGGATCCCTCTCTCCCTGGGTCCCTGTCTTCCTCGGTCCCTCTCTTTCTGGATCCCTCTCCACCTGGATCCCTCTCTCCCTGGGTCCCTCTCACACTGGGTCCCTCTCTCACTGGGCATCCTCTTACACTGGGTCCCTCTCTCATTGGGACCACCCTCTCTCCCTGGATCCCCCTCTCCCTGGTTCCCTCTCCACTTGGGCTCCTCTTTCTCTCGGTTCCTGTTTTCGTGGGTCCCCTCCCCATTATCTTTTTTTATACACCTCTGTGTCTCGTGCCCAGTGGATGCTATTTCTCTGTCCTCATTCCCAATTGTTTCCGTTCTCATGTTCCAGTCTGCCCCTTCAGTCTGCGACCCAACGTCTTCATTTCCACACGTCCCTGCGTTTCCGTGTCTCCTATAAGTGTCCCCAGGTCCCTGTGTCCCCGTACCCTCGTGGACCAGAGTAAACATGACCCCATGACCCCATATCCTCATGACCCCTTCCTCTGTTCCAAGGGTAGGACAAACAGGATGGGCTCAATGTCTCCTCTTAAAAAAGGACTACATTTATCCTGTTGTAAAGAAAAATTGCCACAGTACTGCTGCAGTAAATTTATCCACGACAGCATCCATGAGTCTCGAGACTCGTTTTCAGGAGGGTCCTGCTTTATCAGGATGTTTGACCATTTGACCCGCTTTCCTTCTCTCCACAGATCTGGTTTTACACGAACTCCATCTTTGCAAGCGCAGGGATCAGCGAGTTGAACTTGTCCTATTTGACGGTGGGCACGGGTGGCATCGAGATCCTCGCTGGGGTGCTAGGGGTGAGCGCACCCTCCTCCCCAACACCCCTAAACCATCCCCCGTGACCTCGACTCCATCCACCTGGCCCGTAAACCACACCCAAAGCAGCCACGTGGTCAGATGTCTATCCTAACCCAGCCTCCCTCCATTAGCTAGCCTTGTAGTGTTGTGTTCTACACTATAGATCAAAGGTCAGTATAAGGGACTACAGAGGTAACTCTATGATAGTCACTGCCGCGAGCCATCCTGTAACATGAAGGGTCACCCCGCTCTGCAAGGGATGGAAATTGATTCGTCATCTCATGATAATGCAACATCGATAACACGATCCGGGTAGAATTGTGAGGAAACAATACCCAAACAAGCCAGCTTTATGACCCCTAAGCCAGCCTCGTGACCCTTAAACCAGCCACATGACCCTTAAACCAGCCTCGTAACCCCTAAACAAATCCGAAAACTGTCCACCCCTACACAATCACTAAATCGCCCCATCACATCGTTACATTCAAAACCTAAACGCGTTTCCCCGTGTGTTCCCATTGTCTTCCAGGGCCTCACCATTGAACGGCTGGGCCGACGGAAGCTGCTCATCGGGGGGTTCCTGCTCATGGGGACCTGCTCAGCAGGGATTACCCTCTCCCTCCGACTCAAGGTGGTTTCCGCTAGCGCCACGAGCACCACAGTTAAACACCCAGCATGTAGGTAGGGTTAGGGCTGATATTATCAGTGCCTTGTTGGTTATTTGGTTATGGGTAGTTCTCGCAAGAGGTAGTGGCAGCGAGCGCCACCTAGTGTTCCTTGAGACCAGATCCAAGTGAGCCCTGAGATGCAAAATGTTGAGTATCGCTGTTGTAGGCCTAGGGCTGCCACGCCAACATAAGTCTTGACCACCGACCATCAACCCTCGTAATGGCCGGTCATGCCCAAACCCACTCACTGAGCTGAACAATTTGTAATCTACCGTTTGCTTCAGTATTAGTACTCGCTTAATTATGTACAGGGTCGCAGGGGGCCTAACGTGTGACACCAAAATGGAATGCATTTCAATTAAGAATTCACAGCAGCTTAACCCCGAGATCCCGGGTTCGATTCCCGGCGTGGGTGTATTTCTGTGTGGAATTTGCATGTTCTCCCCGTACCTGCGTGGCTTTCGTCAGGTGTCCAGTTTCCTCCCACCGTCTAAAGATGTGCTGTTGGCTAGGTTAATTGACCTGCTGGGTAAATTGCCCCAAGGGTATCCCCTATGATCTTTTGGTGTCACATCCTGTGCTGTAGGACGTGGTGTCGTGGATGCCGTATGTGAGCGTGGCGTGCGTGGTGGGCATCATCGGGGGATTCTGCATTGGACCAGGTCAGTCGGACTTGACTGCTGACCCCTCGACCCCGATCCTTGATCATTCCACCTCATTCCCAGCTCTATCGCCCTCAATCCTGACCAGGGGCTGTCCTCGACGCTCCACATCGACCATCAGTGCTAGCGTCAAGAATCGCTTCAGCTTGTTAGTTAGTGTATCAGACTTGAGCTTTAGTTGTATTTATTGTCAGGGGTTAGGATCTACCCGCCTGCTGGTATCTTTGTTGATCTCCTGTCGCTCCACCTACCCTCCCTCTCCTGGCCTCCAGCGGGGATCCCATTCATCATCACGGCGGAGCTGTTCAGGCAATCACACCGCCCAGCCGCCTACATCGTGGGTGGCTCCCTCAACTGGGTCTCCAACTTCGCTGTCGGGTTCGTCTTCCCCTTCCTGCAGGTGAGCGGGCAAGGATGAGGGTATTCGTCTGAGGTTCGGTCTATGCCCAGGACCAGTTCAGATATCAGTCACCGATACGTGCCGCGAGAGCGAATTCAACTGCGGTCGCCGCCGGGTCTGCGGTGCGGTGTGCTAACCGCGACTGACATCCACACACCGTCGTCACCCCTCTCTGGCGCCACCAGGAGAGTGCGGGCCCCTACTGCTACCTGGTGTTCTCTACCGTGTGCATCCTCACGGCCATCTATGTCTACCTGGTGATTCCTGAGACGCGCAACAGGTGTGTGCCCAGAGTGGTGTGGATGAGCATAGGGTGAACGCATTGGGTGAGTGGGTGAGCAAGTGACGAATGCAGTGACAGACGTGACCGAGCCCAGCGACAAAATTCGTGTCATTGCCAGGGTGAAAACATTCTCCCCTCTCCCACCCCATTAGCGTGGCTAAAGATGCTGGCTGTGATGGATGGATATCGTTTGCATGCCATTTTTAAGTGGCAGGCCTCATGTGACTGCCACGAACCTCACCAGATAAGGTCACGGGCCGTACCTGGCCCAGAGGTTATGGGTTCCCAACACCTACCTTGAACTATCTCCTTACAGGACCTTCTTGGAGATCAGCGAGATGTTTGACAGAAGGAGTCGGGCTGAGGTTGAAGGAGCGACTGGGTTGCCTGCATGGCTCCACTCCATCCGACTTCGCCGACTCACCTCTAAGACCCCCCCGCTCGGATATGGAGCCCTGTACGACAGCCTGAGCATGTGACAACACGAGCATGATAAGGACCGCATGTGTGCAAGAGACAACGTTAATAATAATTTAATACAGATGTAGGTTTTCACGGCCCGATGTATGAATCTTGCTCTCCATAGTTGTTGGAGCCATGATCAGAATGCCTGATAATGCCTTCAACGTGAGAGGGGCAATGTCGCAAAGGCGATAAAAGGAACACTCGACATGGCTATTCCGAATGATCAGCAATGGAAAGCAGTTCTCAATAAGTGAATATTACAATTTAAAGTAAGAAAAATCCTCAGCCATGATATATTCAATGCTCGTGGGAAGTCAACGCCACATATTATTGGTTGTCTCGTCAAAATGAGATGCCACAAACCATCTCTGTTCTGCGGCACAAGCTGATCTCACAGCTGCATCTCCACGGGGATAACTCTCCAAGGTATTTCTGATCCTTGGTTGGAATTCCATCACCAGTCTCGTTAATCTCCAATCGTCTATTCTCGTAAAATGTCTCTGGGCAGGAGTGAAAATTCTAACAGTCAATGCGATGTCTGGCCCATGTATGCCTATTTACATCTCAATATAATTCCTAATACCAAACTCGCCATACTGTCAGTGATTTGTTTTTAAAGCAATGTTCGTGTTTCTTATTCCTATTGTTAGTTAATCATAGGCACTGATTGAACACTTTGTCCACACTAGTCTCCCAGTGAACCTGCCAACATGGACCTGTTACACGTTTATCAGTCTGTTAGATTCCATTATCAAAATACAAATTTACTAACTATCTTGCTGTTGTTTGGCTCATTATTTAATCTTTTTGATCCTGGTTTTGCCTTCAAAATCTACCATAAGCGTATACAGTGTAACATCGTTAATGTTATTTTAAGGGGAGGAAATTTCACAAACTAAGATTGATGACGAATTAATAATAATATTTGCACTTCTGGAGTGCTTTTCACTCAAGGGTCACAAAGCGTTGCACAGAGCTGTGGATAGAACGGCATGTCAACAACAACATCAGAGTAGCTCAATTAGAGTAAAACAATGGCTATTAATGACGGATATAAAAACAGATAAAATAATTGTAATAATGTAAGTTTTCACCGCTCGATGCATGAAGCTTGCTTCCAAAAGCTGCTCTTTTGGGATAGCGGTGTCGATCGCTCCCCCACTCTCCTTTGCGACATTTCGCCTCACGTTATAGGCATCTTCAGAGAGGGGGAGCGATCGACACAGCTATCCCGAAATAGCTTTTGGGAGCAATCATCAACAAAATAATGTGTTAAATAAAGGAAGGAATAAGTGTTCCTACGCTTGCCAGTATACATATATAATAGTAGGACAGGTTTTACCGTTTCTGGCGATTATGCGGGTGTTAAGATCTTAATTAACACTTGACACCCGCATAATCGCCAGAAACGGTAAAACCTGTCCTACTGTTATATAAGGCACCATTACTTTTAACAATGGTGACTATAATTGACTACGATGTATTTGTATTACGAACACAGGCCAGAAACGCTGAGCGACCAGCAACAAAGAGCACGATGATTTTTTAAAAATAAAGTCTGACTTTACTACTGTGGTTATGGGTAAATGTGAGCTACCCGTGAGGTTCCTGAGATAAACGTGAGGTAACCGTGAGGTAACCGTGGTGGCTGAGGTAACCGTGAGGTGACTGAGGTAACCGTGAGGTAACCATGAGGTAGCCGAGGTAACCGTGAGGTAACCGTGAGGTGGCTGAGGTAACCGTGAGGTGACTTAGGTAACCGTGAGGTTCCTGAGATAAACGTGAGGTAACCGTGAGGTAACCGCGAGGTGACTGAGGTAACCGTGAGGTAACCGCGAGGTGACTGAGGTAACCGTGAGGTAACCGTGAGGTGACTGAGGTAACCGTGAGGTAACCGTGAGATGGCTGAAGTAACCGTGAGGTGGCTGAGGTAACCGTGAGGTAACCGTGAGGTAGCTGAGGTAACCGTGAGGTAACCGTGAAATAACTGAGGTAACCGTGAGGTAACCGTGAGGTAACCGTGAGGTTCCTCAGATAAACGTAAGGGAAGCCTCGCGTCACGACATGGAACCCTCACTCGCAGACGAACGGTGGCTCTGACGCCTGCGTTTGCGACTTCTCCACGTGTGAGACTCTGCACAGCTGTGCTCGCAACAGAACTCCTCCCACTACCAAACAAGACCCGCCCCTCCTCAAGCGAGCCCCGCCCC
>JAZEWT010000006.1:22799025-22812858 GCA_036362905.1 Mordacia mordax | reverse complement strand
CGCCCGAGCGAGCCCCGCCCCTCGCCCGAGCGAGCCCCGCCCTTCCCTGAACGAGCCCCGCCCCTCCCCGAGCGAGCCCCGCCCACACACACACATCTCCGCACCCAAACAGAAGCTCCGCCCACCACCACCGAACCCCGCCTTCGTTTCTAAACCGCGCCCCCCTCTCACCGAGCCCCGCCCCCGGGAGCCTCTGCCGCGGGGGATTGTGGGAGTCGGGTGCAGCAGAAGGATCAGAGCGGGAGCGATGGCCGAGTACCTGGACGAGAGCGCCGACATGGAGTCGCTGGACGACGTGGCGAAACCGCAGTCCTACATATTCGGTGAGCAGACGGGGCGGGCAGCGCGGGGCGAGGGAGGACGAGGCGGGGGAGGAGGAGGAGGAGGGGGAGGACGGAGAAGCTGCTCCAGCGCACGCTGCTCGCACGCTCCCTCAGATTTCGTAACGCGGATAAGATTCGCTTCGTTCCCATTCGCCGTCGCGAGTCACGCGGGGCGGCCTTCAAGCTCGCTCGTTGGTTGTTGGCCGTTGAAGGAGCCAATCGCAGGCGCCGGCTCGCGTGGCCGATGCCGATGTGCGCTGGGAAATGCGAGTGCGGGCCCCGCGCGGGGCACATGGTGCGCGGCCTGGGCGCCCCGCGGTGTCGCCTGGCTTCTCGGGCCAGGGGCCGCCTCCAGTCCCAGGACAGAGTTTGACGAAGGCTGCCTCCTCCCCTCCCCCCCCCATTCCCCGAGCTCTGCTAAGTCGAAGCCCGCGCCGCGCGCGCGCATTCTCCGCGTAGGCGACGATTCGTGGTGGCTGATGCGGAGTTGCGCTTCGTGGGCCGCTGTTTGAAGTAGCGCGCGGGACACGTGTCCCGCGCTTGCACACGTGCCCCGCGGCCCGCACACGTGTCCCGCGCCCTGCACACGTGCCCCGCGCCCTGCACACGTGCCCCGCGGCCCGCACACGTGCCCCGCGGCCCGCACACGTGCCCCGCGGCCCGCACACGTGCCCCGCGGCCCGCACACGTGCCCCGCGGCCCGCACACGCGCCCCGCGGCCCGCACACGTGCATTTGTGGAAAGATAATTGTGCACATTTTAACGGTTTGATTTATTTCAAAGCTAAATAGTCGCAAGGCACTTAACCTTTGCAAATGAACCGAATTGGTAAAAATGTTCCATGTAAGACAATTTTATTTACGAAGTCAAGTTTCTCAAGTTATTAAAACCTGCCATTAATTTATTCAAAGATGTGATAAATACGCTTTAATAACGGTAACAATAACTACTGATTTTATTTAAATTGACGTGTATAGTCTATTAATCTATTAACATAAGTGCAATTACTATTATTTCTTGAAACCCAAGTTACAAGTTGATGCCATTGTGTTATCAGAGGCACATTTTTGTACAACGTAGACTTACCTGGATCATTCGGACATATAGACAGAAATAGAGAAACATGTAAAACATATAATGTGTAAATAGTTATTAGGATTCTAAATGAAATCAAGTTGCGCCTTGGCTTGGAATAGCATTTAATTTGTAAGAATTACTCCAAACGCCCTTGAAGTTGATGAAAGAAAATAAGCATGTTAAAGACTTACCAAAACACTAACAAGAAATTCTTCAACAAATCCCGTAAGCCGCACAGCCTTCTGAAAGTGTCTTTTAAGCAGTCATGCTTTGATGAAACTACTCTTTATGAAACATTAGTTCGGGAGAAAAAAAATTATAAAGTCATACTAAATCTAGATACAATGATAGAGAATGGAGAGATTAACAACCCGACTGGTTAATTGTATAACCGTTATCTAGCCTCTGCCTTCCACGTGTTCGCCACGTGTCCGTTATTCATTATCAATACCCGCTCTATCCTGGAGATGGTCGCTGGGCGCCGGAGCCTATCCCGGCCGACAGAGGGCGCAAGGCGGCGGCGGGGGGATACCTCCAACCCGTTACTACACTGAGCAATTACATGCATGTACACTGAACTACTGTCCATCACTGTGCCTGAGCACTATTTCCGCCGCTGATAATAATAATGGACACGCAGCAATTTCGAGATCCTCTTGCTGTGGATTGTAACCGGAGGAGAAATTTGTGAAATTCGTGTAGTTCAGCAAAATAAAATATTATAGTTTTTTTAAACAATTCTCCGTGTGCATGGCATCATATTTGTTACCCATGTTTGCTTAGATGCCTGGGTTCGTGGCTGGCGCGCGACTGTGTGCGCATGCGCTCCGGTGAATTCGCCACGCAAATGTGCGTGGTGACGTCACCCGCATGACGCTGCGTCGACGTGGATTCGTGGTGACGTCACACCCTCGCCCTCCCTCCACCCCGGCCGTTTATCGCAATTAACGCCAGAGTTTTAGAAACAATCCTGGCTGGCTGTACATGCACAAAGGACTTGGGGGTCTGGTGGTGTGTTTAACTTATTTCATATTTGACATGGGCGGCACGGTGGCCCAGTGGATAGCGCTGTCGCCTCCTCACAGCAAGAAGGTCCCGGGTTCGAATCTCGGCTCGGGCGCTGCTTTCTGTGTGCAGTTTGCGAGTTCTCTCCCCGTGTCCGCGTGGGTTTTTGCCGGGCACTCCGGTTTCCTCCCACAGTCCAAGAAAAATGCTGCTGCATAAGTTAATTGGCTTGCAGACTAAATTGCCCTCTGGCATGCGCCAGAGCAAATACTCGCACACATTCAACCATAAAAACGCACCGGTGAAACTGCGCTGTATTTTATGATGAGTCAATTCAGCCATCACAGCTCGTTGTAAATCAGCAACGTAAAAATGCGGGATTTGTTTACATATTTGATAATCGGACATTTGCCTGTTGACTTAATTGAATGTCAGAGTCGATGTATTATGTTAATGTATTATAATTAGAATTATTAATTGGGGTGGGTGCAGTGAGTAAGTAGTGTTGCCGCCTCACAGCAAGAAGGCCCTGGGTTCACTCGAGTTCCTTTTTGTGCGGAGTTTGCGTGTTCTGCCCATGCCCGATTGGGTTTATGCCGGGTATTCTCGTTTCCTCCCACCGTCCAAAGACACGCTGCTGCCTAAGTTAATTGGCCTGCTGAGTAAATTGCCTATAAAATTATGCCCTGCAATGTACTGGCATCACATCCTGGGTATTCCCTCGCTTGGCACCCTCTGTCGGCTGGGATAGGATTCTGTGTGGTAATAACCACATCTCCTCTGCGTCCGTGTGCACCACCACCACCACCCATTTCCGGCGCAGGTTGTGAGCTCAAGGCTGCCAAGAAAGAGTACAGGTTCAACCCGGAGGAAGATGATGACCACGCGGAAATGCATCTGGTGCTGAATTCGGTGAGGACGCAGCCTGCGCGCCGCGCTGCGGCGTGCACATCGCGCTGCTGCCTCCGCACAGCACTGTCGTGTCGTAGGAATCCCGTCAAGAGCTTGTGAGCTCACTCGGTATTTTTCCGCTGTAATAATAAACATCGATCTATCACCGCTGCCTCCAGCCGTGGCTGCGACGAGCTGGCACAGAGTTCAGCAAAACTCTAATAAATATATACACTGGGCCTGGCGGAGCACCGAGTGCCCACCCAGGTGGCTCAGCAGGAGAGGAACGGTTCGAAATAGTAACATTGCACATTAAAATTCTTGTTGGGAACTGACTTGACTCATTATCCCGCAGGGGTCGATGAAACGAGTAGCACTTTGTCATCAGTGGTTGTGTGGATAAATGTATCACCGCCACAGGCATGTAAAATTTCCACTTGTAACTCTGAACTGTTATCGGGAGATGCACATCACCGTAATGCTCATCCGAGCAGGAAATATCTTGTGGCGTCGAACGGTGTGCTCATGGGGTAGGACGAGATGGAGTGGCCAGTGTTGCTGCTGATGAGCAAGGTCATTACGGCTGGCGATAAGGTCTTTAAGGAGAGGGATAGCTTGTGTGGCTAGTTGCCTACGGTGGACCTCGCACTAAGGGCTGTTTTGCTCGTTCAGCTTGGGGAAGGGCCATCACTCATGGCTTCTGGGATAGGCTTAGCATGAGCGCTTGCATTAGTTTGCCGAAAACTTTGTCACCATTTGCTTTTTGATAGAGTACTATCGGCGGCGGCACAGTGACGCAGTGAATAGCGCTGTCGCTTCACAGCAAGAAGGTCCCGGGTTCGATTTCCGGCTCGAGTGCCTTTCTATGTGAAGTTTGAATGTTCTCTCCCCATGCCCGTATGGGTTTCTGCCAGGTACTCCGGTTTCCTCCTACTATCTTAAGACGCACTGCTGAGTAAGTCAATTGGCCTGCTGAGTAAATTGCCCCAAAAAGCGTGCCGTGCGATGTCCTGGCGTCATGTCCTGGGTATTCTCCCGCCTTGCACCCTTTGTTGGCCGCTATAGGCTCTCGCCCCCCCACAACCTTGTAAAGGATTAAGCGGGCATTGATAATGAATCAATTAATGATACGAGTGGCTGGTGGGCAAGTTGATTCGTGTTCAGAAAGGGCCTGTAATATGAAGGACGCCTGTCAAGTTGTCTCTCTCGGAATATCTGAATACCGCAAGCTATGTCCCGTTGGCATAGGAGATTGCTGCTCCTGTGCGTTTGCAGCATTAACGCGGCCGAGGATGTGGTGGTGGCCTTAGTCTGGCCACCGGTTCATCGCAGCGGTGGACTTGAGCGCTGATGCCTGCAGGTGGCGCTGTGACCCCACTAAACAACTGTGGATGCTCCCAAGCGATTTATCCAAATGCTCCGAAAACGCCGCAAGCCCTCCCCTTCCCCTTCCCTCGTGTGGACATTCAGTTATGACTAGATACCTGAGCCAGTCGTGGTATATGTAACAAGACAGGGTGGCGCCCACTGCGCCACCCTGTCTTGTGCCTTACAGAAAGTTCTGCCCTAGGCGGTTCGATACCTGCCTGGGCACCTTTCTGTGTAGAGTTTGTGTGTTCTCCCCTTGTTCTGCATGGGTTTCCTTCAGGTTCTCCGGTTTCTTCCCACATCTTAAAAAAAAAATTCTCCTTCATGAATTGGCCAATAACATAATGCAGTGTCTGGCAAATAGTGGCACTGGCTGAATGCATGACTGCCTTCCCTTCGTGCAGTCTGTGGTTTCCTCACACCTCTATAATGATGGAAGATGCCATGGATAAGGGCTTTTGCTAAACAATAATTAATCCTGATAATAACAAGGTGAGTGGTGAGGTGAATAACCCGGGCGATTGACAAGGTGCATGATGGGGCGAGCGTTGAGGTTGTACGTTGCCCCCATTGTCGCGCGCATCTAGGTCTGTTTGGCGCCGGAGGCGGAGGACCAGTTCCACGTGGTCGAGGTGACGACCATCGGCAAGGGCGGGAAGCCGGTTACCATCCCCATCGCCACCCTCAAGCCCTCTGTGCTGCCCTCGGTGAGCCCCGCGGCCCTCGCGCGCGCGCGTCCGATCCGCCGCCGTCGTGGGCAGCGCGCGAGGGGGCCAGCGGATGGTCCGCGTCCTGCCGCGTAGCCGCGAGGTCACGGCTTGTCGTACGGCGTTGTGTGTCATGCGTGCGGTGCAGCTCTCGCTGTCGGGATTCGACCTGGCGGCTCCCGTGGTTCTGGCGCTCAAGTGTGGCTCGGGCCCCGTCTACGTCTCGGGGCAGCACGTCGCCTGTAATGACCCACGGCGCTCACCTCCTCCTCGCCCACGCGCTCACCCTGCGCGCGAACCCGCACGCCAACGCGCACATTCACCCGCACGCCAACGCGCACATTCACCTGCACGCTCACCTGTGCTCTAACTCACACGCTTAGCTGCACACTAACCCGCACGCCAACGCGCACATTCACCTGCACGCTGACCTGCACACTCAGCTGCACACTAACCCGCACGCCAACGCGCACATTCACCTGCACGCTCACCTGCACGCTCACCTGTGCTCTAACTCACGCTTCGCTGCACACTAACTCGCACGCCAACGCGCACATTCACCTGCACGCTCACCTGTGCTCTAACTCACACGCTTAGCTGCACACTAACTCGCACGCTCAACCTGCACGGTAACTCGCTCACCTGCACGCTCACCTATACGCTAACTCGCATGCTCAGTTGCACGTTCACCTTTACGCTCAGCTGCGCACTCACCTGCGCTCTTACTCGCACACTGAGCTGCACACTTACTCGCACGCTCGCCTGCACAGTAACTCGCACGCTCACCTGCACACTAACTCGCACGCTCACCTGCACACTCAGCTGCACACTAACTCGCATGCTCACCTGCACGCTAACTCGCACACTCACCTGCACGCTAACGCACACGTTCAGCTGCACACTCGCCTGCACGCTTACTCGCTTGCTCACCTGCACGCTAACTCACTTTCTCACCTGCACGCTAACTCGCTCGCTCACCTGCACGCTAACTTGCACTCTCACTTGCACACTAACTCGCACGCTCACCTGCACGCTCACCTGCACTCTTACTCGCATGCTCACCTGCACGCTGGCTCGCACGCTCGGCTGCACGCTGGCTCGCACGCCCGCCTGCACCACCGCCTGCATGCCCACCTGCACGCCCACCACCTGCACGCCCACCACCTGCACGCCCACCACCTGCACGCCCACCTGCACGCCCACCTGCACGCTCGCACACTCACCGGTGCCCTCACTCTCTTACCGTCTCGCGCTCTAGGTCACACACGCGCGCCTACTCCCGTGCGCGCCGGGCGTGGCGAGCGTCCGACGCGTGCCGAACCACCCGTGTGTGTGTGCGCGCGCGGTGCAGATCCCTGCAGCGATTTCCTCGACGACGACGACGACGACTTGGACGAAGAAAATGACAAGATGCCGATGCTCGCGCCAGCGTCCGGCAAGCGGCCGTCGCCATTCAAAGTGCCGCAGGTCGCTAAGGTGAGAGGTGGCGCGTCGGTGCCACGCGGGCATTGCGGCTCGCCGTGCATGCCCACACGCGAGGGGGAGTGCGTAAGACTGCTTGTGTTGTAAGCAGGGAGCGGTGGTGCAGCAGTTGGTGCACTGCACTATGAACCGAGTGACCTGAGTTTGGTCCCCTCCTAAATGAGTATGTCTTGTGGTGTGTAAACACAAGCCGGGAACATGAAGGCAGCTGGGCAACCTTCTAGCCACTCACCCTTTGCAGTTTTATGCCTTAATAGGTGCTCGCTGATAGAAATTGCTCCTACAGTCTGTTAAAGGCCACACAGGACATCTTTGAGGGAATTAAGAAATTAAGAAATAATGCTCCATATAGTGCGTGGCCCAGGTATGTTAAAGACCGTTTGTGAGATGTTTCACAAATGTGCGTATTTGTTTCTTGGGTGGGCGGTGTGGGCCGCGTGTTCACCACGGGGTCGTACGGCTGACCGGAGCTGCTTTGCCTCTCTCTCTCCCCACACTCAAACCAGAAAAAAACGAAACTGGAGTCCGATGAAGATGACGAAGACGATGATGATTACAGGTGATTTGAGTTTGTGCTCCTCTTTCCATGCCCCTCTCCCCTTGTTTCTGTGCCCCCATGCCCCTATCCCCGTGCCCCTATTCCTATGTCCTCGTTCCCCTCTGCCTGTGTCCCACTCCCATGTCTTCGAGCCTCTCTCTCCCTATGACCTCGTGTCCCTCTCTTCGTCTTCCCGCGTCGCTCTCCCCGTGCCCCTGCATCATGCGAATGCCGCAACCCCAACGAGCTTGTGTTCTCGGTGTCGTGAAGCGTGGCTACGCACGCGCTCGACTAACCTTATCTGTTCCCCGAGCAGTGACTTGGACGAGGATGAAGACGACGACGACCTTGATGACGATGACGACGATGACGACGAGGATGAGGTTCCCACCAAGAAGGCTGCGATGAAAGTGAGTGAAGGCCCATCACTCGGCGTGCATTCTGAGTATCGGTGGCACGTGGCGGGAGTTTCGAGGGAGACATGGGACGCAGGCTTCGCATGAGACAGGGCCGGCGCCTCAGCCTGAGCCACGCACTGGTTTACGGTGGTGACTCCATGAGTTGCGCAGGTCGGTAGTGCTGCCCGCCCTCTGCTTCACAGCAGGCAAACGATCACAAAGAAAATAACTTCCCCGTTCAAGGGCGACATTTGAACATGAAAGGGCTGCTTGGTTGGCACGTGCGTTATCGTCACGGAAGGGAGAGCGCCACTCATTTCTCACCATTCGTGCCATCCGTGGGGCCAATCTGCCGTGGGTGGGAGCGGCGGAGACTGCGGGTGGCCGTGCACCTGTCCGTCCATTCGCCGCCGCTGACCGTGGGATGCCCGCGAGATAAATGCAACATAAGCATCACCGCCACGGTTGCGACTGTAACGATTTTTAATCAACCGTCAACTAATCGGTGCACGTGTGAGCCGTTCTGCTCGGGTGCAAGGAAGCAAGGGCGTGTGGGATGACCCTGCGCGCTGCGGTGAGCCGTGGGTGGCCGAGATTAGCGGTGCCGCCGCCGCCACCTGCAGAGGTGGGGCCAGTGCCAGGCGGTCTCCTTCCACTGCTCCCCTCCTCTGGTGTTGGATGCAGCAGTAGCAACGGCAGCAGCAGTAATTTAAATGTGTGTCCCATCTTGTGATTTAATCACATCTTAAAGACACGAGGTTGATTTGCAAGGTGGAAACTGATAGGGAGGGCAGTGGACAGGGCAAGTGGGTGGAGATAGAGAGAGCGGTGCCTCGGCACAATCCAGAGCATTGCCACGGGAACCCAGCGCCGAGCTTCGCGAGGATTTGATGTTTATTATTATTACAGCATAAAGTACCCAGTGAGCTTGCAAGCTCTAGATATGGAAATCCCTGCACCACAACCAACGTCTGAAGTGACCAAACGACGCATAAAACCAAGGGGCGATCTGTGCATAAATGAAACGCTAACGTAGTCATAATAGTAAATAGTAACACGTAAGATTGATCAATTGTTTAACAAAGCCACAACACCAACTTCTACAAAGCTGAAACCCCAACCATAATCATGAAGTTAACAATAACACTCACGAGCCACAGGAATCACCCGGGCGGTGAGCGTGTCGCCGTTGAGGGGGGAGGGGGGGGAGGGTGCTGTACCCAGTGATCGCTAACTCTGGCTGGTTGTCGCTCTGCGTGGTGTGTTTGTGACGAGGCACCCGCCCTGAACAAGGCTGCCACGCCGGGCCCCAAAGTCAACGGCGCCTCCAACAAAAAGCCAGAACCGACGCTGGCTAAGACGCCATCCAAAGTAGACAAGACGCCGGCTCAGCCAAGCAAGACTCCATCCAAGATGCCGGCGAAGGTGGTCAAGACTCCGGCGAAGGCGGACAAGACGCCGGCGAAGGCGGACAAGACGCCGGCGAAGGCGGACAAGACGCCGGCGAAGGCGGACAAGACGCCGGCGAAGGCGGACAAGACGCCGGCGAAAGCTGCGATACCCCCTGGCAAGACAGAGCAGGCATCGGTGAAGAAAGAGAAGTCAGGGTTGGTGCTCAAGACGCCAAAGGGCAGCACGGTGAGTGCAACGTGTGGGTAACAGGCATGGTGTGATGGCTGCGACGGCACCGGTAGCCGTGTGCTTCTGGTTATGTTGCGGTGTGACGTGCTTTCAGGGTGTGTGGGTTGTGACGCGTTGTATGCTTGTGGCGGCGCGTGCGCGCGCTCGGCGAACGGGTCGCCCGCCGGTTTCCCTTTGCCGCGAGTTGCGCGGTGCCGTGCGGCACTTGGCCGGCATAACACGCTCGGGGGAGGGGCGGGGATACCCGGGGTGGCGAGGATTGGAGGGGTAGTGGGGGTAGCTCTCCGGCGTAACGAGGCGGCTACGGAAACGTAAACAGTTTGGATTGGGCGGCTGAGTAATGGAGACGCGGCCCCGGCTTGTTTGTGCCTGCGCGGCCAGCAGGCCGTTCAGAGTGACCCAGGACGTTTGTTTCACAGCCGAGGAAAATGATTGGGGCCTCGGTCAGCAGCACGCCTCGCGGGAGAGGAGGGCGATGCGTGTTGCCGGCGGCACGCGTTGCGGCCGCGAGTGGCAGCGCGCGTCGCACGCGGGGGTGGCGCGGCGAGCGCCGTGGGTTCGGGTGGCCGAGCGTCGCGACCGGGAGTGGTGTCCGCTGTGAAGAGACGCAGGCAGTGCGTGTAAAAAAGGGGTTGGGGTAAGGGGGGGGGGATTGTTGTTGAGAGAGGGGTTCATGTTTGGGGTGGGGGAGGGCAGAGTCGTCCCTCTCACCGCACGATAGGATCTGTGGCCAGTGCTTGTGTTCACTGTTGACTGAACATGTTCATAATAATAATTGCATTTATTGAGCGCTTTTAATCCGAGGGTCACAAAGCGCTTCACAGAGCTGCAGAGAGAACGGCACATCAACAACAGCGGCACCAGAACAGAAAGTCAGCAGCAATAACATTTCTTTTTTTGGGTTTTTTAAAAATATACACTTCGTTGCAGAATAACAAGTAATTATTAGCCAATATCCTCACGCACAAACAGCACCGCTTTGTAATTAGCAAATATCAACAGCAGCCCCGTTCTGCCAGCTGGCTGGAAATCCTTCGGGTTTTTTTGTATAAATATATATATTTTTTAAAACACACAGTGAGGTTTCGTACATCGCTGCTGCGTTTCATCCGTGTTGGCGCCCGATGTGGAGGGTTTCCCTGCTCGCTTGCTCCACCCCGCGCCGCCCCGCTGATAGCGGCAGCTGCGTCCGTTACGTAACCTTTTCTTCAATGCAAACGGGTCGCTGAGCGCTGGGCCCCAAAGATCCCGAACGTCAAATGGCTCCAGGAAGCGGCACCCGTCGGAGATGTACTCGGCGGAAGTGTCACGCGTTTTTTTTTATCAAGCAAGGTTATTGTTGTTATAACATACAGGCTCAATTGGGAAAAGAGACACTGATGGTTGGGGACAGGATTCCCAAGTGGAGCAGCGCAAAAAAAGAAAGAAGAATGAGAAGGGAGATGACCTGCGGTGCGATGGTTTAGTGGGTGGGTGAGTAAGTGAATTAGTGGGTGCTTGAGTGAGTGAATCGGTTTTGTCATTACATACACTGTGGTCGTGGCTGTACACGTGCAGGATGACGCGAGTCGGTTGAGTCCAGAGGACTTGAGTCCTCGACATTGGGTTGAGGAATCAACGAGAGAAGCTCTTGGCAACAGTAAGGATGGCAGTTGCCATGATAGGGGGATGACTAACCGCTAGCAAGCGAGTGAATGATGGGCGAGCGCCGGATCATCAGTCACCCTGGACACCGCTTCACTCAGCTCGTGTGCAGCTGTGAGTGGGGAGTGGGTGCCGCTCCCACCCAGACACGGCGATGACGCGATTCCCGCCACCTTCCGCCGAATCGGTTTTGCAGAGCGAGCCAGGGTTTCTCACCGAACCAGATCCCCGGCCGAGCCCAGCCCCCGCCGCCCCTCGCGGAGCCCAACCGCTTCACTGCTCTCCGCCGCGGTGCACCGACCCCTCCGCCGAGACGCAGATTAAATCATTTCGCGCTGCTGCTCGCGCATGATTGCTGGATGTCATTGATTTCAATTAAGATAAGAAGACCCAGTCGGCACGCGCGTGCGCGTCACGTGCGTCGAGTTCGATTCCCGTTCAGGGCCACACATCGATCGGTGGCAAATATCTGCACCGGTCCTAGGTTACTGCGAGGTCAATGCAGCTTTTAACGAGTATCTGCTGCAGTGTATAAATATAATCATTGGGGAGCAAAGGGGAGTTAAGCTTGCTGATGGCCACCCACCCCACCATGGTTTGTGTCAGCCTTTCGAGGCAATTTGAGGGTTCTGTGTAACAGATCTAGAGACGTGATAAGTTTGCGTTAGCGTTCTCCCATATAACACGAGAGACCCGCAGAGCAAAACCCTCCTACGCGTTAATGTTAATTGGTGCCCTCTGTCACGTGACACTTGCTTTGCCATTCATCCGGTGTGTGCAGCGTGCACCAACCCCAGTTACGTTGGGACAGGGATTGGTAACCGCGCTGAGCCTCGAAACGCGGGAGCTCGGGAAATCGGCGGAGTCAGCAGCGGCGACGTGAGTGTGGTGACGAAGTGGTGATTAAGTGGAGCGATGAGCCCCGTTCATCCACTGGATGGGTCATCGTAGAATTGTTAGACGTGGTGGCGGCGGCTTTGGGCATGCCTTCAATAGTTTATTGATCATCGTGGATGATGCGAGTGTGGTCGAAGCTTTGGGAAGTGGGGGGGATACAATGGCTGGAAGCATCGCCGGGGCAGTGTAGGGGGGGTTGGTGCTGTCCGTCCTCGGCAGGCCCCCCACGGAGGTCACAGCCGCCTTGCGTTTGTTTTTCCCCGTTTGACACGAGCCACTTGCACCGAGCTCTTGAGCGAGCCGCTCCTGCGACAGCCCCGCAAATATTTACGTTTATTTGCCGGGATCGCCTCATTCATAATGGCCGAGCCGTCCAAACTTTCTCTTCGTTTCTTTGCGCTCCCTGTCGGCGGCCCGCCCGCCCCTGCGTTGTGTCACGCCCGGCGTAAACACTCGCCATTCGTAAATCATCTCGGCTTTTTATTCGCTGCTGTTTTGTTTTTTGTTCACGAGCGGCGGTAGGTCGAGGGGTGGTTGGCGGTGGGGGGGGGGAGTGCCCCCGTGTCAGCCACGTGCGGGCCTGAGCAGCGACCCCGCCACGTGCCCGCTCATGGTGATGGTTTGGAGGCCTGCTGTCTCCCCACAGGTGTTGACGGGCGTCTGGGTTGAGCGTGGGGGGGGGGGAGATGAGTTAAAGCGTCGCTGGGTTCAAAGTGAAGTTCACTGTTGGGCGGGCATGGTTTTTTTCGAGCCGCTTCGCTTAGGCCGCGGTTTATTTAAAAGCCTTGGGTTTTACTGCAGTTCAACAGGCTTTTTGTGTCAAGATAGGTTCTCTTTAAAGTGGGCTTTTGTAGACTGTTATGAGTGAGGTTTGTTGATGGGTGGCAGGGTGGTGCAGCTGTAACATCTGTACTCCACAGATATAAGATCCTGCTCGAGATTGTTCGATCCCTGCCTCGGGCGCCTTTCTGTGCGGAGTTTGTGTGTTCTCCCACTCTTCTACGTGGGTTTCCTCTCGGTTCTCTGGTTTCCTGTCACACTAAAAAACAAAACCACTGATTAGTTGGTCGGTAACATGAAAAGCCGTGGGAAGCAGTGTCTGGCGAGTTCACGCCGCATGACCGCCTGGAAGACTCCTAACTTCTCCGCGTTTTCCTCACGTCTCCGTCATCAATAATACATTTGTAGAGCGCCTTTCACCCGAGGGTCACAAAGCGTTGAATTTGCGTGCCTTAGAAATTGCATTTTTCCAATTAAAGTCGCACTTTTTGTGTAAAGTCTGAGAGGGTTCGTTTTTAACGAGTAACTCAGTTTAAACTAGGGCTTGTTTTAAACTGTGGCTGGGCTTAAGCCAGAGAGGGCTGGGTTTAAACTCTTGTGTTTAAGTTGGGGTTTCCCGTTTGGCCGAGTTGTGAGCCCAGTGTGGGGGGAGGGTAATGGGGGGGGGGGAGAAACCGTGCCGCGAATTGAGAAGAAAAATCCTGGGGGTTTTCAAAATAATTCTCAGCTGCGCCGAGGATTCGTTTCCCGGCCGCCCCAGTGCGAGCGCGCGGCGTGGCGCGCCGCCGTATATTTTCATTTCACGCAAAACCCCGATGAATAAGGCGGCTTAGGTAAATACGGATTAATTAAAATCAGGTCGCAGAGTCCGTGGCAGACGTGGAGAGGAGGATGTGGGGGACCGTGACCCCACGTGACCTGGCTCCTCCCGGCCGTCGGTGAGCCTCTGTCCCTATCCCGCACGGGTGGCCACCGGCACAACCGTCCCCGCTGTCACCACCACCAGCTGCTGCTCTTAACTGCCGCCGCTTTCCAGCACAAACGCTTGCACGAGCACTGGAACTGATTCGAACCACGTAGCG
>JAZEWT010000006.1:22784797-22799018 GCA_036362905.1 Mordacia mordax | reverse complement strand
CCCCCCCCCCCCCATGGGGTAAGAAACCCGGTGATCAAAATATTACGGCACTCCTCGTCCTCGCCGCTGTGGCCGCTACTCTCGCTGCTCGGTATGTGAATAATAATAGTTACAATAAAGAAATAAAATATAAAAACAGGAACGAAGAAACGCCCCAAAATGTTGGACCTTGTTGAAAAAAAAATCTGCAGGGCAGCATCCAGCGGTGTGGGGCGAGACGCGCGGCGGCGGCCACATGGCATCGCGCGCCGAACTTCATGCTCGTAATAATAATTAGCGGCAAATTCTTCATCAAACGACGACGTGTTCTGGACTTCCTGCTCCAGAAAATCTCCCCCCCCCCCAAATCCCGCACAGCCCAGTCCCCCCCCCCGCCTTCTGCCACTCATGTGACCTGCGGCGTTGGACACACACACACAATGTAGACCCGAGTCGTTTCCACCGCTCGCGCGCGTGTCTGAGACTTGAGCCTCGCACGAGTACCCGGTGTGGTTGTGTAAACATCGCTCCGAGAAAGACAAAGGCGGCCGGGCGTGGTGCTGGCCACCCACCCCTTTTGTGTGCCGTGCTGGCCTTTTTTTTTATGGGTGCTCCCCGTGAACAGCACTTAACCCGACGGTCCAGTAAGGCCACGGGGGGGGGGGAATCATTGTGTGCGTGTCCGCGCGTGCCGGGGCGGCCTCACCAGGCCAATCGCTGCCAAACGCCGGAGACGTAAACGCAGCGCCGCTCCTGCGGACCCCGGCTCTATTTTTAACCCTGTCCGCGTCTCAGCCTTCACTTTTTACTTGAGCTCTATTCATAACCGTTATCGCCTCTGTCATAACTCTTACCCTGACTTTCACCGTAACTCAACCCCCCCCCCCTCATGGCCATAACTCTTAACGTTAACGCCAGCCAGTGCTTTATTCCAAAAAATAATTATAACTTAATTCTAGCCCTGCTAAGCCTAATCAGGAATCTAACCCTAACCCCGGCAGTAGCTCTGTGGTGCCGTATTACACTGCGGGGGGGGTGCCGTCTGTGTTTTGCGCGGTGCCTTTTTGAAGTGCGACCGTGTCGTTGCCTTGGGGGGGGAAAGGGAGTTGGAATGAGTCCGTACGCGCGCGCCGTCCGTACGCGCGCGTACGGATACGTACGGACACGTACGGGCAACTCGCGATGCTCGCACATGTGTGCTCTTTGCGTTTGTACGCGTGTGACTAATGTCTGAGTTTGACGAGGAACGCGAGGAATGGAGCGGGCTCTGTGGGAAATGTTTGGCGTACCTGACACGTCCCATTGACGCGCCGCTCGCGCGCGCGAGAGAGCGAGCGTGGGTGTGCGCACCTCCCCTCACTCCCCCTCCCTCTCCACCCGTCCACCTCCCCCTCCCCTCCTCGGTCACTGCAGCGATCCGGCACATCTGTGTGCGCCGCCGGTGCTGGTGCTGTCTGGGTGGGAGGGTGGGTGCCTGTGTGTGTGTGTGCACGTACGTGCGCCAGTGGAAGTGTATTGCTGATGTCTGGGTGGGAGGGTGGGTCCCTGTGAGTGAGTGTGTATGTGTCGGTGGTAGCGGCGCTTGTGTCTGGGCCCTTGTGTCTGGGCGCACGCGTGTGCGAGCCGCAGCAGCAAACGTCTGTCTGGGTGAATCCCAGCTTGCGTGAGCGCGCGCGTATGTCGCGAGATACCTCTGCGCGCAAATCGCCAGCGCCACCGCTGTCTCAATCTGCCGCAGTTCGAAACGTTCCTGTTCGTTTTTGGAGGGGGGGGAGGTGGGTGGCGGCGGCGGCGGGGGTTTGGAAGCCTTCCCCATCGCGCACCTGCAGCTCGTGCGTGCGTGGCGTGCTCGTCTCTGCTCGGCCTGCGCACGGCGGGAGGGTGGTGTGGGTGGGAGAGTGAAGCGGGCGGCCGGGCGGGGGACACGTATTATCGTTGTGTTCCCTCGTGTGGCTGCGCAAGTTCAGCAGGTGCGGCGGGTGGCGTGTCGTGTAACGGTGCGGGTGTCTGCGCGCGCCCGTCCTGCCTGCGCGGGCGCCTGTCCGCGTGCGTCCACGTACGCGCGCCGTCTGCCGATGCGTGCGCGAGCCGGGCTGCCAGCGCCCTGCAGTGAGAGCGGGGAGCCAGGGGTGGAGCGGGTGGGACCTGCTCCCCCTTCCCCGCTGACTCCCAATCCCTCCACCCTCTCTCTCGCGGTGCGGTTAATTCCTAGCGTTCCTCCTGCAAGCGGCCACTTCCCGTGCGAGCTGCCCACATTCCCTCCCGCCCGTCCCCGGGGACGTCTTAACCTGCTGTGCCGTTAGGGGCAGCCCAACACGGCCCACCGCCCCCTCCCCAGCCTCGTAGCCCCCGCGCCCGCCCCTCTCCCCTCACCATTATTGTATTTTATTTGGTAACATTTTCTTGCGTGTGTCTGCACATTTTTTTCCCTCGCTCCGTTCGGGGGTTATTTTCCGCAATGCGAGCGTGAGTTTTATTATTACTGTCCGTGCCCTCACTGCCGCCGCCGCCGCCGTTTGGGGAAAAGCGTTTTCTCTCTCCCGAGATGACGGTCGCGGGTATCGGCGCGTCGGCGTCCCCCGTGCCGTCGCGCCAACCCGATGGCTTCCAGATCACCCAAGCAGCAGGGAAGCGAACGCGGGACGCGGTGTTTGTCAGAGGGCACAGGTGGTCTGGGTCCGTAATTCAGGAGGGGTCGGCGCTGGATGTCACGGTTGCGCTCTGAGCGTGCTTGTGTTCTACTGACGGGGGTGGTGATGAGCTGCATAGTTTTTGTAAAGGGGAGCTTGGTTGTGTGGTGGTGATTGTTTCGGTGGTTGTGGCAGTAGCTGTGTGGTGCTGTCCATACCAGGATGTAGCTGATGCGATGGTGGTTCTGGCCTCTGGGCCACATTGGTGTTGAGTAGTTGTGGTGGTGAGTCTAATGGGTCCATTTGTCGTTGCGACGACGGTTCTGACACTGAGTGCTGGGGTAAGTGATTGTGGTGGCAGTTCCTGTCACGGTTGTTGTGGTGGTGTTCGGGTGTTGTGGTTATTGCCGCCTCCACCCCCCCCCCACCTCGCCCCTGCCCTCACACACGCGGCATGGGTGCCGGCTTGTTTGGTGTTTGGCCAGCGAATTGAGCGTCTGCGCGCGTGTGCGCAGGGGGCGGTGGCGTAGTGGTTTGGACGGACTGCGGTACAAACCCCACGACCTGAGTTCTATTCCTGGTCCAAACCTCCCCCAGGTCGACTCGGCTCAATTGAGTACCCGGCGCCGTGTAAACGGCACTGGGGAAACAAAGGTGGCTGGGCGTGGTTTCAGTCACACCACCCCCTGGCCTTAATAGGTGTTACTCACCACATCACTTGTCTCAACAGCCCCTTACGGCTATACGGGGGACTTTGCCTTGGTTGTTAATTTGTCGCTGCTGCAGGTGCAATGTGAGCCCTGTGCCGGCCTCACCACCACCACTGTGCGAGTTGGAGTGTGCGTGTTTTCAGTGTGTGCTTGCACATGTTTAGGGTGTATGTATGTGTCGTGTTTTCGATGCTTGTCTGTGTTTTTTGACCCGGTTTGTAATGATTTGGGGGGGTGTTTCTTTGCAGCACCTTTGTGCCGTGTGTTTTTAGTCGGTTGTTTGGAGTATTTTTAGCTCCATAGCTCGGGTAGCAGTAATTGTGGTTCCTTGAAAAGACCAAGATGAGTCTTGATTTTCACGATCGAGTGGGTGAGCGAGCGAGCCGATGGGGCGAGCTGGTGGGCGAGTGGGATTGCGTGAGATGATGATGAGCGAGCTCAAGTAGGTTCTGTGGTTCGGAGTCTGGGGGACTGGTTCTTGGCGGGCAGGGCGGCATTGCCAACAACCGCGCCCCACAGTGAGAGAGTCCTGTCCAAAGTGGTTCGATAACCATCACGGGCGCTTTTCTGTGTGGAGTTTGTGTGGTACTCCCCCCCCCCCTACTGCGTGGTTTTCCTCCGTGCTCTCTGGTTTCCATCTACAGCTAAAAAACACGATTTTATTAATTGGCTGATAATGTACATTATACGAAAGCAGTGTCTGGCAGGATCACGCCGGCTGACCACCTGGCATATACCCTCCCTCTTTGCGGTGTCCTTGCTGTGCGCGTCCGAATCGGTGTCTCGTCCATGCATTTGCACGAATCTCATCTCATTGTTAGAAACCGCTTAATCCTGTACAGGGTCGCGGTGAGCCGGAGCCTATCCCGGCAGACACAGGGCGCAAGGCAAGGATATACCCACGACGGGACGCCAGTCCACGTGGCACTGAGGGCAATTTAGTCTGGGAGCCAATTAACCTATGCAGCAGCATGTTTTTTGGACTGCGGGAGGAAACCGGAATGCCCGGCGAAAACACACGCGGACATGGGGAGAGAACTCACAAACTCCACACATAACGGTACCCGAGCCGAGATTCGAACCCGGGTCCTTCTTGCTGTGAGGCGACAGCGCTTCCCACTGGGCCACCGTGTCACCCCGAATTTGCACGCGTCATTAATTATTTTCTTCATTATTCTGCAGTTACCATGAGGGGGTGGACAGTCCCGTACTTGGGGCAGGAAACTGCCAAACAAAAGGCAGTAGCTCTTCTTTTTAATACAGTAATGAAGAAGACATGGGGGCATTTGGAGGTGAGTTATCGAATGTTACCAGTCCCAGGCTGTTGTGGGTTCGCCACCCCATCGATGAGAGGTGGATGAATGGTGGTCGTAGTGTGGTGGCTTATGTTCCCAATAAAGATGACCATCAGTGGAGAGATGCAAGCAAGGCCAATCAGATGCCTTCGATGACCTGTCACAGGTGGTCTATAAATTGACCCCTTGGGATCTAGTCATCGTGTTCGATGCCTTTAATGCCCGGTGGGTCATGATTCAGGCACCTGGGCTGGAGCGATTAGAAGGCATGGACCAGATCAGCTCAATAATAACGGTAGGAGGCTACTAGACTTCTGTACAGCCCATGGGCTTATCACCAACAGCCTGTCCCGTCATCGGCACATTCACACACCATCATTGATGCATGTTGGGTCCAAGCAAGAATATTTACTGGTCTCCATAGTGATGGAAGAGCAGATGCGGGCCCATGTCCTTCACCCCAGGACGTACTGTGGAGCTGATTTACCCACTAATCGTCGGCATACAAATCTGCAAGTTGTGCCTCCCATTCCATTGCAGTGGTGGGCATCCACCTGGGCCCCAATTAAAACCTGAGATAGCTGGGTCTCATCTGGCCAATGGAGGATACAAACAAGAATTTAATCATCACTTGCAGCTGGGGTTGGCCTTGTTCTCCCCTCCTGATGCCAAGGGAATGTGGGTGAGGTTCAGAACTGTGGCTCATGCAGCTGCAAAGGATGCATTGGGTATGTGGTCCAGACCTCCCCAGAGGCTTTGGCTGGCGGAGGAGGTGTTCCTGCTAGCTGAGAGAAAGCAGCAAGCCCATAGACGCCATCTGCAACGTTCCACGTCTGAGAAAAAGGAAAGTTAACACAGCCTTCGCACGGAGATTGAGAGAGTAGTGCAGCACTGCGAGGATGAGTAGTGGTCGTGGGCCGCATAAGACACACAAACTGCCTTGGTAGTTCCCAATCACAAGTCATGGTAATAGCTGCAAAAAAGTAACTTACAGGTATCCCACCAATTACCATCCTTAAGGAAACAACGGGGATTCAATACATGGCTCCTAGGAACAGGATTGCAGTTTTGCTGAAGAATTTTGTGAAGTCCCTTGAGAGGGGAATCCCCACAAATATAGAGCACCTGCCTAAATGGACTTGTATTGTACAGGAGGATGTAGAGCTCATTGGAGTTGTTGAGTCATTCCAGTAGGCAGCGTCAAGATCGGCCTCTGTGGAGGAGGATCGTGAAGGACACTACTGGGTACTTGGAGGCAGTCGCCCTCCAACAATAGCGGAGTGACGCTCAGTAACTAACGGAGCGCTGGGCTTGACACGGTGGGAAGCACAGGTGTGGCCCCTGTCAGTCATCCCGGTCAACCCATTGCACTTGAGTCTGCCACATGACCCATCAGCGATTCTTCATCACATCACGTGGCCTCAAAGTGCACCTACCCTGGCACAAGCGCCGCAGTGCTGCCATTGCCATTTGGTGGCGAAGAGGGGGTTATTTTTGTGGTTGGCATGTGTTCTATTTCGGTGGGTGTTGCCCTTGTTGCGAGTTTGTGTTTGCATGTAGTTTGTTATGTTTTTTTGTGCGGCTCTCATGGGAGGGGCAGCGGCATTGCGTGATTCCTGCAGGGATGTCCGTGAGAGGGGACGTTCGTGGCAGGGCACTTCTGTGGCAGGGCAAATCTTTGGCAGGGCACGTCTGTGAGTGTGGGTAAAGCCAGATGCTGCTGCTGAATAGGGAAGTGTTCGGATTCCAGGTGTAGTCTGTGGGATTTAGCGTTGGGGAAACGTGGTTTCCGCACCGGGGCATAGGGTGTGTGCGTGAGTGGTTCACGCTCACACCCAGAAATATTGGAAATCTGTCGGGGTCAGTGGTCCTGTGGTGTTCGGCAATACCGGAGTACATAATTATTTAACGATGTTACAATTGGGATCGTGCTAACAGCGGCCTTGCTGTGGCTGTAACAGGGTTCGGGATAACGTTTACTGTCACGGGATGTGCGTAGGGATTATGGGCTTGGGCAGGGGGATGCGTGTGCGGAGCAGGGGGGCGGGGGGATGTGGGGGCGGTGGGTTGCACATGACTGGGCCCCTCTGCCCATGTGAGATAACGGTGTTGGTGTTTAGCCGCATATTGGAGCTGTGCGTGTCTGTGTGATTGGACGTGTGTGTATTCGCTATCTGACTGTGCGTGTGTAGTGACTGTGATTGTGTGTGGTGTGGCGTGTGTGTAGTGGCTGGGTGATTGTGTGTCTGGGTGTGCAGGAGCGCGTGTGTGTGTAGCAACTGCGTGCCTACGAGCGTGCGTAACCGATAGGCTGTGTGCGTACATGCGCACAGATGTTCACTGCCTGGCTGTGTGCACTTGTCTGGTTTGTGTGTGTGTGCGTGCGTGCGTGCATGTCTATCTGCGATTGTGCCTCTCTGTAGTGTCTTGTGTGTGCGTGCGCGCCCGTGTGTGCTTGTGGGTGTGGTGCTGTGTCCCTGTGTGTTGTGGTTAGCACATCGTGCTCCGAGCCCAGCGACCCGAGTTAGATTCTTGCCCAAAGCCAATAACAATGACGAACACTACAACCGGTCTCGGTCGACTCGTGTGTTGTACTGGCTTTAACAAAGTGCCAGCGAACAGTACTTGCCCCAACAGTCTGCTAGAGGCTATACGGCGGAAGGATCTCTTGTCTTTGCACCAGTAAATATAAACTCTCCACATGCACCATGGTGTGAGAGAGTGTGCGTTCTCCTATGTCCATTCCTCCTGTACCCATCTCGGCCTGTGTCTGTGCCTGTGTGTGTCTGTGTGCCTGTGCACGACCGTGCTGCTGCTGCCGCTGCTGCAGTGAAGCGATGGAGGAGATGGCGCGTACTGCTCCTGCTGCCGCTGTACTCGGGTTTCCAGGCCTGCGTTCCGCTCATTCCAGTAGCGCGGGCCTTGCTCTCGCCTGCTTTTAATTTCTGCTGCGGAATTTCAGAGATTTTTTTTCTCTCTCTGTCTCTCTCGCATTTTTTTTCTTATTTCCAATTGTAGCTGTTTGAGGTCATAGAAGAATGTAAGGGGTTGCATTCCACTGCGTGGTACGGAGCCCCACAAACATCCACACGTGTGCCGCAGGTCACGTGACCACGCACCGCAGTAAACACGGCTGCCGCCCACCTCCGCGCCCCCCCCATCTCTGCCCCCTCCTTCACTGCCCCCCCCCCACCCTGCAGCCATTGCTCACCCCTCCCCGACCCCCAGAATCGATATCCCCGATGGAGCGACCTGCTTTGTAGCTCTCGCAGTGGTTGTGATCTCTCTGCGTGCAATTGTGTGTTTATTGAGAGCGGTCGTGGCCAGTTTTAGTCCCACACATAGCTAGTACATGACGAATATCTAGGCCTCGCCTAAGTTGACTCGGCCTTAAATGAGTACCTGATGGTGTGTGTAAAGATCGCCACTTGGGAGACAAAGGCAGCCGAGTGTGGTGCTGGCCTCCCACCCCCTCTTGTTCCATGCCAGCCATGATAGTTGCTACTCATTAACAGTACTTGCCCCCACAGCCAGTGTGGGATGCATGGGGGGACCTTTGCATCATGTGATTTACAGAGAGCTCATCATTTGAATCTGCACTGTTTGTACATCATGTGACACAAGTGTGCATACACGCGATCTCCCTCTGCCTTCAAATCATTATTCCCTCCATCACATGCATAGCAGTGGAGTGGTTAAATAAAGGCTATATGGGTGGGCGTTATCTTTGTGTGTGTGTGTGTGTGTGCGGTGCAGGAGCCTCCGAAGAAAGGGGAGGACAAGCAGGCTGCCACGCCAGGAGCCAAGACCCCCAAATCGCCAAAGTCCCCGAAAGGCCCCCTATCCCTGGAGGAAGTGAAAACTAAACTGAAGGAGCAGATAGCAAAGGTTAGCGGCGCGTCGGGGTTTACCTAGGCCACGGTTTGGGGGGTCGGAGGGCGCGTCAGGGCTGAGGTTCGAGGCACCCCCGCTCACCTGACCGTGTGGTTTTGTGTCGCGCAGAACATGGGCATGCCCAAGACGGAGGAGAAGTTTGGAAACTTCGTGAAGAGCTCGTTCAAGGTGGAGGACACCAAGGTGGGTGGGTTGCATCGCCACCACCTGGCAGTGGCACCTTTGCTGTCTGCCGTGAAGATTTGTGTTTCAAATCTGGCGGCCGCTCCTATTAATGCAGCGGAGCGTATGAAAAAAAAATAGTTCGTATTATCAGCTTTGCTCACGGCGGACGCTAAAGAGCCTGTGATGTTGAGAAGAATCTGACATCATAGAAATCTCGATAAGAATCTACATGGAAATCGTGGCTTCCAAGTCCACGAAACATTTAACATGACCCTCGTGAAAAAGAGTCATGAGACTGAGCCTTGCCTGGATAAATAAGCCTGCTATAAATAATATTCTGTTGCCTAACGTACCTGTCCTAAAAATAACCATCCTTTCACCACCACACCTCTGAAACATGTGAAGGGCACCCTTAATACCAGCTGTCACCTTGCAGCACAAGATGATTTGGCACCAGGTCTCTAAACGGGCATGACTATGCTGCCAGTAGGGGGCAGTGGTTGCGGCAGAGTGTGACATCACAACTGAGTAAATTTGCGGTGTAGATTTTCAACTTCGTGCGTGACACCAACACGACAGCCTCCTCTTGGAACTGACATTAACGGATCATTAACATCCGCTGTGGAGCAGACGGCGCTTGGTATTTTGCGGCTCGTACACACAGAAGTATTAACCAGGGCGGCCTCTGTATTCGAACCGTGAAGATGTGTAAAAAGCCGCAGAATGCTCCACTGGCGGACCATCACAGCCTCATACACACATCACACACAGCTATAATTTGTAAGGTGTAATTTTACCTGGCATCACTCACAGACCTGTCATCACACACCATCACACAACAACTACAACAACCACCATTCGCCATGAAGTGGTGGTGATGTCACACGGCGCTTGTGCCAGGCCAGATGCACTTGGAAGCCACGTGAGTGTCGAAGGCTTGCCAACGAGGTAAATGGGACAGGTCTTGGTGTTTGTGGCTGCCTGGCTAATATGACTGGCAAATGCACCACCTGTGCTCCCTACTGTGCCAACTTTGCCCGACACTTCACTGGTTGTTGTGAGCGTCACTCCTCTGCCCTTTGTTGCTGTTGGAGGGAGACTGTCTCCAATTGTCCCATAGAGTACTTCATGATCCTCCATATAAGCCGATCTTGACACCGCTGGTACCAGTCTTCAACAAGTCCACTCGGTTCCTTGTCCTCCTATGCTACATCAATCCATCTCTTCTCCAGCCTGTGCCACACCCGTTTAGCCCCCATTATCCGGTCAAACAAGGTGCTTGGACATGCGATGGCTAAGCATGCAGCTCCTTGACCCAGCTACCGCAGCCTCGTGTGCCGAAGGAGCTCACCAATGGGAACTCGTCCACATCGTTAGATAATCTGTGAACTCCTCACACAATCCAAGCTGTTCAAACCCAAGATGGACCGTAGGCAGGTCAACCAGAAAGTTTATTAATGGTGCAGATGATCTGCTGGGGGGGTGGTGGTCCACGGCCCACAAGCATAGAAAATAGAGGGTATGACTGCAGCGGAAAAGACTCGACGCTTCATGCAGAGCGTCAGGCTAGGTAAGTTCCACACAACATTGTGCAGCCGTTGAAAAGATAATGCCGCCTGACTGATTGGGAGTGATATCTCCGCTTTAAACCGGAAAAAGCCATAAGTATACTGCCAAGGTATAGAAACTTTTCCACTCCCTCCACAACTAGCCCATCACTCATGAAGAGCTGAGGGGGTGGAGAACTTGATAGCACAAAATACCCTGGCAGGTGCCTGGTTTTGGTGGGGCCTATGGCACACTCCAGGTTCAACAGCAGAGCCCCCAACTCATTCTCGGAGTGAGCGGCAGTTACCAAATCACCGGCATTCATAACAAGGTTGGCCAGTAAAGAGCCATCGCTTGGTCACACCCAGGCATCGATCAGCCTTCCTTTGTACCTCTACCAAATTCCACTGGGACAACCATGGAATGCCTCTTGAACTACATGGTCACAAAAGATGTTACTGTAATAATGTAGGATGTAAAATAATGTAGGAGCCAGAGGTCATCCCCGTCATACCCCAAGGTGAACAGGGAATGGCTCTTAACTCCCGACCATGCAGCTTTACCCGGGTTTACCCACCATCATGAAGGTCCTTAATGACAGTGAGCAGAGAGTCAGGGACCCCAAAAGCACGAAGAACAACTCACAGCCCTAGCCTACCGATGGTATCGTAGGCCTTGGACCAGGTCAATAAAGCTGAGAACCAGATCCTTTGAAATTCCCTACACCTCTGCTATAGCAGCCAGACACAGAATATGGCATCTGTGCAAGACCGCCTTGGCCTGGAACCACATTGGGGTTCCGCCAGCCTCTCCTCAGTGTTGCTGGCAGGGCGATGTTAAATAAGCATTTCCATCACCTTTCCTGCACACTTGAGGTACGAGATGCCCCTTCAGTTATTATATACGGTGCGGTCCCTCTTCATAAATAGTAGGACCACTAGTGTATTCTTCCATTCCTACAGAACCTGTCCTGTGCTGCAGACCGTTTTAATGGTGTCTGAAAGGGCAGTCTGCAGACAAGCACAATCTTCCTTCAGCATTTTACTGGGGAAGTCATCTCTGCCCAGTGCTCTTCCTGGTCTCAGGCTCTGGATCACCTTACGTACTTCCTGTACAAATGGCACCTCCACCAGCCACTAACAAGGGGTGGCTACTTCTCCCATTATCAGAGGTACTGCAGCCCCAGCATGGTCACACCCATGTTGTACCATGATGTTTTTTGAGCTGGGAGCTGTGGGGGTTCCCCTCCCCCAAGACCTAACATGCTCTGCAAACCTCTTCATGGGGGTCAGAGATCGGATCCCCATTTCCCTTTTTAAGGAGTACAAAGGGTGTGGTACTGCAAGTAAATCTTTCCATAGTATTAAAAAGTGACTTGTGATCATGGGTTACTGAGGAAAACTCCATCTCCTCAGCAATCTGCGACCACCACTCGTCCTTGCAACGCCGCACAGCTGTTTGAGCAAAGGCTACAGTAAGTATGCTCACTTTCGGACTTGGGATGCTGCAGACGATGGGAGTGGACCTGCCATTTTCCCTTGGCTAGCTTGAACACCTCCATCAACCAGGATTTCTGGGAAAGTCTGGATCATGTACCCAGTGCAGCCATTCCAGCTTCATGAGCCACAGCCCTAAACGTCACCCATTTTCCTTCGACATTCGAGGGAGAGGGGGACGATCTCAGCCCAAGCCGCAAACGAGGATAAAATGTTAACTTACAGTTGTCATCAGCTAGCCGAGACCAGGCCACTGTGGGTTTGAATGGAGTCCTTGGTGGATGCCCACCACTGCCATGAAAGGATGGCAGGCGATCTTGGACATAATAAGCTGAGTCACAAGTTACATCGACTCCATAGTGGCTCCTGATATCAAGGACATGGGCCCGCATCCTGTGCTCCGCCGCTATGCAGTCCAACAGATGCTGTTGCTGGACCCGGCATGCATCGGTGATGTTGATGCGCCGATGATGCAACAGCATGTTGGTGATTGAGCTGCACAGACGTCTTGCAGCCTCCTACCATTGTTGTTGAGCTTATCTGGCCCATGCCTTCCAATCACTCCAGCCCGGGTGTCTGCATCATGACCCATTCGGGTATTAAAGTCACCAGCAGGATGACTATCCCGAGGGAGCACTTTAGCCAATACCTGGGACAGGAGGTCACAGAAGGCATCTGATTCATCAACCTTGCCCGCATCCCTCCACTGATAATCATCTTCAGTGAGGGCATAAGCCATCACCACCATCCCTCACAGCTTATTTAAAGAGGGTGGCAAGCCCACAGTAGCCTGGGACTCACACGTTGCTAAACCTCACCGTCACAGTTCCACGCCCCCTTTATTCTTTTATTCAGAAGAAGAGCCACTCCCTGCTGTTTCGCAGTTTCCTGTTGCGAGTGAATGACTGTTTACACCTCCAGATGACTGGAGCCAGAAGCAGTCGATCGCACCTCCTGTATACCACAGAGGTCCAGGCGGTATAGGTCCAGTTCCCGGCATAGCAGTGGCAGCCTCTCGTCTGCAACGAGCATTCGAACAGTCCAGGTGATCATAGGCAGCAGCTTTTTGTTTTTGGAGGAACCCCTGGGGTGTCTCCGCACCAACACCCCTGGGGTGGGTGTTGGTGGGGAGACGTCATAAATCCCAGTCCCTGCAGGAGTTCTGACACAAGCTTCGGTGTTTTTTTGTTTTCTTCATGGTTGAGTGGTAAATCAATGGAAGGTGAGGGGGGTGGAGAGGTTACCAGCCCCCCCACATACTTTCAGAGCCCTCTTGGCCACTGTAGAACCTGTGTGTGCAGCCACCACAACGTTACCGGCCGGCACCACGAGGAGGGGGGTTGTTTTTACGGCCCATCACACAATCTCACATACACACCTGTCATCACACGCAGCGGGCAACAGTTCAGCAAAGCAGCGATGGGCCAGCGCTTGCAGCTGGTGCTGATTGTCCGCCTGCTGAGCAGTGTGAGCGCTGTGCAGTAAGAGGATTTCTCTGCAGCATGATGGTGGGTGGGGGGAGGGTGATGTGTTGCCGAAGGCGGGGGGGGGCGAGCGGTGGGAGTCATGGTGGTGCAGTGGTCACCCGTGTGATGTCACACGTGGTGATGTCACATCCCCGTGACGTCGCCTCCCCTGGCGCGAGTCCGCCCTTTCCCGTACTCGCGCTCGCGCTCGCTCGCGCGCGCTCGCGCACGCTCGCTAGCGCTCGCACGCACACGCCCCGCGTATGTGTCGTCGCTGTCGCATCCCCGCCCGGAGATTCCATTGTGAGCGGCATGGGAAATCCTGTGTGATTGTGTGCGCGTGTGTGAGCATGTGTGAGCACGTGTGCGAGTGGGAAAGTGTGAGCAAGCGTGAGAGAGCGTGTTTATGTACGGGAGAGAGTGTCTGCATGAATGACTGACAGTGAATGGACGTGTGTGCGTTTGTGTCGACACCTGTGCATGCACATGTCTTTGCACATGGATCATTGTGTTCACGTGAGTCTGTGTCAAGGGTTGTGTTTGTGGAGGGTGGGTATGATTATCATTGTGCACGTATGAGCGGCTGTCGGATTTTGTGCTCCGTGTATTTGTGTTTGTCGGAAGGGGTGTGCACACGTGGGGAGTGGTAGCACAGTGGTTAGCTCACCACGCTACGGATCCAGTGATGTTGATTTCCCCACTCATGGCTGATGTCAATTACGAATATTTGATCTGATCCTGGAGCCTCCACCAGGTCCACTCGGCCTAATATTACAACCTGGAAATATCATTAGAGTGACAAAGGTGGTCCGGCATGGTTCTGGCCATCCACCTCCTCATGTGCCGTGCCGACCTTCACTCGCTAACAGCTCCTGCCCTAACTGGTAGCGCTATACTGCGGGAGGTCTTTGTCTCTGACCACAGAGAAGCTGCTGTTTTGTGGATTTACTTCTCCGACACAAGATGCACGGAATCCCACGTCGACACAAAGACAAAGAACCCCCATATAGTCTTAATAGACTGTGGGAGAGGAGGTGG
>JAZEWT010000006.1:22729280-22742013 GCA_036362905.1 Mordacia mordax | reverse complement strand
CACTCGTACGGCAGTCTTTGCTCGCCGTGGGATTGTTGCCCGATGGAGAGCGCTTCCTCCGTTCAGTAACATTTTGCCGGAGGGAGTGAGAACCGTTCCACGGCACCACCGTCGCGCCCGGGCAGAGAGCGAGGCGCGCGCCGCCAAGGCCTAGCCGACGTTGCGCTCGCGCTTACGTCTCGTATCTCGTCGCAAGAGTACGGGGTGGTCCGCTTGTCTCGTGACCCTCGTTTCATTCATTCCGAAAAAAAATTTCTTTTGCTCATTCGTTTTGTTTCATATGACCCTTATTTAGTGCACGTGGCTGATACGTGTTAATATGCTATTGTGGTGAGCGTATGGGCTCGTGGAAGATCACAAACTGGAAGAGAAAAAAAACTGTGAAATTGGGGTCACAAAACACCCGCAGCCCCTAGAGCGGAACTTTCCTCAGTGTCTCGTAGAGATTCTCCTTCGATGAGCTGACTCCTTTCTCAGAAACGTCGGCAGTCATGGCCCCGGAGTCCTGTCCACCCCCTCCCCCCCGATTTGCGCAGGAACTCTGCATCAGGTTTCCCTCCCGGTTCCACCCGACGGGTCATATGGCTCGCGCGGTGTCGCTGCGTTCGCCATCTCTCTCCGACTGCTCGCTGCCTCCCGCGTACTCGGTTACATCGATGCTCGGTCTCTAGGTTTCTCATTGCGCGTCCAAGAAATGTCACCCGTCCTGTCTCAAATTGTTCTCGAGCGAATGTGTGCATTGTTGTGGTTCCTGCTGCTTTCCGTTACACATTCGTCTTCATCATCTTCTGTCTCTCCGGGGAATGTTTAACATTTCTCTCCAGAAAAGAAAAACAATATCGCTTCTGGTTTGCTCTGGAGGTTCTCTGTGTTTGTCCAGGCAGTCTTCCATCCGATTTACATCCAGGTTCAATCTTGCTTAGCTTCCCGTATCGCTCGCTACGTGTGATGTGCCGTTGGCTGGTGATGCGCGATGTGATGTGCCGTTGGCTGGTGATGTGCGATGTGCTGCCCGCTGGTCGTGCGTGATGTGATGTGCCCGCTGGAGGGCGACGCGCGATGTGCCGCTGGCCGCCGACGTGCCGCGGCGGCCCCCACGCCATGATATCGGTGGCGCGAGAGCGGCCTTTGTTCGGCGTGACCGCCGCGCCAGGAATTGCTGTAATTGCCTCCGTGCGGCCGCCGCGTCTGGGATGAGCAATCAAAGCGCAGCGAGAAGAATTGATGACAGAAGCGCGCGGAGCACCGCCCGCCCGCCCCTTTGTTAACGTAAGGTCAGGGGTCGTGCACACCAAATATTTGGGCTGCGCGGCCCCGTGAGGTTGATTGGGGCAAATTGGGTCGCGGCCGGTAATTACTGGTGAGGCTGGAGGGGGTGGGGGAGTGAGGGGAGGGGCTCACGGAGCTGATGGCTACGATGTGCGGTGGGGGCCGGGGGGGGGTGTGAAACGGTTGAGTGGGTGTGGGAGAGTGCGGTTGAGTAGGCGAGCGGTGGGGTGTGTGATTGGGCTAGGTGAGTGGTTAATCAGATGGATGGTGAGTCAGGAGATTCGGTAGAAGGGTGAGGTGTGCGTTTGGGACAGGTGAGTGATGAAGTCAGGAGAGCAGGTGAGTGGTGAGTTGCATGCTTAGTCTTTTCGGTGAGTCAGGTGAGTTATGCCAGTGGTTAATTAATTGTGTGGCTTTCTGGGTGTGTGGTTAGGCGTGCCAGGTGAATGGTTAGTGATGAGAATGGTTAGTCGGGTGAGTGTCAGGCGAGTGTTAGGTGTGTAGACTTCACGTGCTCGTTTGGGCCTGAATCAGAGACTGTGCCGAAGGATCGGTTAACTCCACATTCCTCACAGCCTCACTCCACACCTCGCCCCTCACCACACCCTCTTCACACCTCCCTCCTTCACATCTCCCTCCTTCACATCTCCCTCCTTCACACCTCCCTCCTTCACACCTCCCTCCTTCACACCTCCCTCCTTCACACCTCCCTCCTTCACACCTCTGTCGCTCACTCCTGGTGTCAGGTGTGAGAGTCAGAAGTGGAGGTGTGAGAGGAGCAGAAGCTTCTATTAGGGTCAGCGTTGGAGCGTTAGGGTTAAAGGTTATGTTCCGGATTAGAGTTAAGGTCAAAGGTCTTTGTTGGTGTTTGGGTCGCATTAGGCTTGCGGTTATGGTCACAGTGTTGACAAATTTATTGTTAGGTTCAGAATAAGGGTCTAAGTCATTCAAGGTCCAAGTCATGGTCAGAGTTAGGGGCAAGGGTTAAGATCTGGTTTGTGGTTCAGGTCAAGATTACAGTCATGGTCAGATTCATGTTAAAGTTAGAGCTTGGCTTAAGGTTTATGTAGCTGGCTACAGTGTAATGGTCAGGGGTTAAGTCTATGGTGAGAGTCAGGGAACTCACTGCCCACACCCCTAAGTGGTGGCGGGGTGGGGGTCACATCCCAGGAGTCACTTTCATTTGAGCCGTATCAGACCGGGTTCAATGTCATTTGATCCCCTTGATCCGATTAGGGGGATTCGGTTAGTCTTCGGTCTTGAGGAGGGGTGCAGGGGAGGTGGTGGTTCGGTCACACGGAGACAGGGGGTGGGCTGGGCTGGCTCGCTGATGAGCACCATTACAGCCAAGACCCTGAATCCACAGTCATCCCACACCGTCCCCTAGCGGAGACTGGGCGTACGTCACTACTCGCGTGCAGTGTCGAGCACGCTCGGGACGGGTGCTGTTAGCGAGCACCTATTACGGCCGGCGCAGGGCATAAAGAGTAGTGTGGACCAAGACCGCCTTTGTCACCACAATGTCGGTGTTTTCACACTGCACTCGGTATGCTGGTTCAACGTTGCCCGCAACAGTCTATGCAGATTCCATCAGAGGGCTGTGTGGGTGTGTCTTTGTGTGCCAGCGTGAGGATTGGTGGCATGGAGGTTACGAATCCGGCCACCTGAGTTAAATTCCTGGCCTCTTAAATGATTTCCCAGTGCAGTGTGTAGTAAACATCTACACTGGGGATACAGAGGCAGGAGGGTGCTTGGTTCAAGGCACATCCAGCCCTCCTTGTGTGCCGTGTTGGCATTCACAGGTGCTCGCTAACAGTACTTGATGTACAACTTTGTGTGTGTAGTCTATCCAATGTGTATTTGATTCTGTGTCTGAATCTACAGGTTCACAAGTGTGTGTTCGCGCGTGTGGAAATACGGAACCCACTGGTGGAACATCTGCCCAATTTTAAACTTTCCAGCTGGGCCTGCCTATGATCCATCCTCGCTTTAACCAGGTTGAATTGTGTGAGGAACTCACTAAATTTCGAAATATCTGGAAAAAGTCCCGCTGGTGAGCTCCTTCGGCACACGAGGCTGTGGTCACTAGGCCCGTATGCCCAGCCACCACATGCCCAAGCAGCTTCCAGTTGGCCGGATAGACGAGTATTAAATGGATGCGGCATGGCCTATAGAAGTGATGGACTGATGTGGCACAGGAGGACCTGGAGCAGAGTGGACTTGCTAAAGACTGGTACCAGCGGTGTCAAGTTTAACCTCCATGGAGAAGGGTCATGAAGGACATTATGGGGCAATTGGAGGAAGTCGCCCTCGAACAACAGTGGAGGGCAGAGGAGCGATGCTCATAGCAATGAGTGTTGCAATGGGCGGTTAAATCACAGCAAGTTAGCAGAGTAGGGTTCATAAGTGGTGCATCTGCCAGTCATCTCAGACGGCCCATAATACTTGAGACTGTGCCATGAAATCATATCGGCGAGCCTTCGACACTTCACATGGCCTCAAAGTGCACACGGTCTGGCACAAGCGCCGTGGTGATGTCACAGTGACTTAGTGGCAAATGGCGGTTGTTTTTGTTGCTCACGCTTGTGTGTTCACGGGTGTGTGTGCAGCTCGTTTGGTGGCACAGTAGTTACGCACTGGGATAAACAATCCGGCGATCCGAGTTCTAATCCTGCTCACGGCGAACACCAGTGACGATTTAATGAACTGGTCCTGGTCCTGTCCTGGGTCGACTCAGCCTCAAATGATTACCTAGTGCGGTGTCTAAACATTGCCAATAGGAAGACAAAGGCGGCCGGGCGTGGTGTTGCTCACCCACTTTCACGTGTGCTGCGTCGGCCTTCATAGGTGCTCGCTAACGTTACTTGACCCTACAGTCCGTTAAGGTTACACGTGGGATTATTTTTTTCTTTTCCAGCTCGTTTGTGACGGGCACGGCGTGCTGCGGACATCATGCACCGCTCCGGATGTGGGACCTACACAGGTGCGTGGGTCTGTGTGTGTGTGTGTTTGTGTGCTTTGTATGGGGAGCGGTGGACGCTTTGCTTCGCACACTGCGATACAAACCTGCTGCCCTACGCTATGTTCCCCGCTCAGGGCTACCAATACCGCTGACCATTTGCTGATCCAGTCCTGGGCCTCTCCTAGGTCGACACATCCTCAAATGAATACCTGGTGTGGTGGGTAAGCATCGCCACTAGGGAGACAAAGGCAGCGAGGTGAAGTGCTGTCCACCTAACCCCTCGTTAGTGTTATGTGCCGGCCTTTTCGGTGCTACTCATTAGCAGCGCTTGACCTTACGGTCTATTAAGGCTATACAGAAAATCTTTATCTTTGCAGTCTGGTTTTCCACATGCACAAGTGCGTTCTCTTTCGTGAATATGCAACGGGGATTGAGGTAACGGATTTAGGAGGAGGTGGAGGCATTAGCGGGGAGCAGAGGTGAGGACGACGAGATGTCAGTCGGAGTGGTCGAGTGGACGATAGCGGTAGTAGTTGTGTCTGGAAGTGGTGGACGAGGTGGAGAGGAATGAGGTGGAGCGTGCGGGAGGGATGGAGGAGAGAGCAGGGGAATTCATTCTCAGTGCCGAGCCCTAATCAGCCGCGACAGCAACAGCTGATAGATCGTAAGCAGAGCCAACAGAAACCCGCGGAAGTCTTTACTCCCTTAACAGTTAAATGCGGTTAACTTTACCCCGCGATGACACCGCCGATTTCTTTTAATCGTCCATTAGTTGAACGCTGATAGCGAAGGCTCGTGGTTGGCTGTAGAACGAGCTGAGTATAGGAACAGCCTCCGCAGACATCCGCGCACTACTTACGCGGCCTTCGTGAAGCAGTCGGGCTCATTCGGAGCAAATGCATTAATTGTTAAGTAACATGAACATCCTCCGTGCAGCCTTAACAGATTGTTGGGGCAAGGGCTGTTGGTGAGCACATTTAGAGGCTGCCAGGGTGCTTGAGGTGGTTGCTGGCCGACACCACGCATGGTCATCTTTGTATACCCAGGATTGAGAGTACCCATTTTAAGCAGAGTCGACCGGAGGGGAGGACCAGGACCGGTTCAGTTTTTCGTTGCTGTTGTTGACTGTGATCGGGAATCGATCTCGGGTCGCCGGCTTCGTTTCGCAGTGGGCTAACCGCTACACTACCGCCCGCACACGGCAACGCAGTCACACAGTCACCTAAACTTAGGGAGTTACTAATCCGCGCACATGTACAAGCACAGACGTAAATCCACAAATACCAGCACACACACGTACACACACGTGCACATGTTTAGGATTTCTTGCTAATACATGGTACACACCAACACACACGTGCGCACACACGCACGCATGCACGTGTTTGGGATCCCAGGCCACCGAGGAGACTTTATTGAATTAAGTTGTGGAGGGGTGTGGTCTTGCCCTCTCTCCTCTCCCCCCCCTCCGCTATTGCTAAGGAGATTCATGTTTATGCCCTGCGTGCCCAACCCGCACGTGTGTGCGTGTGCATGTGTGTGTGTGTGCGCGTGCGCACACGTAATAATAATAAAAATTGCATTTTTATAGCACCTTTCACCCGAGCGTCACAAAGCGCTGCACAGAGCTGCGGAGAGAACGGCGCGTCAACAACGAGACAAAAACGGCAAATCAGCAATAACGTTTTTGTTTCGGAGGTAGTTCGACTCAGGCTTATATGAGGACCGGATTGCGATGTTTGTGTGAATTTTGATCAGCACTGTGGAGACAACGACGGCCGGGTGTGGATCAGGCCACACCGCCACCGCTCGTGTGCCGTGGCGGCCTTCATATGTGCTTGCTGACAGCGCTCGCCCCGACGCTCTATATTCGCTCGCGTACACGACCACTCGCCGCCCTAGTGATGACGCGATCGCTCGTTTTCGATTCGGGTGCGAAAAAAAAATCCGTGTTGACGTCTGTTTGTGCCTCCTCCCAGAGGGGATCTGCTGGGCTCGCTGGGCTCAGGGTTCCGACACGGCGCAGGGGTCCTTGGGGTCCAGTACGAGACCCCCTCCGTGCTCCTGTCGTGCGGCCACGACACCTTTCTCCGCTTGTGGGACACGCGCTGCAGCACGAGGTGGGGCCGCTACCGTACCACGCCGGTGCCACCGTGCCACCACGTCGCAACCACGCTACGGCGTCGCCTCACCACAGTGCCACAGCACCACGGTGCCACTGCAAACGCCGCGGTGCCACCGCGCCACAGGGCGCAGCACCCTAGTACCATTGCATCACCGCATCACGCAGCCCGCCGCCCGTTCCCGTCACTCCGCGTGGGGAGACCCACGTTAGACGCCTTCTCTGGGGACCCCGAGTCCAGCTGAGACCCCCCGCCCGCCACACACGTTTTGGGGGGGGTGCGGGCCATGTGACCCCTTCGTTAGGCCCCCCCTTGCCCAGCGACCCCAGGAAGCTGTGACCCCCGGGTCACGCCGAGCCGCTATGTGCGAGCAACGTGCCTGTTTACAAGTTCCACGCGTGACTGTGTGAGCGAGACCCCTAGTACACGTGTGTGCAAATGCGTGCAAGTGCGTGTGTGCAAATGCGTGCAAGTGCGTGTCTGCGTGCGTCTAATTCCCACTCCTGGGCAAATGCTCATTAATAGCACTTGACCCTATAGTCTCTGAAGGCTATACGGGGGATCTTTGTTATTCAGCTTTTATTTACACCAAAAGGTACTGTAGAGCTATGTTGCTCTTTTTAACAGTTGTCCAGCGATTAGAGGAGAGAACGTTGCAACATCCCAGGATGCCCGGGGAAATTTTGTCTTATCTCATCTCATTGTCAGAAACCGCTTATTCTTGTACAGGGTCGCGGTGAGCCGGAGCCTATCCCGACAGACACAGGGCGCAAGGCAGGGATATATCCACGATTGGACGCCAGTCCATTACCGAGCACTGTGGGCAATTTAGTCTGCGAGCCAATTAACCTATGCAGCAGCATGTTTTTTTGGACTGTGGGAGAAAACCGGAGTGCCCGGCGAAAACCCACGCGGACACGGGGAGAGAACTCGCAAACTCCACACAGAAAGGCACCCCAGCCGGGAATCGAACCCGAGGATTCTTGCTGCGAAGCGGCAGCGCTCCTCACTTTGCCACCATGCCTTTGTAATGCGTGAATCAATATGTGTCTTTGTAACATTGGCGTGTGCGTGCGTGTGTATAACGTAATTTAGTACACAGTGCTATGAAGTCAATGACCCAAGTTCAATTCCCATGAATGTCTGAAACAGTCCTGGGCCTCCCCCGAGGTTGACTCATTCTTAAAGTGGGCATCTGGTGTGGTGTGTAACCACCAACACCGGGGAAGCGAAGGCTGGCTGGGCATGGTGCTAGCCACAACGTGGTGGTCTCACCACACAACCCCGCTGTGTGGGGCCATGTTGTCCCTCAAGCTGACCAACTGTACTTTTACCCCAACAGTGCGTTGAGGCTTTAGGGGGATCTTTGTATTTATTTGGGTGAGTCTGTGTGCATGTTACTGGCGTGTAGTGAGCACAGCCGTAAGAACCGAGGGGCCGTGAGTGGTGCCGTCGTCATGGCAACTGCGACACATGCAACAACCCGCGTGCCCTGCGCCCTGTCGGGAGGTGGGGGTCGGTGGGGGTCGGTAGGGGTGCGGGGGGCGACTGGGGGGCACCGCGCGGTGCCAGGTCAGATTCTTCTACCTCTACCCCTAACTCTTCCGCGACCCATAAAGCGATCCCTACGCCTAACTCTAGCCTATGACTGATTTTCCCCTAGCACTAAATGTGGCCCGAATCCTAATTCTAGCCAAACTCTGGAGCTAAATCTAGCCACAACCAAAAGATTAGCTCTAACTCTACCCCTAACTCTACCCCGACCCTTAGCTCTAGTCCGACCATTAGCCCGGGTGGTGGGGCGGTGGGGCGGTAAGGGGATGGAGTGGCACAAAGTAGTGGGGTGGCGGGGTGGCGGGGCCGTAGGCCACGTCGGCCAGAACGCCATCGTAAAATGAGCGGCAGCAGTGGGGGCCACGTGGAGTCGGGATCCGAGAGGTTAGGGAAGGGAGGAAGGGTGGGATCAGGGCACCACGGCCTCGGCTTCTTGTGAGGCCGCTGTACTCTGGGTTATGGAATAGACTGGGCTGGCCTGGTCTCACGGTCAGACATGGGATCACTTGTAAGTTAAATACAAGTACAAAAGCAGTTTTAGTGGAAACCACAATTGTAAACGAGGCAATCACAATTATATAACTGACCCGGGGTCTGTCCTGGTTTGCGAGCGACTAGGCTGGCGTGCGCTAGGTATTGTGATCGAGGGGATGCGCCCGTGGCGATGTATCATCCCCTACACTTTGATAATGACGTTGGTCTTGCTCCAACCTTGGCTGCACTGCACCTGGTCTTGTTTAGTGAGGCCAACATATCGGCTGGGGTGGCCTGATCTTCGTCAGGCTTGGCTGGGTTGATTGTGGCCTGCGGCACTGGGCTGCTCTGGCTCCCAGACAGCAGACCGCTACTCTATTGCTGTAGCTGTTTTTGCTGCTGACGATGTTGTTCTGTTGGTGCCTCAGGGACAAACATCAGACGTAGCCTCCCCCCGCCCCCCCCACACACCCTACCCACTCCCAAGCAGATGCAGTTGCAGCCGCCTCCTGCCCCTTCCTCAGTCGCGTCGCGCAGAAAGCACGTGAATCCGCGAGTGGGGCCCCGCGCGCCCGCCACTCGCCGCCCATTAGAAACAGGTGTCCGCGGTGCGCCGTGGGGACAGCTCGTTAGACTTGTAATTGAGCTGCTGGGGAGGTGGGGGGGCGGTGGTTGAAACCCCACAGCACCCCCCTGCCTTCACTGCCTCGACCCTCCTCTTCCCTCCGCCAACAACAGTGCAGGGTCTCCCGCTCTCTCCCCGCGCCCGCCCCACGCCCCCCGCGGCTCTGTCTGCCCGGCGTGGAACTCGGAGCCTGGGCCAGACTCCTCGGGGGGGGGGGGCCGCCCGCCGGGCCTGTGCGCGTCGCGTAGATGACTTAAGAGGTAGCACCCCCCCACCCGCTCCCCCACCCCCGGCGATTTGACGAATTTGCCACGATTCGTGCCCGCAATCCGTTTAATAAAAAAAAGCCCAAGCGCAGTTAGGCTTCAGGCTGTCGCCATGCACTTTCCCCGCTACTACCGCAGGCACCTTCAGGATTTCCACGGAGGAATTTTGGGGTGGAGGCCCTGTGAGATTTCTCACTGCAAGCATGGATCATCAATCAACCTGAATTTTCGGCGTCGAATGCAGTCCACGCTCGGCGATACGGTCAGGTTTGACGTTGAGGCCCGGTGTGGGCGTTTTTTTTTTAAATAGCCGAGGGAACGAGCAAGACGGAGGAGGCATCGATCGAGCCGGGGGTGTTCGGAGTCAGGCGCTGCGTCGTTAAGCTTGGTCGCCAGTGAGTTAAGGGTGGAAGAGGTTTAGTCTGAGTTGACAATTGCAGGGGGTGCTGTTTACAGCAAGAGACCACGGCGCGGAGAGTACGCGGTGGCCACGGCCGTGAGACAGAGTGACAGCCGACGGAAGGAGCGGGACCGGACACCCAACTGCTGACGCTGACCTTTTCAGAGAAACTGGATGTGAGCTGCTCCCACTTGGCAACCGACGGTAGGCTAGAGGAAACTGGGGTCCAGGGGACCCAGGAGGGAGCTCCTGAGAATGGACTTGGAGTTTCCCGCTTGCATTTTATGAGTATAGAGGAGTGGAAGGCTTCGCTTTATTCACCAGAGTATTTCACAGGGATGCGCCGTTACTGTGGAACGTCCGCTCGTTTTGCCAGGGTGTCCCCGGTGCAGGGCACCCACGTCACAACGACACGGGAGCCACATGCCGCGAGGGGTAACGGCCACACCTCACGCAAGCGGCGCAACTCTCACTTGGGGCATCGTGGCCAGTTCGGGATATTTGAAGATCGTTTTTTTTAAATACATTATCTCCTTCTGTAGACATCGCATTGATGCTGGTGCTGGTGGTGCTGCTGGTGGTGGTTCTTTTGGGGAGCGGTGGCTTAGCGGTTAGCGTGCTGGGCTTCGAAACCCGGCGACGTGAGTTTGAATCCAGCTCATGGCCAACACCAGTGACGATTTTTCGAACCTGTTCCTTGCCCCATCTTAGGTCGATTCAGCCTCAAATTAGTACCTGGTGAAGTGTGTAAACATTGCCACCAGAGAGACAAAGGCGGCCGGGGTGGAGCTGGTCATCCCACCCCCTTCGTGTGCCGTGTCGACCTTCATAGGTGCTCACTTACAGCACTTGACCCGACAGTTAAGTCTACACGGAGGATTTTGTCTTTGTGTTTGTTGTTGGTGGTAGTGCTGGTCGTGGTGCTGGTGATGCTGGTAGCTCAGCGGTTAACATGCAGGGTGTTTGTTGTTGGTGGTAGTGCTGGTCGTGGTGCTGGTGATGCTGGTAGCTCAGCGGTTAACATGCAGGGTTACGAACGTTGCTACCCGAGTTAGAATCCCACTCACGGCCAACACCAGTGACAGTTTTCTCAACCGGTCCTGGTCCTCCCCTAGGTGGACTCAGCCTCGAGGGCGATAAAGGCGACCAGCGTGGCGCTTGCCACCCACCCCCTCGTGTGTCGTGTCGACCTTGATAGGTGCTCACTAATAGTACTTGACCCTGCAGTCTGTCCAAGCTAACAGGGGATCTATTAGTGGTGGCAGTTGTGCAGTACTTGTTGCATAGCAGTGGTAGTGGGAGTTACGGGCGAGCTGCCCCACATCCTGTGGCCCTCACGAGTTGCAGTCCGTGCCCAGGGGCGTGTGCGGGGGAGGGCGAGCAGATAACGGGGGGGGGGGGGAGAGGATTTCGGAGGGTGTCACAGGAAAACGTGACCAGCACGTGAGACATTTCCACTCCCGCGTTACATAAATTAAAATGAAAACAACTCCGTGGCGATAATAATAATATTAATGCTCACGCTGTGACGCAAATTGTAACATTTTTCACTTTGGTGGCTTTTCGAAGCAGCCCCCCCCCCGCCCATGTTTTCTCACGAGGTGGGGAGCAGGTTGGTGGTCGTCGTGGGTCTCGTGCCAGTCCCGCTGCCTCCCGACTCTCACGTCTCCGCCGCTTTTCAACTGCATTCCCCCCAAGTACCCGGGCGCCAGTCCCAAGGATTTCAGATTCGAGTCGCTGTGACTTTAAGATTGAGTCTTGGACTCGAGCGTAAACCCAAGTGTCGGCGTTAGTGTTTGTGGCTTAATCATCTTCGTGAGTAGCGCTTTGTGACCCTCGGGTGAAAAGCGCTCTATAAATGCAATTATTATTATTTTTTACCACTCTGGTCAGTGCAGTTCAGTGAAGGGAGGGTTGGTAAATCAGTAGGATGGATTTCGACATTACGTGCCATTGATGTTCCTTCAGCCGTCGTTCATTCATTATCTACACCTGCTTAATCCTGTACAGAGCCGCAGGAAGCCGGAGCCTATCCCGGCAATAATTATTATTATTGGCCACAGGCATCCCACCGATTGATAAAGCCCACTCCCTCTCTCCCGCCGTCCAGCAATGTAACGATTCAACTCATTGCGCGTCTTTAGCCGCTGTTCTGTCATGAGTCTCGACCCTGCCCAATCCCACTGTGCGTGCGTACGGTTCATAGACGGTCCCTCATCGCGCGGCGTGCAGGGAGAGGTAATCGATTCTCGAGTGGACACGTGGCCTCAGGATCGTGGGTGATGGCCGAGCCTGCGGAGCGGGTGAATTTCTGCAGGCCTCTTCAATAACGGGCAAATGGGGGTCAGTGGGCGCCGTTAATGCGTTAATGACCTCATGGAAACGCGGCTTGTGCTGGCACTCACGGGGGTAGGAATTGGGAGGGGGGGGCAGGGATCCGGGGTGGGGCGCGGGGGAGGAGGAGGTGACGACGATGAATTCCTCATTAGTTACCCTCGTCATCGTCGTGACGCACGGGGAGACGATGGTGGGATGATCAACTGTCTCCGTCTGTGCCCCCACCCCTCCCTCCTCAATGTCTATCTCTCCCACCTCTTTCCCCAGCTCCGTTCTCGCTCCATGCGTGTTCTTCTCTCCCCTTGTATCTTTCTCCTTTCCATCATCATCGTCGTCCATCTCACCCCGCACACTCTCTTCAAGCTGCCGTGTTTCTGCTTTCTCCTCTCCCTCTCCCTTGCATTCCCTGCCGCTGTCTCCTCCGTCTGCTCTATCCCCGCTCTCACGCTCTGTTGCTCTTTCCTGACTCTCCATTACCGTCTCTCTTCTTCCTCAGCTTTCTCTCCCTTCTCGTGCTCATCCATCTCCGCTCTTGCCCCTCTCGCCTCCCTCCCCCCCACTCATCCAACCTCTCCTCTCTCCCCGCTCTTCTATTCAATCTCCATCTCGCGCTCCACACTCTCACGGTTCCGTTCCCTTTCCCGTTCATCACCCAGCACTCTCCCTCCACCGCCTCTTAGTGTCTCCCCGATCTTCTCTCTCCTTCCCCCCCCTTCTCTCATC
>JAZEWT010000006.1:22678001-22693576 GCA_036362905.1 Mordacia mordax | reverse complement strand
ACTGTGTATTGGTTGCTGCGCCCTATGTTCACAGTGCTGCGTGTATGTTACGGTAATCTAGTGATGTAGCTTTTCACGGCTCGATAAAACACAGTTATCCCGACACGGTTTTCCCTAAACAATAGCCGCGGAGAGTAGTTCTGTTGAAGTCCTGTATGTTAATTGTATATTGCGTACATTAACGTGATTCGATGTTAAAAATGAATAATCATTGCAAGATGTAAAGGCGCAGCCCTGCAATTGCCCGCCCGTGTCACTGTCAGCGGCCGGACCTCCGTTTCGGGAGCGCCTTTTCCCGCTTGTCACGGATATTCGCGGTTCGGTCCCGCGAGCCGCCCTGGTTAATACTGCCGTGCGTCTTAACCATAGCGGCTGCCTCGCAGCAGACGTGAAGCATGCAAAATTATCAGTGGGCCATTGATATTTTGCTTGTTAAGATTGTAGTTGAAGGTCTGATCATGTTTTGCTTGTTATGCAACGCTGTGTATATTACAAAAAAACCCCCAAAAATGTTGTTGCTGCTGATTTTCCATTCTGGTGTCGTTGGTATTGACGTGTCATTCCGCAGATCTGTGAAGCGCTTTGTGACCCTCGGGTGAAAAGCGCTCTATAAATGCAATTATTATTATTGTGTGTCGGCGTCGCGGTCATATGTCTCTAACATTTCTAAAGACTCCATTGGGATTATACAAAGCAACCCCCCCCCCACCTACTGGCAGACTACGGGAGTCTCGGAAAACACAGAGCGCCTTCCCTCGCGATACCCGGCGTGGCGCGACCACCAGGACATCGTCATCACAGACGAGTAGACGAAGCCTCGTGAGGCTGATCCGAGGGTCCAGATTTCACTGCGGGCGGTCGAACTTCCGGTAGAGCAGAGCGCCGCCCCATGTCATTGCCGTCTCAAGGGCCAGGCAGGGCCAGGCAGGGCCATACCCTGGCATGTTGTTGAGTCAAGCTGTCGTTGATTGCGGGAACAGTTGGCCGAACTGGTGCGTCATGATCAGGGGCTGTCACGGAGGCACTCATTTTCTATCCAGCACAAAGTTATGATGATGAACGGTTTGACCCGTGCCGATATCTCGTTCTTGGAGATTCCCTCGGATGGGTAAGTTCAGGTCGGCCGGATGGAGACGCCGTGACGTTTGAGAGTTCTCTCAGATGCTCCACGTGATCCGTAATGACTCAGTCACCCCCCGCGAAGCAGTGCAGTTGACTCAGGAGGAACAAAGGGGCGCGGAGAGACAAGAGACGCAGTGACGTCATGCGGTGCCTGACGTCGCCTCGCACGCGTGTTTACTCAAATCTGTGCGGGAACCCATCGCAACAGTATCCTGGTGCACTGTGACGATATGCTCTGCGCTCTGATGATCGGTCGTTTTCGCAATATGGAGATTTCACTGTTTTTGGTATTGACCGAGATGTTGGGCCCCATCGTGTGGATGCTGGAACTCCACCTCCACGCGACGGGTCTCTGTTTGAAACTCGCGCGGTGGGGACAATGCACGCGACCTCTGACCCAGACTGTGGAGGCAGCGAGGGTTGGTGGATCGCACATCGATGGCATGTTGCGAAACATCCCGTGGGAATCGAGGTGCTATACCCTGACTTTCCGGCAGAATGCAGTGTAGCAAAGTGTGTATTTAATATCAAATATCATGTGTGCCTTCTGTACGGGTGACGTCCCCACAGCGTCTGTGCCAGGTCAGGTGCACTTTGAGGCCACGTAAAGCGCTGAAGGCTCGCTGACATATCATGGGACAGAGCCAGGTGCCATGGGCTGACTGACTGGGACACTTGAGATGACTGGCCGAGGCACCGTCGGTGCTCCCTGTGTTCCTTACTGTGCAAATTCACTTACTTTTAGCTGCCCGGCGATCCGCTCGCTGTTGTGAGCGTCGCTCCTCCACCCTGTGTTGTTGGAGAGCGACTCCTTCCAACTGCCCAGTAGCATCCTTCACGAATCGCCTCCACAGAGGTCGATTTTGACACCGCTGCTACCAATCATCGGCAAATCCGATCAGCTTCACATCCATCTGCACTTTGTCCGACCAGAAGTTGATGGGGCGTCCGGTGGCTGGACATGCGGGCGACATGACCCAGCCAAAGCAGCCTCACCTACAGAACGTTCCATCATCAACAAAGTTCATATCATCATGATCACAATCATCACAGCACCCAATCTAACATCACTACCATCAAAATCTTCACTGTCTTCACAGCTGGGGATGATGTTCCCCAAGCTCACAACCCTTATCTCGTAGCGATTTGGCCAAATCGCGTGACTCACGCTGTTTGATGCAACCCTGAGAATGTGTTCACGATAACACTGAGACTTCAAAGTTACGGCAGAGGAAATGTTTCTACAAAGACAGCTGGGTACACGAATAAAACCCTGAAACCAATAAACTTACATAATCCATATAGACCCGGCTACCACTTCCTCGGCGTCTGTCCCGACAGACCCCCCTCCTTCCACACGCCTTCCTCTGATCCCCCACGCTAGCCGCCGTTACCTGGTGTCGCCAGGTAACCCGGTGTGTGTCATGCGCTGTGGGGGGTCGGAGCCCAAGGTTGTTTTGGTCGCGCATAGAGAGGTAGAGACCGGGCAGACACGCGGACAGGGCGAGGAGGCCGGTGGCCTGAGTCAGTGGCTGAGTGGCTCTCACGGGCGAATACGTTTTGGAGTTGGGACTCCGTGTCTCGGCGCAAATCCCACTGCGCCACACGAGGAGAAGGCAGAGAAAGAAGAGGTAAGCGGCGGCACGCGACGGTGGCGGGGGTTAGGATGGGAGAGAAGAGGGAGATTGTAAGAGATGGTTGACGAGGTGGCTGGACAGAAGAAGAGGTAATCAAGCGGTTAAAGGTCGCAGAGGACAGAGGGAAGAGAATTAGAGGTGAACACCGTTTTAGTCCGTCAGAGACACGTGTGGGAGCGATTGTTGACAGAGGCACTTGCTTGATCGCGTTTCCTTTAAGCCGACATCCCACGTGTGTCCCTTTGCACGCAGGTCCCCCCCCCCCTCCAAGACACAAGATCCATTTCCTCCGGAGAACGCCTGACAGCAGACAGGGACCAGGCCACCCCGATGCGTGGTCCCGCGCCGGCGGAGTAAGTGAACTGCGGCTTTGGACGTAATGTTCCTGGCCGGCCCTGCTCCTATTCTCACGCTACCTCCCGTCCAGGGGCACAACTTTATGAGCCGTCCTCCGTTTCCACTGGGCCCCGCGTGGTCGGACCCCGGCGCCATGGAAACCTACCATCATTTCCACCACGGAGGACGCACCACCACCTCCTCCTCCGCCACCAACCCTTTCCACTACCCCTACCACCCCGCGTACCCTTACATGCACCACGGCGCCTATCCTAACCCGTACGCCAACCCGTACGCCTACTACCACCACCACCACGCAGCGGGCTACTATGCCGGATACCCTGGCATGTTCGGGCTCCACTACGGCCATCAGCCGCAGCAGCAGCATCAGCAGCAGCAACATCCGCAGAACCCGCAGCACTGGCCCGAGGGAGCGAGGCTGAGCGGGGAGCTTCGCTTCGGGGAGGTGGCGCGGATCCACGCGGGCAGCGAGCGGCGCCCGCTGCCCAACTTGGTCCTCGAGGACCTGCGGCGAGTCTACGGCACCTTCCCGCACACGGCCTTCACCGTGACGCGCAGCGGCGGCGAATTCCTGGTGCACGGGGAGCCACGCGTCGGGCCCCAGGAGTACACGGTGGAGCGACGCGTGCTCAGGCCCAGCGCGAGCCCCAGCGGCAGCAGCGACGGAGGCAGCGACAGCGGTGGGAGCCGGAGGGCGAGGAGGAATAGCAAGAAGGGGGGTAAACGCTAGGACGACGGCAAGCGGGGGGCGGGGAGCCAGTGTTTGAGAGAGCGTGGAAATAGGAGCGGTTGGGCGAGCGCGCACGTTCGCCACTGTGGGTAACGAGGTCTGCCTCTACTGCTGTAGGTAGGGTTACCGCTTGTGCCCGTTTGACCGGGGACATTCTGGGGCTTACTGGTTACGTGTACCGAGAGCCGAGGGTGTATCGAGCGAGGTTAACTGTCCGAGCTTGGTGCGTGGAAGACATTGCGACTCTACCACTACACACACCCATCATTTACCTTGACAACCACGGTCGTTCTAAGTGGCGATGACGTCAACATGGCGTTTGTGCCAAGCTTGGTGCACCTTGGAGGAAGATCCGCTGCTGGCACGTCACGAGACAGACCAAGGTACATTGGCTTGACTGAGATGATTGGCAGAGGCACCACCTGCGCTCCCAACAGTGGCGCCTCGGTGCGTTTTAGCCGTCCGGTGCTTTGCGTAGATGGTCCGGGAACAAGCCTTCGCGTGTTCGTGACTGAGACCTGGTCCCGGTATCGCCTGTGTTCGTGACTGAGACCTGGTCCCGGTATCGCCTGTGTTCGTGACTGAGACCTGGTCCCGGTATCGTCTGTGTTCGTGACTGAGACCTGGTCCCGGTATCGCCTGTGTTCGTGACTGAGACCTGGTCCCGGTATCGTCTGTGTTCCTGACTGAGACCTGGTCCCGGTATCGTCTGTTCGTGACTGAGACCTGGTCCCGGTATCGCCTGTGTTCGTGACTGACACCTGGTCCCGGCATCGTCTCGTGACTGACACCTGGTTCCGGTATCGTACCTGCCACGGTCATCAATTTAGAATCAAGAGCATCCTCGAGGTATACAGCATGACGTCATGTCATTAATCGCACCGTTAAACCCATTCACAATATCCAGCTGTCGTTGTATCACGTGTGGGTGTAAGGAGTGGGAGACAAAGGCGACCGAGGCATGTTGCTGGCCACCCACCCCCTCGTGTGCCATGCCAGTCCTTCATAGATGCCGCTCGCTCATAGTGTGGGATGTATGTCTTGGACGATATATTATGCATGATCATGCAAATATCAATTTAGTGATTAAACGTAACTCTTTTATATATAAGGACACGCGTGTGTATGGGTGACTCTCTCTCTCTCCTGAGACTCTGCCCACTCTGGCGGTGGTTGTGATGATGATCGGAGCGCTCGGAGGAGAGCGGGGTGGTTATGGACTCTACGACGATGGGAGTAGGGAGAGGGTGCGGGTCGGGGTGCACGTGAGAGATAAAGCACGTTCACAGTGAGGGCGAAATGTTCCTTGCAACATCCATTCGGGGTGAGAGATGCTGGGAGAGTGACAGGTGAGAGATGCTGGGAGAGTGACAGGTGAGAGATGCTGGGAGAGCGACAGGTGAGAGATGGTGGGAGAGTGACAGGTGAGAGGTGATGGGAGAGTCACAGGTGAGAAATGATGGGAGACGGCAGGTGAGAGATGATGGGAGAGTGACAGGTGGGAGATGATGGGAGAGTGACAGGTGACGATCGAGTGGTGAGAGGGTGGGAAGTGAGCAACGCTTGCGTGACGTGAAGGTTGACGTGCGACAGGTGAGTAAGTGGTGACAGCGAGAAGCAGGTGTTGACAGGCGCTGCGTGAGTGGCAGGTGAGAGTTGGAAGAGCTGAGTCACACGTGAGGGATAACGCGGTGAGCTGGGGCGCAGGTGAGCAATAGTCGAGAGGTGAAATGAAAGTGGCAGGTGAGCGACAGTTGAAAGGTGACCGGAGGGAGGTGAGTGACAGGTGAGTGACAGGTGAGTGACGACACGAGGGTGTGAACAGAAATGTTTATCTCTTAGTTTAAAACAAAACATTTAGCAACAACAGCAATAAACAACAAGGGTGTCGGAGAGGCACGCGGATCAGTCCGCGTTTTGTTCAGTGGCACCAAACAAAAATAAATTAATACTGATACACAACGGGTGGCGCGGTGGTTGCGCAGTGAGTAGCGCTGTCGCCTCGCAGCAAGAAGATCCCGGGTTCGATTCCCCACTCGGGTGCCTTTCCGTGTGGAGTTTGCGTATTTGTCTATGTGTCCGCGTGGGTTTTCGCGAGGTGCTCCCGTTTTCTCCCACCATCCGAAACACACACACGCGCGACTGCCTCGCTTAGTTGGCTTGCTGAGTAAATTGTACCGAAGAGTGTGCCCTGTGATGTACTGGCGTCACATCCAGGGTATTTCTCTGCCTTGCGCCCTCTGCCGGCCGGGATAGGCTCCGAGCTCCCCCGCGAGCCTGTAACAGGATTAAGCGGCTATTAAGAATGAATGACACAATCTCACCACTGACACCAACATCATCCAAGCCCACTACGACTTCCTCCTCCCGCGACTTTCCGAGTCGCTGTTCTCATCAACAAAGCGCGCCTTGTTCTTGGGAGATGAAAGCCCCACCCCCTCAGCTCCCCCTCCCCGGAAACCTCTTCCCCAAACCATTACCCCCCCCTCCACTCCTCCTCATCTCCTTCCATCCGTCCCTGCTCATTTCCCTGTGGTGGGGGAGGGCAGGGCGAGTCCGCGCTCGCCGCGGGGAAACCTGCCCGGCGAGACCACTACCTCCTCACGAGGCGGATAATGCTCACAACTCCGCACAGATGGATGTAGTAATGCACTGCCGTCCTGCCATCATCTGGTCACCTCGCAGCGCAAGCTGATAGCACTTGTTACGCTAGTCTCCCGTCCGAGTACGAAGCATGCTTGCATTCTACTTTGCATCAGCTGTCAAATGACTGCTGGTACATTCGGGGAGACGGACTTGCAGGCAAATCGAATACAAGTTAGCGAACACCGATTAAGCCTGGCGCAGAGCAGGCGAGTTGGAGCGGGGTGGGCGCAGAGGTCGAAATCGCCACGGATTCCTGGCTGCCTTTGTCTCTGACTTTGACAATGTTCGTGACCACCACCAGCACCACCAATCTTATTCATATTCGGTTCAAATTAATTCGACCTAGTGGTGACCCAAACCAGACTCAAGAGAACTCTGGGTGTAAATGGGCAGAGCCACAGGAGTGCACACCCCGCCTCCTGCTTAACATTCACAACATTCTCAATAACCGCAGCGAGACACCTCCCATCCCCTGGGCATAACTATCAGTTACGTCTGTCCACGATGCCAAGCTGGAAATCCCGTTGCATCCGGCACACCACATCAAACATACCTCGCGCGATGGCTATCACTACTGCTAGTCACGTGCGACCTACTCCAGTCCAGCAGAGACTGCGGTCGGTAAGAAGTTGAACCCTGCTCATCCCTCGACCACAGCCGTGGCTCTGGCAACGTAGGGAGGAGTGGGGGCTCGGGGTCATGGTCCCCGCGCGTTTAAGGAGGGGGTCCGAAACATCCACAATTGCCTTCTTGCGCATGGTCGCAGCCACGTGTTCACGAGCGCGACGTTCATGTCGAGGTCTCCCCTTTGACCAGGGAGAATGGAAACCAACAATGCATACAGGGCGGCACGGTGGCGCAGTGTGGAGCGCTGTCGCCTCACAGAAAGAAGTCACCGGGTTCAATTCCCGGCTCGGGTGCCTTTCTGTGTGGAATTTGCGTGTTGTTTTCGTATCTGGGTGGGTTTTCACGGGGTACTCTGTTTTCTCCCACCGTCCAAAGAAACGCTGCTGCCTTTGTTAATTGGCCTGCTGAGTAAATTGCCCCCTAGTGCTCTACGATGTACTGGCGTCACCGGCTGCTCTCGCTAATTTTTATATCCTGCCCCACTCTCTACGTCCAACTGGACGTGGAGGTGGGACTCGGTTTTTTAGTTCATCCTTTTTGGCTCTTTTCGGTTTCATCCGCACTCTCCCGAATTTCGGTGACCACATTTGAGTTTCACGCTATCGAGGTGTCTCTTCCCTGTCATCTTATCCTGGTTGTAATCCATCGCTCTCCTGGATCCCTTTCCGATTTCCTTGATGAACCTGACTTCCTACTCTCTGCAATCACTTCCGACACCGTCCCGGCGGTGTTACTGAGTGACTTCAATATTCAAATTACCAACTCATCCCAATCTGCTCATTTTCTCTCCCTTGTGAAGGGAGCAGATATGTGCTGTCTGCACCTATCTGCACGCGCTTACCTCTGCACTACCATCTCACCCTGCACCCCCTCTCGCTCTCTACGCTCAGCAAGCTCCGGTCGTCTGGTCGCACCACACTGCCGCACTCCGGGTTCCAGAGCTCGCCGCTTCACTACACTGGTCCCGTCATGGTGAAATGACATCGCAATAGAAAGCAGGGCGAGAGAGTCATTCAAATAATTCCGGAAAATGTTTAAGTAACATATTTCAACTATTATTAACACGTCTAACATCTGAAACGGTAATACCTTGATACTTGTAGGTGTTGGGCTACCGGTATAATGTATGTACGTGTTTATTTGCTTATTTTAAATGTATTTGTGCATGCCACGTAAGTGCCCTCTGTCTGCTGGGATAGGCTCCACCCCCCCACGACCCTGTACAGGATTAGGCAGGTATTGATAATGATGCCAATATATACAATCAAGACAATATACAGTAGTGCAACTATTTACACCACGTTTGATCTACATCTTAATTAAAAAATTAAGATTCATAGCATGCAAATATTTATTTAATTGCCAGCGGGGCAGAGTGAGAGGGCATCAGAGGGAGGAAGGGCTTCAGCAGACAGAGCGTTTGTGCAGTATTGTTGTCGCTCCTCCTCCTGTGTTGAAGGAGTGAATGCGGCACTGGTTCAGCGTGCGGTGTCTCTGCCTCTACAGGTCTTCACGAATCCGTCTGTCTGGGGTCGCTGTGCGATTCACAGCTTGGGTTGCGTGGCTCACAGGCCACCGCACCTCGTGAGTTTAAATTTTCACTCATTCAGACGAGCACATTTTAGCACATTGGCCTGCTGAAACTACGATGCGGTTGATGATTCATCCAGTGCTATCGAGGAGGAGGAGGAGGAGGAGTGGGAATGTCAGAGCCAGGAGGAGGTGCGACGATGTTTGAATCTGCAATGAGGCGTTCATTTTGGACGTCTGCACTGTTTCACTGTTTGTCAGCAGCGCGTTTTTCCAGATCTGGGTGACAGTTTAAGATCGAAACCCAAGTCGGTGGTGAGGTGACATCGTTGGTCTCTTGGCTGATAACGGGTAGTCGGTTGTCACCGGTAATGAAAATGTTCAACTCCCTTGCAGTTGTCACGTCTTTGTGGATGTAATATTATATTAGTGGAATGTAACGATGTAGGTTTTCACGGCTCGATGCATGATGATTGCTTCAAAAAGCTGCTCTCTCGGGACAGCCGCGTCGATCGCTTCCTCTCTTTACCTCGCGACGTTGTGCCTCACACGTTAGAGGCATCCTCACGCGCAGTGTGCGTCTGTCGTGTGTGTGACTCTTATTCATATGTAGATATTATCTATGTGTTGAGTCCCCTCCACAGAGTTGCTACATTCCAGGATCAATGGACAACTGTCGGGGTCTACTTGAAAGGGTTCCATTGTCCCGCTCACACCCCGGAATCATATTAACCACATCCTGTTCCACCTGTGACGAATCTCCTTGTTTGCATCTCATGAAAGAAGTTCCCAAACACTTGATGATTCCCCTCTGATGTCCGCATTTCAGAGCTCTATATCGATGCATTACTCACTTTAATGACTTGCCTCCAGGTTTGGCTGAGCTTTATCCTCATTTCTTGTTTGCGGTTCATAGTCTTTTTTGTGTTGTGAATCTCGATTTCTTCACGATTTAATCTTGGACCTTTATGGCGGATTACATTCGTAAAATGTTTACCAGAAGAGAGAGCCCGGGGGTTACTGTCAGCTCGAGGGGGGCTCTGTCCACGATGGCATTATGTATCGAATGGTTACTTAGTGGGGAGCGGTGGTACGCGTGTGTGCGTGTGTGTGTGTATAGTGGGGAGCGGTGGCCCAGCGGTTAGCGCGCTGGGAGTTCGATTCCCGCTCACCGACAATACCAGTGATTTTAGGACCCGCTGCTGGGCCTCCCCTAGATCGACTCTGCCTCAAATGAGAACCTAGTGCCGTAAGTAAACATTACTACTCGGGATACAAAGGCGGCCGGGCATGGTGCTGGTCACACACCTTCTAGTGTGCCGTGTCGACCTTTGTAGGTGCTCACTAACAGCACTTGACCCTACAGTCTGTTGAGGCTATATAGGGGACTTTTTCTTTTGTGTATGTGAGCCCCAGGGCTGGGGCAGCGACCCTGTCTCAGAGGGCAGTGACCCTGCCCCGGAGGGAAGCATTGAGCTGAGGCGCCCCAGGTTGCTGCTGCAAGCTCCTGCAGCAGAGCGAGTCGTGAGTTGATCTTTCCACAGATCAGCTTTGTGTGGGGCTGGTCGGCCAGGCTTCTGTTCACGATGACCTTGAGATATCTTGGGTCATGGTGCACTGGTCCCTCACAGGAGGAGACCACGAGGGGGGACTCTGCCCCCTTGAAACTGTCCAGAGGGCCTCTCGAGTGCTCCGTGTCCACACGCTTGCTTCACTCATCATGATCTGCATCATCACGGCGTTTTTTTCCCCAGTTCCCACTGGGGTAGCCCTGACCACGGATCGTTACCTTCCACTTTTTCCCATTCCTTGCATCCTCTCTCTCTCGTTCAACTCATATTCTTAACGCCGTCTTCCACCGTCTGTGTCCACCTTTTGATGAGCTTCCTACCTCTACCAACTTTCCCTCCTTCCACCTCAAGTGTCATGCAAGCTTTGACCCAATTATCATCTTCTTTCCTATCAACATGATCTACCCATCTCAAGCTACTCTGTCCTGACAGCCACTATTTTCTCTTTCCCTGCATGCTCTCAACTCCACACTGTTTTTTTTGTGTCAGTCAGTCAGTCAGGATCAATACCTGCTTATCCTGTACAGGGTCGCGGGGAGCCGGAGCTCATCCTGTTAGACACAGGGCGCAAGGCAGGGCTATACCCAGGGTATGACGCCAGTACATTTCAGGACTGGTTTTTCGTCTTTCACGTAGACTCCGTGCACTCATCTGATCAGTCTCACGGCTATTATTTGAAAAGTATTTTCGAGTTCTCTGCTCCATACTCTGAACACTCGCTCAACACATCTCTCCTCGTCGTTTCAGTGAAATTTCGTTTGCCGTCGCAAAATGTCATAATTCCCAAAATTTAATCCAGCCTTTTCATACCTTCACTCTAACATCCCCTTTTACTCCTCCCTCCGCAATTAAAACATCGCCCAGGTATCAAAAGTCCTTAACTTCTTCAAATTCCTGTTGCTCAGTGATCATAATATTTTCTCCATTCGCACAACTTTTCCCTATAATGTCTCTCTTCTTACATTTTGGGCAAAGTCCTTCGCTGTTCTTGAATTCAGTTTTTATTTAAATCCACTACATCCTCTACGAGCCCATTCCTGGCACGTTTTTCAACCTAAGGCATTGCTTTTTAACATTCTTTGTGCAAACTGCGCACGGCCACGTGCAGTTTCTTTCCAGCCAAATCATTTATTCCTCAGCTGTTCTTTGCTGTTCATCATCACAACAGGCTGCGTACAGCTGTTCCCATGGTTAGCCTTCCATAGTGATATTTGACACAGCCTACATAACTATTGAAAAGTGTCAGGCTCAGAAGTGAGCCTTGATTTACTCCAACTTTCGCTTCTAAATCCGCACTCGAACCTTTTCCTACTCTCACCGCAGTCCTTGCGTCCTCCTGCATCGCCACCATGGCTCTAACCAATAACTCGTTGGCTCCTTCCTTCCTAACTGACCATCTAACCATCTGTTTCTGAACATGATGAAAAACCTCGAGTCACCAAACCCATATACAGCGTCTTATTTGCATTCTTCTTTCTTGCTATTGCTCATTGGTTCATTGTCCCGCTATTTAAATGTTATGCCTTTATCCCCATGACACTGCACGTGGGTTAGTAGGGTCGCGTCACAGGGTGAGCATGAGTGAATTTGAATTGCTCACAGCGAGCCTTGCATCGACCCCCGTGTTGGAGATCCGTCACTCTCCAGTCGCTTGCGCCGCACACTGGTGGGGGGGGGGGGCATCCCTTTGCTTGGCGATTAATCCGATGTTTTTGTTTCTCGGATCGAGACATATTTGCAAATTTAAGAATTGCCGGTGATTAAGCCGAGACCATCGACCCGCCAACACTCCGACCTTAGTGGTGCCGTATCGGTGCCTCTGAACTATGAACCGTCCAGCCACCTCTAAGCCCACTTTCACGGTCACTACCGCACACCTTCCTAAGTCACGTGTCAGATCCGCACGCCGGAGACCAGCGCGGCTCACACCGTCGACTCGTGCGCCAGACTGCCCGTGCCCTCCTCTTCGCCGAACTGCACTAACGGGGCGTCAACGTTAGCCATCCCGGCCACGATGCTCAGCATCCCTGGACTGGCAGTGGCACCACCGACGCCGCCGGTCCCCTCGCCACCGCTGCCGTGCCGCGGTGTCACCTTCACCAGCCACTCACGGTACCGGATCGCCGGCGGCGATGGCGGCGGCGGCGGCAACGGAAATGCCGTCTGCAGATGGCGCTTGGCGCCACGTTCTTCGTCGACGCCGGTGCAATTGGGCAGCAGCACAGCGCCACTTCCGTTGGACAGCGGTGTGACACCAGCAAACTGCGGGGCACCAGCAAACTGTGGTACACCCGAGTGGCGCTGTGATAAGCGGTGCGAGCCCAACAGCGCCACATCCTCGCTGCCCACCAGCGGCACGCGCGAATGCCGGTTCTCCCGCTGGCGCGACCAGTACCGGCGGCTTTGTCCGCTTTCGCTGATCGTCTGCCTCCTCGATCTTCTCTTCCTCCGCACGAGCACCACCACGAGCAGAGCCAGCAAACTCGTCCCCGCCACCACCGCCGCCGTCACGATCCAGGCAAATTCGCTTCCCCCCGTCGCGTCGCCAGCCCACTCTGCGTGGGAGCTCTCGGGGTCGCACAGCGCCCAGTCGTCGCCGGACACCGACAGGGAGAAGGCGGCAACGGCGCGGCTCGACCGGCGCTCCAGGGCGGAGCACTCGTACCGGCCGGCGTGTGCAGGGCCCAGCGCGAGTAGCAGGAGGCCGTCGGGCAGGGCCCGCCAGGTCGCGGGCTCCGAGGGCAGCGGCGGCTGCCCCTGGTGGAGCCACTGCTCGCGGGCGTGCGCCGAGGGCATGGGGCAGGGCAAAAACGTGCTGCCCCCCAGTGGTGCCAGCACCCGGGTCACGGCGGAGGCGTCTGCGTGGGGAGAGGGGGGGGATAGTGTGGGGGGCACCGTCGACATTGACTTCCTGCTGCTCAGACGAGCTTCCGTTTAGAGCCCTGCTACAGAGCCAATGGTGGAAATTCCTCATTCCTATGGCGGGGCCGAGCTTATTAATCGGATAACAGCTACTGACTTCCCCCACAAAGTGAGGACGTTTACACCCGAGCTGGGTGCGGGGCGGTAACGTAGTGTAGTGGCGTAGCGTAGAGTAGTGCGGTGTAACATGGAGAAAGATGGTGTGTGGTGAGGATGGTAGCGCTCACCCACACTCTCCATACACGCCGCCACGTCCCCGTTCTCCACATCCTGGATACGGCTGTGAGCTCTGCCATTAGCGAAGACATCACACAGAGTGCGCGCGATGACATCACACAGAGCGAGCACCAAGACATCACACACAGCGCGCACGATGACATCACACAGCGCACACGATGACATCACACCATCGGTGACCACAGCGTGCAGCACGCGTGCGTTATGTGTGTGTACGTGTGTGGGGGGGTGCTCGCTAACAGAACTTGAGCCTGCAGTTTGTGAAGGCTACATGGAGGACCTTTGTCTGTGTGTGTGTGTGTGAGACGGTGGCTCAGCGGTTAGCACGCTGGGCTACAAACCCGGTGACCCGAGTTTGAATCCCGCTCACGGCCAACGCCAGTGACGATTTTCTGAACCAGTCCAGGGCCTCCCCTGGGTCGACTCAGCCTCAAATGAGTAGCTGGTGCAGTGTGTAAACATTTCCACCGGGGAGACAAAGGCGGTCGGGCGTGGTTCTTGTCACTCATTCCCTTGTGTGCCGTGTTGCCCTTCATAGGTGCTCGCTAACGACACTTGACTCTACAGTCTGTCAAGGCTATGTGGCGGATTTTTGTCTTTGTTTTGTGAGACGCGTCCTCACCGGCTGTTAGTCCGCACTCCCACGCAGCCCCGCACGGGCTCCCACGCGCACAGAGGGTCGCGCGCCAGCACGCAGTCCGTGCACGACGGGTAGTGCTTGCACGTGCCCCCTGTCAGTGCCACCTGCGCCACCGAGCGCTCGCCTCCTACAAACAGCCTCGTCTGGGGACGGCGGTGGGGGGGGGGGGGTTCGTGTCATTAGTCATGGCCGACAATGGTGTTCACAACCGCACACTCGTCATCATGAACGCTAAGGCCTTACAGACATAACTATCCCTGGCCCTACCCCTAACACTATCCATAACTCTATTTCTAATACTACCCCCAACACTATCCATAACACTACCTCTAATACTACCCCCAACACTATCCATAACACTACCTCTAATACTACCCCCAACACTATCCATAACACTACCTCTAATACTACTCCTAACACTATCCATAACACTACCTCTAATACTACCCCTAACACTATCCATAACAATACCTCTAATACTACCCCTAACACTAGCCAACAATACTACGCATAGTCCAATACTACCACCAAGACTACCACTAATACTAGCCCTAACACTATCCCTTACACTAGCCAATAACATTCGGCATAGCCCCCATACTACCACTAACACAAGCCGACAACACGACGTGTAGCCGTAATATTAGCCCTACCACTAGCCCTATCAGTAGCCCTAACCCTAACACTACTTATAATACTAACATTAGCCCTAACGCTAGCCCGATCCCTAGTTCACAATGCTTGCCTTAACGCCAGCGCTAACACTACACAAAGCGCTGGTACTAACATGAGCTCTACCCTTACCCTCACCCCCACCTTGTCTTGTGAGATCTGCAGGCTGCTGATTGGTTGGCCATCACTGAAGAGATGGAGCTCCTCGATGATGTGTGGTGGCTGTCCGGCCCGGCCCAGCAGCACCTTGTGCAGCAGTCCCGAGTCTGACATCATCAGCATCACCGACCGCATCACCATCGGCAGACTCATCATCGTAACCATTACACGTTATCAGCATTATAAAGCCAACTATACCAGGCATCCAGTGGTCTGATATCATCAAGAAAATTGTCATCGTCATCCTGATATGTTTTATTTATTTACCCAGCCCAGCCACACTGCTCCTGCATTGGGTTTTTATTTAAATATGCTTTTTAGCCAATTAATATATATGTGCGGGAGGAAACCAGAGCACCCAGAGAAAACCCATATCTTGAGCATGGGGACAGCACTCAATCCCCGCACAGATGGAAACAGACGGTGATGAGTCCACGCTTGCTGTACTGCCGTCTCCTGGTGAGTCAGGATGCGGTGTCTTCTCGTTGCCCACGGGGCAAGGCGTCTCACGACATCTGTGCGGTGATCCACCAACCCCAATCTACCACTACTGCCTTTGCCTTGGCTCTGTGCATGGATCAGGGAGGAGCTGTAGGCATAGGGTGCGGGGCTGTGGGGGGGGGGCGGTGGGGGGAGGGGGCTCACCTGTGCCGAGGAACACGAGGTCACGGGGGATGCCCTTGGCATCCATCACCCTGAGCAGCGCCACCTGCGAGTAGCGCAGC
>JAZEWT010000006.1:22657981-22677360 GCA_036362905.1 Mordacia mordax | reverse complement strand
CCCCCCCCCCCGCCCCACCCCAACCCCCTGCTCCCTAAGGCCTCACCCTTGGGACTCAAAGACTCCGTAGAAGACGCCATCTTTCCACGACGTACTGGTGGGCTGGTGGTAAAACACGGAGCGGATCCTCTGCAGTGGCCCGGGCGACCCGGGCAGCGTGCACTCCACACGGGCCTTCAGGAAGGATGACCAGCGCTTCTGCAAGGCCTTTAGCCCCCCGAGGTCACCCTGCCGAGAAGAGAGCGGCGTGAGGGAGGGGAGGGGTCACGGACAGGGTCAGCAATTGATAGTGACGTAATTATCATTCAGGAAATCCATCCTGACTTATTCATTCCATTGTTAATAGCCAATTATTCAAGAAGCCATTAATTCATGTTATTAATAATTAATAACTGCACTCCTATAGCACTTTTCACCCGAGCGTCACAAAGTCACATAAAAGTTAGTGATTCATGCTCAGGCATTGGTGCTCATCTCCTGTTTACCTACCCCCTTAGCCAGCAGTGGAAATTCTACGATCTTATGCCAGAACAACAACCATCGACGTCCTTACAAAGTGGTTTTTGTTTTACTGGCCGCGTCAACCCCAAGCAGGGCAGGAAGTCTTATGTCGAATCACTTGCTGAGCCTCAGATACAAAGACAATGACAAAGGTCCTTCGTATAGCCTTAACACACTGTAGGGTCAAGTGCCGTTAGCAGGCACTTATGAAGGTCACCACGGCACACGAGGAGACGGGTGACTAGCACCACACTCGGCCGCCTTTGTCTCCTTAATTGCAAAGTTTACACACTGGACTAGGTACTCAATTGAGGCTGAGTCGACCTAGCAGAGGCCCAGGACCAGTTCAGAAAATCGTCACTGATGTTTGCCGTGAGCGGGATTCAAATTCGGGGCGCCTCGGGTCGCCAGGTTTGTAGCCCAGCGCGCTAACCGCTGGGCCACCGCTCCCCCACAGATACGCACACTCACGCACCAACACGTGCACCATCGTAAATACACACCGCTGAAAAGCGCGACGGACACACGCGCCTTGGCATCAGACGCACGCACACTGCATGTGCGCACACACCTTGCACACGCGCGCTACGCTGGCCAGCGTGGCCCGTGTGTCCTTGTCCCTCTCGCTGAAGAAGACGTACACTTTGTCATCGTCGCCATCGTCGCTCCCCACGCTCTCCCGCACCTCGCCCGAGAACACGAAATCCGGATCTGGCAGAGTTCACAAGGTCGCGGGTCAGGAGGCGCTGGGGCTGTGGGTCAGCGGTCGCTGGGGTCACGTGAGATGATAACGCCATCGTGGTCACGAGGGTCAAGGGGTCGCTTGGGGTCAAGGGCTATAGGGGTCAGGGATGGGTGACTGGGTGATTCGTCAGGCGTCATAGGGGTCACGACGGGTGAGCTGTTGCGAGAGGTGAGAATGCTTGTGTTACAGGGAGCGGTGGTGTAGTGGCTAGCGCACTGCGCTACAACCGGCGATTCCAATTTTGGCCAGGTCGGCTCGCCATTAAAAGGAGAAAACATCGACACGGGGAAGACAAAGGCGCCCGGGCAGGATACTGGTCACCCCCACGCACTCATGTGCCGTGTCGACGGTCATTGTGTTGCGAGCGAGCCTCACGGTTGAGCCAGTCGTTACGAAGTTCTGTCTTGAGAGGGGTCCGCCCCCCCAGGGAGCGCGAGATCACGTACTCCGTGTTCAGAAAGTTGTTGGAGGTGGCGGTGTAGAGTTCTCCATCTGGCAGGTGGGGACAGGTGAGGGCAGGTGAGGGCAGGCGAAGGCGATGTAGGGAGGGGAGGGAGGGGAGGAGGCAGGGAGGTGAGGTATGGATGGAGGTAGTGGACAGGGATGGAGGTGAGGATGGAAAGCGATATGAGGTGAAGGGAGAATGATGGGACGCGTGAAAGGGGTGAGTGAAGTAGGCCTTGGAGGAAAATGAAAGGGATAAGACGGGGGGGGGCATGGTGGAAGTAAAAGAGGGAGGTCAGTGAGGCGGAGAAGAGAGAGAGGTGAGCTGGGCAGGTGAGGGAGACAGGCAAGGGAGGCTTGAGTGCGCGTGACTCATAAAGAAAGAACAAGTTCTGACTTTGATAACAACACTGACTTTCAACGCAGCCATCACCATCAACACATTCAGCACGTTTAAAAGTCAACAACATTCAACGGCCGAGCCCCCACCCCCCCATCCCCCTGCAGGTACAGTGAGGCTCTCACACCTGAACACTGCAGTCGGACAAACAACCTGTACAGTGTCCCCCCCCTCCCCATAGAAATCCGCGGAAGCCCCCAAGCGAGTCCTTTGAAAATAAAGGGGGCTGCTTCCACCTCCCCCGCGGGGCTCCGCCCATCCCTAGGAGGGGGTGGGGAGGGGTCTTGGTACAGGTGAAACTCAAGACTCGGAGTGTGGGGCCCCGGGCACTTCCCACTATCCCACGTTCCAAGCACGAGTACTAGCCATAGCACCACCACTAGTACTAGCCATAGCACCAACATTAGAACTAGCCATAGCACTACCACGAGTACTAGCCATAGCATCACCACTAGTACTAGCCATAGCACTACCACGAGTACTAGCCATAGCATCACCACTAGTACTAGCCATAGCACCACTACTAGTACTAGCCATAGTACCACCACTAGTACTAGCCATAGCACCACCACTAGTACTAGCCATAGCACGACCACTACTACTAGCCATAGCACGACCACTAGTACTAGCCATAGCACCACCACTAGTACTAGCCATAGCACCACCACTAGTACTAGCCATAGCACCACCACTAGTACTAGCCATAGCACCACCACTAGCATTAGCCACAGCACTACCGCCAGTAATAAAACCAACACTTATTATAGCAGGGGTGCCAAACCTTTGCACCTAAAGGCTCACTCGGGTTTGACCTCCACGACCCACAAGGTGACACTCGTGGCCCACTGATGGGTCAGAACCCACCGGTTGAGCTAAAGTACTAGGTCTAGCCCTAACACTACCACTAGCCACAGCATTAGCACTGGCCATGTACACCAGCCCTGTCCCGAACGTCATTCGTGCCGCTAACGCGTACACAAACAGAAACCTTGGCGCCATCACCGCGAGCCCTGTGACGCCACCACTGAAGCGTAGGCGAGTTGAGCGGCGCGCGGCCCACGCGCTGTACGCGAGCGATGGCTCACAGGCACTGACGGGCAAGTACCCGCTCGTCGCTCTCGCTCGCCACACGACTAACCGCAGGGACATTCGACTCGAGTTCAACTCCCCCGCTCCGCGCTCTCCCACCGCGCAGCGCGCACGGCAACTGATGTCGCAGCTGATGTCACAGCACCATAAACCCCACGATGCTTCATCAACATCGCCGTCAACACGGCCATTGCCGCACAGTGGGGTAGCGATCGAGTAGTGTGCAGGCAGTGCAATTGCCCCTCGGGCCGGACGGGCCCAAGTGCCGGCTGCCCCACGTCTGCATCCACCACCACAAAGACACCCCCCCCCCCCCCCCCCCTCTCCCATACAGCCTACGCAGGCGAGTACGTGCCATTAGGGAGTTCTGATGGAGACCGGACAGCACATATTTCCCCAGTTGATGTTTTGTCGGTTTGGGGCAGAGATTCAAGACCGGTCCAGACATTGTTCGCTTCGGTTACTGGTGGCGTGCGGGAAACGAACTGGGGTCACAGTGCCGACAACCACCACCGTCACCGCAACACGTGTCAGCACTGCCACCATGCACCTCAAATGCCATTCCCACGGCCACCAACGCTATCACCACCTCCAACGCTATCAATACGACCGTCGTCAAAACAACCATCACCATAACACCACAAGTGTCACCACGTGAGCCAAGGGTTGGTGGATCACCAGGTCACAGAGCGCTGATGACCGCTGCAGCCCCATCACACATCGTTTCTCAGCGACCCTCGCTCACCACCAGCGCCGCTCACTCACCCAGCACCACGGAGGCTGCCCCCTGGCTCGGGCTGTGGGGGCAGCGCCCGCGTCCGCTCTCCACGGCGGGGAGGAGCTGCAGTGGCCTCGGGGTGGTGCGCTGTGGGGACGCGGGGTTCGGGGGACAAACGACAACGATCGTCCGTACAGCCCTGACAACAGACCACAGGGTCTCACACACAAGCGGACAGACACTGGGGGACACGGGTACAACAACAACCGCCATTCGCCACTACGTGCCAGTGATGTCAATGATGTCACCACGGCGCCTGTGCGAGGTCATTTGCACCTTGAGGCCACATGAAATATCGAAGGTTCGCAGACAGGAGGTCATGGGATAAACCCAGGTGCTACGGCTGCCTGACTGAGGTGACTGGCAGATGTCCTTCTTGCTGCGATTCAGCCGCTTGGCGCTCCGCTCCCGAGCGGCGCAAGACGAACCCCCTTTCCTCTCGTGCTGCCGAACAGTAACGCTTTGCTGGCGGTGCTCAGAGCGGCCAAGGGGGCTCTGGATGGGTGCGAGGGGGGGGGAGGCTGGGAACCCCTCCACTTTCAATTTAACTACGAGAGGATTATGATTAGGTAACACAGGTACACGCAAAGAGGTGGACGCACAGGGGCACGCGTACAGGGGCACACGCACGCGGGTACACGCTCCGATAGATACGTTCCAGTGATGATTACGTCGATGGTGATGCAGTGACGTTCATGATGATGACAGTGATGGTGCCGGTGATGAGGACTCACGATGTAGGCGCACTGCGGATTGAACGCGTGCGTGCCGCACGTGATGAGGTGGGAGTCGTTGAGCCTGTGCAACACTCGGATGTAGTTGGCACACTCCTGCCGAGACAGCAGCAACAGCATCATCGCAATCAATCGGAACTGGCATCATCACCAGGATCATCATCATCATCATCGCAATCAATCGGAACTCACAGTATCACAAGGATCAGCATCACCATCATCACGATCAGCATAAGAAATTTGTATCAAGATGATTCGAATTTGCATCACTATCAGCAGCAGCAATATACATTGCATCAATGATGACATCAATAACAGCACGAGTAATAACTTTACCAGCAGTAAAAGCATTAAAGAAAGTTTCATCATCAGCAGCTGCCCTGAACCGTCATCATTTTCACTGTCGACGTTTGTTATGTCAGAGGAATCCCGTATCCAGAGCTTGCAAGCTCACTGGGTACTTCCTGCTTCAATACTAAACATCTATCGAATAATTAACCCACTGACTGATGCTCAGTGCCTTGGTGCTAATCTTCGTCGTGAGTTTGATTACTGCTCACGACGTACTTTGTCACTGATCATGTGCCACCCCTACGTCGTCTCAGCCTGAAATGAGTACCTGGTGTAGTGTCTAAACATCAGCAGTGGAAAGACAAAGGTGGTCAAGCGTGGTCATTTCTTCTCATCTTCCTCAGTCTTAATAATATTCACATTCACCCCTTTGCTATGAGCATAACCCTGACTCTGAAGCATGATGCTCACCTCCATCTCGGGTCCCTTGCTGTGGCAGTCCTCTCTTTCGGATTGTAACGGAGCCCAGCGGATCTGTGGAGGCACGCGGAAGTCATCCAGCACTCACTCCGTGACTCGCTCACTCACCGGTAGTTAGGCGCCTCCGTGTCGCTCTTCCATGGCCACTTACATCACGGTTACTGTTTCCTGTAAACTCAGCCACACGCTCGCCCGCTCAGCCACTCATCACTGGACCGGTCATCTGAATGCTCTCTCTGCTTCTCTCATTGCTTTCGTCCGGTGTGGAATTCCCTCCTCTAATCATCACCTTCCTCATCGTCTCTCCCCCGCCTCCATCCCATTCCCCAATCTCTCAAGGAAAACAACCTTGCTCTGTTCAATAAACGCGTTCTCTCCACAGCTCTGTGCAGCACTCTGTGACCCTCGGGTGAAACGCGCTATAGAAGTACAAATAGCATCATTATCAATTTCAGTAGGGACAGCGCTGCTTGTTGCTGCCCACTTGGCGTGCTTGGTTGGTTGGGCTCGTACTGGCAGCTACGTTGGGGGGCACGCACCGGCGACACGTGCTGGGTCACGTTGCTCGCGTTAAACACGTGGATCGCGTCGCGGCCCCCCAGTAGCAGCAGGTCCCCCAACTCCAGCAGTAGTGATGAGCATCCCTTCACTGAGAGGTCCCCTGCTACTGAGGGGTCGGTCCATACGAGGACCCCACGCAGTTCTGCGGGGGCAGGGGAGGAGGGGGGGGAGAGGAGAAAGCCATCAGAGCCAGAGGTGGAAATTCCACATTGCTCTGACAGGGGCAAGTATATCCGTCGGAGAAATGAGAGGAGTAACTTTAAAATTGTCTGAGACTGGAGTTCGCGTTTGGGGGGTGAAGGCCATGGGTGTTGGGGGTTTCTGGGCACGGGGGTCACACTTCTCACCTGTCTTAGCGATAGACACGCGAGGTCCGGAGGTGAAGTTTAATTCCGAACCAAGCGTCACCACGACCACGTACAGAAATGCGGCGAGCGAGAGGAGGCTTGAATCGCCACGACCCCCCATGTCGAACCCCCTAGGGGCCAAGCGGGACGCAGGGAGTCTCTGTGACACGGGACGAGGGGGACAGGAGAACACGGGATTCAGAGGTCACGCAACCAGAGGACACCAATTACCCGAGGTCAGTGTAAGGGTCGACGAGGGTCAGGTGAAGGGTTAGAGGTAATGGGTTAGGGGTCATGTTTAAGAATATCGGCGGCGCGGTGGCCCAGTGGTTAGCGCTGACGCCTCACAGCAAGAAGGTCCCGGGTTCGAATCTCTCGGCTCGGGTGCCTTTCTGTGTGGAGTTTGCATGCTCTCCCCGTGTCCGCGTGGGTTTTCGCCGGGTACTCCGGTTTCCTCCCACAGTCCAAAAGCATGCTCCTGGATAGGTTGATTGGCTCGCAGACTAAAATTATCCCGCAATGCCCGGCGATGGACTGGCGTCCCGTCGTCGGGTGTATTCCTGCCTTACGCCCTGTGTTTCCGGGATAGGCTCCGGCTCACCGTGACACTATATAGGATTAAGCGGTTTCAGATAATGAGATGAGATGAGTGGGATTGGCGCTAAGTGTTATGGGTCAGGGGCTTGTGAACACTTCAAGTGTGACTATGTAGGTGTCGGAGTAATGCTGGCAGATGTCCTCACTCGTGCTTATAGTGCCACAGACGCATCCACCTCATCACTGTGTTAACCAACATTAAGCTTAATCTACGCACTAACCTCTCGCCACCACCATCATCACATTTCTAACCAATCTACAAATTACCGGCACTGCAGTCAACCTCTCACCGCTCTCCAACCTTCTCGGAATCACCTTTGACCCCCAACATTTCCTTTGACGAGTAGATCAGCAACACCCTGAGAGCTCGCATCGTCCACCTTCGGGCACTGCGGCCCCACGCGCTCCAATGTTTGCACCAAACGGCGCGCAACCCCCCTTTTTAATGCACAACCAAGAGGCGACTGTCGCAAAACCACACTAAACGGCCTCACGAAACAACAGCGCAACATTCTCCTCCGCCGTAGACGCAACCCAGCTCGAGTAATGCTCAACATCCCTTCTAGACAGTCTAGACGCAACCCAGCTCGAGTAATAATCAACATCCCTTCTAGACAGTCTAGACGCAACCCAGCTCGAGTAATGCTCAACATCCCTTCTAGACAGTCTAGACGCAACTCAGCTCGAGTAATAATCAACATCCCTTCTAGACAGTCTAGACTATAGACGCAACCCAGCTCGAGTAATAATCAACATCCCTTCTAGACAGTCTAGACTATAGACGCAACTCAGCTCGAGTAATGCTCAACATCCCTTCTAGACAGTCTAGACTCTAGAGTCAGTCACTCAGCACTGACCGCATGCGCACTCGACACTGGCCGCCAATACGACAGCGAATTGTTTACAAAACCGCACAACTCTGTCACGGACAGACACACTCTGGAGATCTCCCAACACCTCGCCAAATCTACTCACACCATTCACCGCAACGCGCTCACGCACTCTCCGCAGCTCATCACAACACTCACTCAGCATCTGTATAGGATAACATGAGGAGTTTTAAATTGTTAAAGTCCTGTTGACCTGCGCCTGCTTAGGAACACTTCCTTTGTTTGTTCAACAATTGTTGTACCTGTTATTTTGTGTCCTTCGTCGATTTAGTTATTATTTTACTTTAATTGATCTACTTTGATATTGTTGTTGTTAACACGCCGTTCTCTCCACAGTTCTGTGCTGCGCTTGATGACCCTCGAGTCAAATGCGTTCTAGAGTGCAAACATTATTATTATTATTATTCTTATCCTTCACTCCAAAACAAAAACATGCATATCCACAACCTAGAACAGCCTTCCCCGAAGTGCAATTATGTTGTTGGCGCGCCGTCTCTCCGCAGCTCTGTGCAGCGCTTTGTGACCCGCGGGTGAAAAGCGCTCTATAAATGCAACTATTATTATTCACAGACGACCACAACCTCGACATTCAAAAAAACAGCTTAAACAACAGCTCTCCCATCAGACCCCTGGCGCTTCACTCTCCGCGTTTCGTTTCCGGACCACGCACGGAATTTGCGCAGCACGGTCTAAACTGTCTAATAATTAACATCAACATTCATCACGAGCCTCACCCCCCGAACCTGTGTTCCTGAGTCTGGTGTGACTGTGCATCGCGTGACAGCGACGAGGCGACAGCGCGAGAGAGTGCGTGACAGCGTGAATGCAGGAGGGTCCGGTCCGGACACTTGGAATAAAGGCGATGCCCGTGCGTCTGAGTAAAGATTCCTCCGTGGTTTAAATCGGTGGCGCAACCCGCTGCCCCAAAGAACTCTGTCACCCGACTTCGATTCCCTCCCATCCCCAAGACCACTGGCGATGATTAAACCCCCCCCTCCCCAAGCTGGCGCGGTGTGTAAACATCCCATCTTGAGGGGTAAAGACGGCCGAGGCAACGCTTTTAACAGCTGTTCAGCGGTTGGGGGTAAGAAAGTAACATCTCAAGACGACAGTACAATTAACCTAAGCAGCGTGTCTTTGGACTGTGGGAGGAAACCGGGGAACTCGGCGAAAACGCACGCGGACACGGGGCGAGAGAGCGCCAAAGCGCACACATCATACCTTGACTTTGTTGCGCAGAGGTGCCGGCGGTACTCACTACGTTACCGCTGCCCCACTTGAGACGCGGCGAGAGAGCGCGAGAGAGAGAGCGCGCGAGAGAGCGCGAGAGCAAACGGGCGAGCGTGTGTTGGCACGAGAGCGTGAGGAGTGCGAGGAAGTGCGCGTGAGCCGTGCGATCAGAGTGCGCGACGAGTGTTTACGCACGTAGTGCGTGAGTGCACGTGAATGTGGACGCACGTAGTGCGTGAGTGCACGTGAATGTGCACGTACGAGCTGTGTGGGTGAATGTGGGTGTACGTGAATGTGCACGTACGAGCTGTGTGGGTGAATGTGGGTGTACGTGAATGTGCACGCACGAACCGTGTGGGTGCGCGTCCGCTGTTTACCTGCGCTTTCGCTTGGCAGGGGGCGGAGGGGGACGGGAGTCGCCGCTGGGAGCCAGTGTGTTTGTGTGCGTGTGGTGTGTTTGTGTGTGTTTGCGTGTGCGTGTGGTGTGTGTTTGCGTGTGGTGTGTTTGCGTGTATGAGTGCGAGCGGCTGGGAGAGAGGGAGAGAGCCTTTACGCGTCTGTGGAGTATTGGGAGAGAGAGAGAGGCAGTTGGAGGGCGCTCGACACGAGACCAGGTGCGCGCTCAGATTACGTGGTCGTTACGTAGCGGTGGGCGCGTCCTAGGGCGCCACGGTGACCCAGTTGGTAGCGCTGTCGCCTCCTCACAGCAACAAATCCGGGTTCGAATCTCGGCTCGGGTGCCTTTCTGTGTGTGGAGTTTGCGAGTTCTCTCCCCGTGTCCGCGTGGGTTTGCGCTGGGCACTCCGGTTTCCTCTCACAATCTAAAAACATGCTGCTGCACAGGTTTATTGGTTTGCAGACTAAATTGCTCGCAGTGCCCGGTGATGGACTGGCGTCCCATCGTGGGCATATCTCTGCCTTACGCCCTGTGTCTGCCGGGATAGGCTCCGGCTCACCGCGACCCTGTTCAGGACTAAGCGGTTTCTGACAATGAGATGAGATGGCCGCGTTTTCGTGTTGTAAAGACAGAACGTGCGACGTTATTAATGTATCCTGTTGTGCGAGTGTCGTGTCAGAGAGAGAGGGGGGAGGGGCTGACAGACACAGTGGGCGCCCGACTGCTGATGCGACGCTGTTGTGAAACCCGTTCGGAGTTTCGCTTGTGAGCGAATGCTGCAGAAAATGAATCTCGCCGAGCAGCTTGTGGCTCACAGGATGTGTAAGAGGTCACAGTTTGCGACTGAGAACCGACGCTGAATGGCCAGGGTGATGCCTCTTCACTGAGCCGCAGTCCCCGGGTTTACGAACGTGTGTCGTTGACAAGTCTGTTTCAGTGCGAACTGTTTAAAGTAATGATAATTATTGCACTTATAAAGCGCTTTTCATCCAAAAATCACAAAACAATGCACATAACTCCAACAATAACGGCACTAGAACGGAAACTCAGTGGAACTTTGTGATCCTCGGGTAAAAGGCGCTTTAGAAATGCAAATAATATTATTACGAACTATATGGAAAATCACTTGTGTAGAGAAGGAGATTAAGATCTCGACTGGCCATCACACTTCGGGTTCAAACTGCGAGGCCCCCGTGTGCCACGTCACCCACCTACCCCCACACCACCTACTCACCCTCATATCGCAAACACGAGGAAACACAAACATTGGGGAAGTTCAGTTTTTTTAAAGGGGCCATTGTGTCATCGCGTGCTTTAGCAGCACACGCCCAACAGTACGCCTGGGTTAACGTCACCACGCGTGAGTTACACGTCACCACGCCGGGGTACACTCCGTGTTCACGTACGGTCGCTTTCAATCCACTGCTGACTGAGAGGAGTGAATCGGGTGAGCGTGCGGTGGGCAGCAGAGCGGAGGTGTGGGGGCGAGTTTATGGAGGGATGTGAGTGGATGACGCAGCCGGTGACTTCACCAGGTAACGCAGCAGTGACTCACGAGGGATTCCTCATCATCCTGCCCTCGCCAGCGTGAACGAAGTGATCGACTTGATGTCTCCTCCACATCCTGAGTCGGCTAGCGGTCAGGGGTCTGGGGCCATCGCCTCGCACACCACTGCCAATATCACTCACACCACCCTCTCACAAACATCTCCATAACCAAATAATTATCACCATCACCAAATATAAAGATCCCCAATATAGCCTTAACAGACTATCGGATTAAGTACTATTCGCGAGCACATAGCTACCGGAAGGCACTTGACTGCGCCCGTACCCACCATTTTTCCAGCATTTCCGTTGATTCCTGCAACAAGCCCAACATTCTTTTCTCGACCATTAATCGGCTCCTTCGTCCAAGTCACTCACCCTCACCTCTCTTCACGAATACAGATCAGGCGGATCAGTTGATTCAGTTTTCTAAGGTTGAGGCTAGGTAGAGATACGGTGAGATTAATTTTTTCTCGGAAAAAAAACTGAAGCCCATCGTATCTCTACCCAGCCTCAATCACCAACCAGTACCTCTATAAATGTGTCCTCCACCTCCCTTGACCTCAAAACGCCTGAAATTTTCCGATTTAACGGAATCCGAGGTCTCCTCTTTAGTTACCAGATCTCGGCCCCTTAAACTGCTCCCTGGATCCTTTCCCATCCAAGATCATCCGGACAAATTTCTAATTCCTTACAACGTTCATAACTAATCTATTTAATAACCCACTTCACTCTGGTAACGTCCCCCCACTGTTCAAAGGTGTCGCAGTTACTCCCCTGCTCAAAAAGTATGTCATCTTTACAATGACCTACTTCATCCCTTCCAATCTGGGTTCAGATTCGGCCATAGTACTGAAACTGCTCTGGTAAAAGTAGTTGATGAACTACTCGTCACTGCTGATGAAGGCTTGCCAAGTATTCATGTCCTCCTTGACTTGAGTGCTTGCTTTGATACCGTTGACCATTTGATCCTGCTTGAGCAACTCTAGGGTATAGGAGTCTCTGTGTCCTGCATTGGCAGAGCTCTTACCTGTCTGACCAGAAACAGTTTGTCAGCCTCGGAGGCCAAAACTGAGATTCATCCTGTTTTGTCTGGAGTTCCTCAGGGTTCAGTTCTCGGCCCACTCCTCTTCAGCATCTACCGACAACCTCTTGGCCATATTCTGCACAGCCTCAATCTCAGCTACCATTGCTATGCCGATGACATCCAAATCTACATTCACGCAGTCATCCATCAATATGCCTGGTCTTTGCATGTCATCCTGTCAACTGTGAAGGCCTGGCTCAAGTCAACATTTCTAAAACTAAATGGCAACCAAACAGAAATTTTGCTTGTTGGAACCCCACGCCAATGTCCAAGGCTGAACCTATCCAATTGATGCTTGACGACCAAACTATTTAAGTTGCTAAGGCAGTTCAGAGCCTAAGTGTGACCCTTGACTCCTCACTCACCTTCGAGACACACATCAACAAGATGACGAAGGTAGCCTATTTCCATCTCAGAAATATAGCCAGACTGCAAAACATCCTGTCACCTGCTGACGCTGAGAAGCTAATACACATCTTCATCTCCTCACGAATCGATCACTGCAATGCACTGCTCCCTGGCACTTCTGCCTACCTGATCAATCGTTTCCAACGTGTGCAGAATGCGGCTGCTAGTCCTCATTCGCACTCCCATCCACGATCACATATCCCCAGTACTGATGTCTTTCCACTGGTTACCTGTTAAATTCAAGATTGAATTCAAGACCCTCCTTCTCACCTACAAGGCTCTCACTGGTGCAGCTCCGACATACATCAGTGATCTACATCAGGCACCCTCCTGAACATGACAACTTCGATCCTTCAATACAGGCTTGCTGCATGTGCCCAGGTCGCACCTCTATCGGATGGGGGACAGAGCTTTCTCGCGTGCTTCTCCAAGACTCTGGAATGCCCTTCCACTGGAGATTTGTTCAGCTGAGTCCTTGGGCATCTTCAAATCTCGTCTCAAGACTCACTTGTTCTGTAAAGCTCTCAAGTCTTCCGGCAAGGACTATTGATGCTGCTCAGTGTTGTCGTGCTGGGACGTTGGCTCTCTTCCAACCTGTGCCTACTCGGGAACATTTGTTCGTTCCTTGTTTGTTGAAGATTTTTTTTACTGACTTTGTTCTATAATTTATCGGTTTGACTTTCAGTTGAAATGTTCTGATGTTGTTGCTGACATGGCATTCTCTCCACAGCTCAAATTTATTAAAAAGAAAAAACCCGAAAAAATCGTTGATTTTTCTGTGCAGCGCTTTGTGACCCTCGGGTGAAAAGCGCTCTATAAATACAATTATTATAATTATTACTAGATTGGTGACTTCGAAAAGTTGCCATAAATCGTCGACCAAAACTGTGTGTGTGCAATTCGTATTGGAAGATGTGAGCTTAATGGGTGTTTTGATGCGTCAGCCATGTGTTTTGGTTGGGTCACCGTTGAAAAAGTTTTATTATTTTAATGGGCCAAGCCTGCAATGACCTGTTTGTGGTAATATCATAAAGGATACGCCAGAATGATTCCTCCTTTTTACGTCACGTTTTTTCGTCCTTATTGCACTGACGCAACATGTGATATTACGGTTGTCGTGCCAGGATGATGGCTTTCTGCCAACCTGCGCCTGCTCGGGAACATTTATTGCTTCCTTATTTGTTGAAGAATTATTATTTTTCCACTCACTGTTTGTCCTATCATTTTTTGCTATTTGACTTTCAGTTGAACTGTCCTGATGTTGTTGTTATGCCGTTTTCTCCACAGCTCGGATTTGTAAAAAAAACTCGACAAAAACATTACCGTTACTGATTATCCATTCTCATGTCGTTGTTGTTGACGTGCCGTTCTCTCCGCGGCTCTGTACAGCGCTTTGTGACCCTCGGGTGTAAAGCGCTTTGGAAATGCAATTGAGGGCTAGCACGGCACACGAAGAGGTGGGTGGCCAGCACCACGCCATAACGACCTGGTCTAACGTGTGACGATATTCACACACCACATCAGGTACTCATGTGAGGCCGAGTCAAATTACGGGAGTGCCGTAGGTCGCCTCGGCCTCCAGTGGGACTGGAACTCGGGTCACTGGGTTCGTAGAGCGGTCCACTAGCCGACACACTATTGTCACCCAAACCATCATCACCAAAACTACTAACACTGCAGCATGGGTAATGTAAATCCTTAACCGAACCTGAACACCGTGACTCTCAGGCAAAGGTGAAGATTCCTGAGGATGTTTGTCAACAAGTCACGTATTCACTACCCAGTCACGCTCCAGTATCCAGCCACGCACTCCACTCTCTAGTCATACACTGCACTGAGATTTCCGAAACTCCAGATTCTGGACCTGCGGTGACCGTGGACTCTCGTCTGCAAGGCTCTCGGGTTCTAGGGCCTTGCCCTTGGGAGTCAGGAGCTCGAAGTGGGTTGAAGACCCTACTGCCTGGTTAACAAAAGCCTTCAGTCCCTCTAGGTCTCTGTCTCAAGACTCTCCGATGACTTTTCAGTTATTTTCCTTGGTTATAAATACCGCGCTCTGATCGCCACGGTGTAATTGCACCTGACAAATCAGGATTATTATATTATCAGACTGCTCATGGATAAACATTGCTTGCCAATCAATTTATGTAATTTGACTGGAGTGGTTTTGATTATCTTAAGGACATTGTCCATTGATGTATGATTGTATCAAGTTTATTTTTTTAAATGTACACTTTCAAGTCAGTGACTAGATCTGTGCCATCGTGAAGTAAAACTGACACATGCACTGCATGGCAACTTTTCCTCACGCGATCAGACCCAGTAATAGATAATGAACATCACATTGGTCGTAAAAGGTCACACATGAACGTTTTGAACGAAAGTGATTCAAACGTGTGTGACTAACATTTTTTGTAACGCAATCGTTTTTTGTACGGATTTTCATTTTCTTTACTGCATCTTTATGGTGACGTAGTTCACTTGGAAGTGATTCTGGCACCATTGAGTTGTCATCCTGGCTAAACGTATATCTGTACCAAGCGCAATGTATGTGATTGCAAGGTGGTGGTGGATGGGTCCGTGTGGATGTGCATTAGTCCGTGAGTTTATACGTGTGTCAGTTTGTGGCTGTGTGCTTGACAGCCATGGAGGAGTCATTCCTTGCTCGCCTTGGAGTACAGCAGGAAGTCCTCTGGCTCTTAGCAATGCTAATATATAATATTACTATTGTTAATAATAAACACAATTTACAATGCAACGTGAACATTTGTTCAAATGCAGAGGTATTCGAAGGGAGAAGGATTCAGAGGCACAAGGAAACTGCACAGGTGGGGAGAAGGCGGCCATGCAGTGAACCAGCACCAACCGTTGATAGACACTACGTCCTATATGTAATCAGTCAATAAACTCATTAATTAAAAAAAGATTAAAAGCTTACCATGGCCATATCAAAATGTGCATTTGTTGAATATAAAATGAGGCTGACCTATGCCTGTGTGTAGTTATTGCGATATCTCCCTATTGTGGGGAGGTTGAGGGCAGTAGTTAGTGCACGGTGCTAAGAACCCAGCGACCCAAATTCAAATTCCGCTGATGATCAACACCAGTGACGATTTTCTGGACCGATGTTCACTAATAACAAGTGGACTCTACAGTATATTAAGGCTCCAGGTGGGATATTTTTGCTCTCTATTGGTCTACCATTTTATCTATGCTGATGACCTAATAATTGTTGCTCACTTTTGGCAGTTTAATATTGTGCTGGAATGTTCTTTAATAGGTGAGGAAGAAGTACCATCAGCCCCACAAAAATCAAGCACCTGCCTGGGAATTTTGTCTATTTTGTCTGACAATGAAACTCGGACAGTTTTTGTGCCACCCCCCTCGCCGATGTCGATGGCCATAACTCATGTTGCATATTTCCTCGTGTCACATCTCATGTTAAAACATCGGACAGCTTGTCACCATCCTCATCGCACTCCTCGTGTCACACCTCCTCCACATCCCAGTCCTCCTTTTGTCACCTCTTCGCGTTGCTCCCAATCTCACACCTCCTCACCTAATTCCTTCTGGTCCCACACCTCCTCGTCCGATAACTCGTCGGTATTCCAAAAGTCATACAGCTTGCTCTGCGTGTAGAGGCACATGGGCAGGTGGGATGAGAGGGAGGGAGGGGGGGAGCGGAGGGGCGGGGAGAGGAGTCACCAAGATCCAGCATTTTTCTCTATACCGCTCATCGGGTCTGCTCACCCCAATGTCACCACACTTCTCTCCTCACCACTCACCACATCGCTCACTGATGTCACCATCCGTCACACCGCTACGCACCCTGATCACCACCCGGCGGCTCACCACTCCAATCGCTCACCTGTACGGACTCAATGGACCTGAGCAGGTCCTGCCAGCGATGCGTGATGTACCAAATGAGATTCTTCAGCTGGGGTGTGGGGGAAGGGATGCGGGTGGGGGGGGGGAAGCGTCGGGGAGAGGCACACGCGAGTGACAAACGCGACAGTGATGATGGCTGCGGAGGCCGGACACCCAACGCCGGCGCGCCGCGCTCGTTGCGTGCACAGCTAACGCGGGCACCTGTGCGCATCGGCGCGTGCGTGCGTGCGTGCTTGCGTATCTGTGTCCGTGTACACGCGCGTGCGAGCACCTTGGACCGGTAGAGGTGCTGGGGACTCTCCTGCACGCCATTCTGCAAGCGACGCAGCAGCTCCAACAACCTCAGCAGCGGTTTCTGAGGACACAACAAAGACCACCCGTGTGGCTCATGCAGGCTGTCAGGTCAAGTGCTGTCGACGAGCATTCTTGAGCATGTATAAGTGACAGGAGAGGGTGGTATGGCCAGCATCACCCGACCCGGCAAGCCTGAGTTTCCACAGTGGTGATGTTTACACACCGCACTGGTCACTCATTTAAGGTTGAGTCGACCTAGAGGAAGCACAGCATCGGTTTTAACATCCATCACCGATGTCACAGTGAGCAGGAATTGAACTCAGGTTAGTAGATTTGCAGCGTGATGAGTTAACCACTGCAGTACTGCTCTCCAAAAACAGACACGCGTACACATGCACACCAGACAAAAGATACCCCCATACAGCCTTAGCAGCCTGCAGGGTCAACTGCTGTTAGCGAGCACCTTAGAAGGCCTGCACTACACACGAGGGTGGGGTGGGGCACACAGACGCAGGCATGAATGCCCACCAGTTACCAATCAGCTGGACCAAGTGCCGTTGACGAGTGCCACCCGCAGCGGCCAACGTGAATGCGGCACAACTAACAAAACGCAGGCCGACTCGCGGCCCAGGTTAGATCCGATTACGAACCCCGGGGCACAATGTCTACGGCGAATGGATTCAATGGTGCGCACCCGCTGGGCCAGCGTGAGATGCAGCCCTCTGATGTACACGTCCACCAGCGTCAGCAACGAGTAGCTCAAGTAGCACGCCTGGGGGAGTGGGGGAGGGTCAGGGGCAGGGGGAGGGGAGCACAGGGACAACGATGATGAAGGACGTCGCCGTGGAGGGGAGCTCGCTGACAACCGAGACGCACGCGAGGTGATTTACGCAACTTCGACGGGGGGAGGTGGATTGGACGCGAGGGGGGAACAGGCGAAATTGCTGCCAGAGGATTCTGGCAGGGAGGGTTGAACGAATCGGGCAGTTGGTAATTGTGGGACGCGTTCCGGGTCGCACGACTCCCCGGGGCCATCACCTCCACGTTCTGCTTCATCTGGTCATCGCTCGTGCCCCCCAACTGCATTGCCTCCCTCTCCTCCGTTTGAAGGCGCTCCAGCAGCGACCTCCACATCATCCTGGGCAGCAGAGGGAGCAGCAGCGAGACCTGCGGAGGAGCCACCGCACACAGATACAGACAGAGTCCCCTTATAGCCGAAACGCACTTTTGGGGCAAGTGCTATTATGATAAGTATCACCTATGAAAACCGGCCACCTTTGTCTTCCCAAGGTTGATTGTTTACCTACCACGCCAAGTGCTCTCAGTTTGGCCGTGAGCAAGATTCAATTTCCCAAGAGACAGATCTTGACACCGCTGGTATCAGTGATCAGTCTTTGCACCACGCACGCACACTGCCACACTCATCACCACAAAAACTACTGTCACTCGCAAACTAAGTGGCGGTGACGTCACCGTGGCGCTTTTGCCAGGCCATCACGACACTCATCATAAACGCGCGCAGACACGCGCACGCACACACACGTGCCCTCACCTTCACTCCATCGTTGCTGCCATCTTCATCCAGTGCGAGCGAAAGGCCAGGCTCCTTCAGAAGCTCGCCAATCACAACTAAGCAGAGGTATCTTTGTAGCTGTCTGTTGCAAACAACAGCACGGACATAGCAAGCAAGGACAATGGATGTCCGTCACAGCCAGTGGCACAGCACGGACATGGTACTGGACGAGAACAGTAGTTCTGGGAGACTGGGTTTTGATGAGGATCTGGTCGATGCGGGGATGACCAGGGAGGCGGGGAGAGGATCTGGCAGGATTGGGGAGGAACTGCACAGATTTTTATCGGAAATTTTGGCAAACAAAGCGAAAAAAAAATGTCTCGAGTTGAATTTCTAGATTTTTTAGTTTTTCCTTGCCAGTTTGAAAATAACAAACAAATACCATTTCTCTGCCTGCCTCCTCGCTCTCCCTTGCCGTCTCTTTTTCTCTCTGCAGTGAGAGTCGCCGCGATCTCCTGCTTCTCAAACGAGCGTCGAGGCGGTGTCGCTCATCTCCTCTTCACAGCCGTGCATTGACCACGGCGTGCGGCAGGAACGAGCTGCTCAAAGGACAGCTCACGTGCGTGACTCCCCCCCTTTAAATGAATCTCAACTTCCAGACTCCGCTAAAACGATGGGCTCAGGACGGTGACGGTAGAAATAATAATAAAAATAACAATTGTATTTTTATAACGCCTTTCACCCGAGAGTCACAAAGCGCTGCGCAGAGCTGCGGGGAGAACGGTACATCAACAGCAACGTTTTTTTTGGAGGTTTTTTTTGTTTTACAAATCCGAGCTGCGGGGAAAGGCAAAGAAGCAGCTGGGAGGCACGTGACGCGCGCGTGCGTGTCCGTGCGTGCTGCGTTTGTGCACGCGCGTGAGCACCTGCAGCGTGGTTCGTAGGAGGGCAGCGACTGCACGAGGTTGACCAGGTTGTGATGGTGACTCGACTGGCGGCTCAGCGAGTGGCACAGACGCGGAATCTGCAAACGCGCGCGGTCAGTGTAGAGGTGTCAGCATGGGGGAGTCGGAGTGGGAGGATCGGAGTGGGGGGGTCAGAGTGGGAGGATTGGAGTGAGGAGGTCAGAGTGGGGCGAGGGTCAGAGTGGGGGGAGGATC
>JAZEWT010000006.1:22602296-22614424 GCA_036362905.1 Mordacia mordax | reverse complement strand
CGCGCGCCCTGCCGCCGCAGCGTGACGTCACCCCCCCGCAGAGGAGCCGACGCGCTCGGAGTCCCCCGACCTAAGATGGCCGCAGCGGCTACGCGTGTGACGCGGCCCGCTCTGATGCGGCTTGTCCCCCCGTGGGGAGGAAGGCGGAGGAGTGAAGCCAGATCGGTCCCGAGTCGCTCTCGCTCGTGTCGCGGCTGCTCGTGTCTCCGCGAGCCTCATTCACCCTCCTCCATATCTCAGTGTCCCCTCGAGTCTCCCCGTGTCTCCTTCGGTCTTCCTAAGTCTCACGTCCCCGTAATTTCTTTTCTCACAGAGGCGGCGCGGACCCCCCCCCCCCACGAGCTTTAACCCCCAGAGCGGCGCATCCCCTCGCCATGGCCCCCCCTCTCACGCTCATGCTTCATCTCCTGCTGCTGCTTTTACTTCGGCCGTGCGCCGGTGACCTCGGCGATCTGGGGGAGCATTACAAGCGGGAACACAGCCTCGTGAAACCCTACCAGGGTACGTGCCCACTCCGCACGGGCCCCCCAGCATGCCGATGCTGCCCTTAATGGGGCTTTTGATGGAGATGCAGATGCTCCCACAGGAAGGATGTCTCGGTGGGACTTGCCTCGCGGCGGTGATGGTGCTGGTTATGATGATTTTCACGTTGGTGGTCAGGGAGTCGCCGATCGATGACGTTTGGTCTCCCACGTTGGAGGTATCAGTAGGCTAATGCATGATTCACCTGAAAAGTTGTGTCGTAAGCGTTTTTATTTTGTAATTTTCAAACTGTCGCAATGATGTGGGGGTCTGGCAACTTAATAACCGATGTTAATTTTTACACGCTGCAAAGTGTCACTGTCGCTCTTTGACATATTATGCTTTTCGGATTCCAAAGCGTCATTGACTGAGACGATGTCGGCGCTGCTGCTCGTGTAGGTGCTGGCTCGGGAAGCATGACTCTCTGGGACATGGCCGGGAGCACAATGGTGACGAGCCAGTACGTGCGGCTCACGCCCGACCAGCAGAGCAAGCAGGGCGCCCTGTGGAACCGCGTGGTGCGAAGGCCTACACACAACAACACCTTGCACCCTGCATACATACACCCAGTACTGCACAAAACTCAGTGCACACAGAACATTGCAGAGAGCAGCCCATGCACTAATAATAATATTTGCATTTATAGAGCGCTTTTCACCCGAGGGTCACAAAGCGCTGCACAGAAAAATTGTACACGAGCATGGGCTACGCGGAAGGGGGGAATACATTGGGCATGGGTGGGTCAGAGCTCATGCGATCCACACTACGCCTGTAAGCGATGGCCCTGTTTCCACCCTCCCCACGCACTCCCCCGCCTGGCCTCCAGCCGTGCTACCTGCTGGACTGGGAGCTGCACGTACAGTTTAAGGTGCACGGGCACGGCAAGAAGAACCTGCACGGGGATGGGCTGGCGCTGTGGTACACGATGGACCGCATGCAGCTGGGTATGTGCGATGCCCGCGCCCAGTGGCGGGCGGTCGTTTTAAACATCTCCGCCAACCGTGTCCGTGATTCATGACGGTGTTGCCGTTATCATTGCTGCTACTTTTGCCGCTGTTGTTTCCAGTCTCGGCAACGCTGCCCGTCATCGCTCCCGCCCCCATCCGTTTACATCATCCATTCCACACCTGAAACGTTGACCTTCCCTTTGGTTTTATGCGTTGGTTAGTTGACGTTTGTTGTGTCGCAGCAATCCCGCATCTCGAGCTTGCAAGCTCACGAGGTACTCTCTGCTGTAATAACAAACATCTGTCTATCTTTCCCATACTCCACTCCTCACGCATGACCCCCCCCCCCCCACCATTTCACCCAACACCTGCCCGATGCCTCTTCTTTACCATCACCCTCCTAAATCTCCCTCCCGTCACCCTACCGACCTATCCTCGCTCATCACCTACATAACCCACCTCTCACCACGTCACCTCCTCTCCCACCTGACCGCACCTCCAATAGGATCCGTGTTTGGGAACAAAGAGAACTTCCGAGGGCTGGGGGTTTTCTTGGATACGTACTATAATGAGGGAAAGAAGCACGAAGTGAGTGTTGTCCGCGTGCGACTGTCCTCCCCCCACCGCGTGCCCCCTCCCCCGAGTCGGCTGCTCACGTGCTTCTGTCCGTGCTGCCCCGTCTTCTCTGCACCCCCCCCTCCCACACACAACCGACCGCACCCCCACGACCCCCCTCGACCCCTCTGAACCCCCACCGCAGGCAGCGTGTTCGGCGGCCGAGATTTCTTTCGGGGGTTAGGCATTTTTATTGACACCTACGCCAACAACCTTAAGGACGACACAGTAAGTGCAGCTCCCTGCTGCGGCTGTTATTCATGCTCTCCCTGATCGTTTGGCACCACTTCCTGGGATTTTGGCACAACTTCCTGTCTGTTTGGCACTACTTTTCTTCATCTGCTACTCGGTTGATGTAAACATGCTAAACTCTGGGAGGTCTCAAGTCTTTTGTTTTAACAGCCATTCATCTCTCGGCTTGCCTAACTCGCCACTGGGTGACCGTGCCCCATGGGCTGCTTGTGGTAGTAGAGTCCTGGCAGTCAGGGGTGGAGTTGGAAAATAATCACACTGGAAATGCACCTGGGTCTACAAAGTCACCTTTTAGGGGAGGGAGGTTTGGAGTCATCAAAACTTAAAACCACGAAAGTTTCCAAATTCCACCCCTGCCGACTGTGTAACTGTTTGCGTTGATTGATGTTCTGGTTGGTGGCTCGATGACTCGGTGAACGAGCTATGGTCCAGTGGTGAGCATGCACATGCCTGTTGTTGCATGCACGTTTTACCTGTCCTTGCCTTCCCCGTGTACTCTCACATGGTATGTCGCAGTTAATTGTTGCTCGGAAATAACAATCCCAGTGTGCCAATGTGTGCGTTTGTGTCCACCTGTGCACACAGTCACTCTTAAAAATGAGATATATCCTGGGCTCTTGCAGTGTGCGTGGGCTACGTGGAGATTCTCGGTTGCGTGTGTGTGCTTGGTAGCGCGTGTTCCCCTACATTTCGGTGATGGTGAATAACGGCTCCATGCGCTACGACCACGAGAAGGATGGCAGCACCACGGAGGTGGCAGGATGCGCCGCCACGCTGCGCAACGTGAACCACGACACCTTCCTCTCTGTTCGCTACACCGCTCAGCGACTCACGGTAAACACACGCACAGAGATCCCCCATAAGCCTTTAAAGGGATCTGCCCACCAACCTTGTTCTCCCCATTGCTAATATTTTCATACCAAACCAAGTATTCAATTATGGCTTGTCAACCTAGGGAAGGGCCTAGGAACGGTTTAAATATTTTCCGCCACTTATCCTTGGTCCCAGGCCAGATAGACAGATGTAGGTTTATACAGACGTTTATTATTACAGCGTAAAGTATCCAGTGAATTTTATAGCTGTAGGTGTTTGATTCCTGCGACACAACAAACGTCCAAACTGACCAACGTAACAACGCATAAAATCAAAAGCGGGAACGTAACTCTTGTTTTCTGGGTTTCATAGCAAAGTGGCGCTAACCACTGCGCTACCGCACACGCGCGTAGACGGACTTACACGTGTACACCCACGCTACACACGAGGTAACGAAGAGAATCGTCCCGTGAATAGAGCTTCGTCCGCAGCAGAATCGAGATATTTCATCATATGAATGGGAAGGGCTCCGTTGAATCGGTACGTGGCTGGTTGAGGTCAGGGTGGAGGTTGGGGTGGAGATGGCCATCCCCATAGGAACTCCGAACCCCAGTCCTTCCTGGTCACTTGCTCAGATTAAGGTCAACGTGGATGACAAGGGCGAGTGGCGCGACTGTGTGGACGTGACGGGTGTGCACCTCCCTACCGGCTACTACTTTGGGGCCTCCTCTGCCACCGGAGACCTTTCAGGTGAGTTCCGCTCGCCCAGCCGCAGCCTCGCTTACCACTTCACTCGTCTGTCCATATGGTCGTGCACTCCGGCGGTGGTTCATTGACCTCAGCATCTCACCACCTCATTGCCCACTCAGCATCTCACCACCTCATTGCCCACTCAGCATCTCACCACCTCATTGCCCACTCAGCATCTCACCACCTCATTCACCTGTCTGCTCACCTGCACATTGACTTGTGTGTGCGTGTGTGCACGTGCAGACAACCACGACATCGTGTCCATGAAGGTGTACGAGCTGAATGTGGAGCACACCCCCGAGGAGCTCCAGTACGACTGGAGCTCCGTGGAGCCGAGCGCAGAGCTCCCCCAGCATGCCCGTGAGGAGGGGGACACTGAAGCGGGTGGGGGGGGGGCAGTGTGGAGATCTCCTCCTCCACCTGGCTCGATTCATTCGTGTATCGAGTCAGCGTAGTCGTGTGTGTGTGTGTGTGCGCATGGTTGTGTCTTTGTTGGTTGTGTTGCGTGCATGATTGTGTTCCGTGCCTGGATGTGTCTGATCACAGGTCTGTTAAAGGCTCTTTGTGGTGTTCATTATCTTTGTACACATGTTTGTACATCTATGCATCTACATATAATACCCCGACGTTCATGTCTTTACATAATGTCTGTAAACGTGTGTGTGTACATGTGTGCGTCAGGTCTTTCTGACGAGCCCAGCTACCGGAACGAGCCACTGAGTGGCATCAAGGTTTTCCTCCTCGTCTTCTTTGGACTCATTGGCATTGTCATCTGCGCTGTTGTCGCCGTCATCGTCCTACAGAAGCGGCAGGAGCAAAGCCGCAAACGCTTCTACTGACCCCGGGGCCCAGGGGTCAGCGTGGGGTCGACGTAGGGGGAACAGCAGCTCCGTAAACTCGTCCAATGCTGGGCAGCGATGCAATGTTGCTGACTGCCTCAGATCGCTGGGCAGGGTACCAACATCTGGTGTGGGGATCTGGATCGATTTTGGCTTGGGGATATAGATTCGGGATTTGGTTTGGGGATATGGATATGGGATCTACATTAGAGATGTGGTTTATTTGGATTGAATTGGGGATCTGGATATGGGTTCTGGCTTGAAGGTCTTGTTTGGGGAACTAGATTTATTTACGTTGTGGATCTAGATCTTGGATCTGGATGTGAGATTGGTTTGGTGAGCTGGATTGGATGGGAGGGGGTAATAGAGTAGTGGGTGAATAGTTTGGCTGCATTTCATTGGCTGAATGTCCATGTGGGATTGTGTTGGGGGTGATAGTGGGATATGAATGGGGTTTGTGATGCAGGTTGTGGTGGTAGACGTGATGCTGCAGTAAATTTAATCTATTCCATCATCACCGCTGAGATTTCAGGTCTTCACTGTTGAAACATTTGATCCGATTTTATTTCAGTTTCTTTGCAGATTCCACCATATCGAAAATATCGTGTCAAAGGAGCAGTGAGGAAAAGGAGGTAGCCACTGGTTGGTGGAGGGGAGGGTGCTTTTGATGGAAGTGTTATCATTTAATGTGAAGTGGTGGAACAGTAATTATTCCACTGCGCTATAAAACCAAGTTATTTCAGTTCGATACCTGGCTTGGCCAACGGCGGCATTGAGCGAAGTTTGCGCCATCGGCCCTGGCCGCCTCATCGCCAGCCTGTACCGAGCAGGCCGGATGACTGATGGTGCGAGTAAGGCCTTCATGCAGCAGTGGATCGACCTGGGCCCGTGAGTTGTAACACTAAGTTTCAAGAGCATGAGGAGCATTCGTAATGTTATTTAAACAATTGGTTCAGTCACCAAACTGTGACCTCCACCGCACGTTGCTGCCAACGCACCAACCCTAACCGTCCCCATCACCATCTGAACTTAGACTCACACACGCATTGACTCATGGCCTCGCAGAGAGACTCATAGATTCACATAGGCCGATAGACACGTGGAGACGTATATATTTGCCAGAACTCTATCCACCATCCGGCCTAGGGCATCCTTGCCCCCCACGGTAGCCAGGCTCGAGGAGAATGCTTCCTGCCCATTTCGTTTACTGGACATCCTCCATCCTGTACACCTGAACGCCTCAGCGTTGCCTTCTTTGCCAAATCATACAGCACGGACACCATCAAATCAGATCCATAAATGACAGCAACGCTGTTTCAAGAGCATGAGGAGCATAGCTGCACAGATATTTAACTTTTCACGGATGTAAACTAGATTGCATGTCCAGACACTGTCCATCTCATTCAGACCTCGGTAACGCCACGCTTTCTCAACTCCCCAAGCCGGCAGTTAAAAAACAAGTAGCCACATTCATTTCCTCCGAGTCAGTGGTCTGGATAAGGCTGAAAGCTTTGTATATGCTATGCTGCTGCACCACATTAGTGTGTTGTCAAATCCACTCACTGTTTTCAGTAACTTGAGTGGAAAAGTCCACGTGAGGTCATTTTATGCAATTCAGCAATGAGGTAAAACGCGACCTTGGAGCCACATGTTCCTGGCAATCATGAGCGACAGCCTCCATGTAGTAGCGCATGCCCCCCTCTCTGTGTTCCCACTCCCTGCAGTCTCGACTCGCCGTCTGTTTACTCTTTGAGCTAGGGCTTAATTTCTCACCGAATATCTTCTGGCACGTCGCCCAACTGATATAGGTGGCAGCAGACTCTGAGCTACAGGCAGAACTGCCCTCGGAAGCAGCAGAGGGGGACCACTTTGCCCCGAACGTCGCAGAAGAGAGCTCCACGACGGGGCATCATGCCCTGGCATTTCCAGGAACCCTTGGGCAGCCTTAGTCTCAGCGGTGGGGTGGGGGAGCAGGAGCCACCCCCCTTTCCAGGTGAAACCGTCCTTGAGTAACGCGGGAGGATGCACGCACTGCTGCATCACCGCTACTACTGTGAATATTCACGAATGCACTGAACTCCCCCCCCCCCTCCCTCCCCTCTGCACGGCTGTAAACTTTGCAAATCAGCTGTGGCCTACCGCGGGGAGTGAAATGTGCCTTAACCCCGGGTCGTCGCAAAAACCGACGAGACCACCGTTGTCTCATTGTGCTGTCGGGGATGTGGGCCTGGTGGTGCGGGCTTGGCGGTGTGGGGCCGGCACGACTGAGGTCGTCGTGACCTGCTTTAGGTCCTGGCGGAGGCACGGCACATTTGGGGGTCATGTGGCTTCATTGCGGCCTGGCTGGCGAGAGCGGCGATTTTAAAACGGACAAAAAATCAAAACGCAGTAGTCACTCTATTTTTGGTACAAATATATACGGGTGGGTGGGTGGATAGGCGCATGGGTTTCCTCGTACTGTAGTGGGAATAAGAAAAGTGGGTAGAATAAGTAGGTAATTAGACGGTTTGTGGCTATGTAGTATGGGTAGATAGGTGAATGAGTGTGTAGGTGGATAGGCTGGTAGTTAAGTAATTGGATGAGTATGTAATGATTCGCTGATCAAGAAACTTGATTTCCGTGATGTGAGCTTTTTGATTAAATTTTAATGGATAAACTCCAACTGATAATCATACTTGTGGAAACCGATCACGTATGGTGTACATGCATCACAACTTGCCCATTGTCACTTAGCACGATGCATGAGCTACGACTACTACTAGAGTTAATTTCAATCAAACATGCATCTATTCATATATGCCTGGTAGATGGACAGGTGGGTGGACAGGTAATTGGGTGGGTAGGTGGGTGGGCAAACAAGCTTGTTGATGTGACCTGTCTGGGTGTCGTTTTAGATTTGTTTACAAGGTTCCGATTGTTTCTTCAGTCCAATAAATCGACTCGTTTCCGTCCGTTGTCACCACTTCGTGACCATGCGACACGGTGTTTTGTTCTGCCTGCACGTCTACGCAAGCGCATTGCCCGGTCCGCGTAAACAACCGCGGCGGCGCGACATTGAGCTGTCGGCGCCGCTCCGCGTCTCCTTGGGTCCACCAAGGCCTTGCTGTCGCGCTGACAGCATCAGAGGACGGATGACGGCTACGCGATCGTTGACGAGAGGCAATGGTAAATGCCGTGTCCTCATCCAGCACTTGGGACATTGAGTTGAGCGGCTAAACGGCAGGAGTTGGAAAGTCGATGATTTACAGCCCGTGTATGCATCATGACCCTCAGGTACCCAACACGTGGAGGTCGTGCTGTAGCACTGGTCGGGGGACCTGGCAGTAGTGCTTTCCTCCTTCGTTGCAGACGAGCCATTAGAATCAAGCAGCCACGCTATTATACTTTGTAAAAAAATCATGTGGATATGAAGCTTGTTTTTGTTTTGTTTATTTTTGGCTGAGGCCCATTAACCCAAGAAGCTGTTTCATGGCCGCTTGGCCAAATTGACGTCTGTTCAACAGACCCCGTGATGTTATTCACACAAGTAGGCCACTGTGCCAATGGTACTCGGTACAGCACACTACAGTATTGTTGTACAGGTTTTATCTTTGCACGTGACGGCAAGGAGTGTACACGTTTACATGTACGTGCAACCACGCGCTGGTGTTCTCGTGTGTCGTGACAGGCCCAGATAAAGTCATTAAACCCAGTCATACCCCAACCAAGCAGCAAGCAATTTGTTACAATGAGGCAACGTCTGTATTTACAAATAATTATAAACGTTATTCTAATGCTCCTTTAGGTTGCTCGAATGAAACATGATGCAAACAAGCCAGAATTGCTTATACCGTGCAAGAGACTATTTACGAGGCACAGACTTTACATGTCAACTTGAATTGATTCTTGGAGTGAAACCTGTCACCCCCGGTCCGATAAATTCGTGGGATCTTTGGGGATGGGTGATTGTTCCATGGTGTCGGCAGTCGGAGGCCACTGGCTAAGGAGGTGGTCTCTACTTGAGCAGGTGGTTGAGCTGATCCAGGACGTTGGAGGAGATCTCAACACTGGGGTGGGGAAAGAGATAGACCACCACAGCGAGTAACATGGAGCGTGGGTAGTTGGTATTATGAGCGTTCTGCTTATTTACCCAGAAGAGTTTCGAATCATTCAGGAGGGTCCTGTCAAATTTGTTTCGTTGTAAGAGGCAACGTTTTCTGTATATACCCCAAATGAATAATGGCAGGTTACTTTTCATAACTTGCCTGTGACCCTGGCACCTGATGGCTCCCTATTGTGAATTTTATCATGGGATTGTTAACATCCGCTGCGACACAGCAATTTGGTATGTTTATGGTTCATACATGGTTCGATGCATTTGACCTGACAACCTCTGCAACAAACGGTGAACTTGCCACCGCCGGATTGTGTCGCCACTTGCGTGTGTGCGCGCTCCTAGGTCAACTTAGCCTTAAATCAATGCCTGTGGTGTGTTATCGTGCTTGTACACAGGAGCAGCGGCACAGCGATGTCTGAATATATCCTGGGCCTCCCTGAGGTCGACTAAACTTTACATGGTTACCCAGGGTGGTATGTATAAACATCAACACTGGGGAGACAAAGGTGGCCAGGCGTACTGCTCGGCAGACCACCCCCACGTGTCATGCTGACCTTAATAGGTGCTCGCTAACAGCCTGAGTAAGCGATATGAGGGATCTTTATCCTTGTATTTGCACGGACGGCCGATGATACTCACTTTTTCTGTATGGACTCCTGCCTGCGGGCGCGCGCGCGAGCACAGACACACACAAGGCTCGATGTTAGCGATGCTGCTGTTGTGTTGGCCGCTAAACTGCCCACTCCACGCATCTCGTCAGCCAATTTATTGCATTGGTTACATTCTGCACGTCGACGCGACTGGTATGTTACGCAACGGTGGCGTCTGCGTGTCATTAGCGCTTCCATCTCAGTGTTTTGACGGACGTGGCGCGTTGTGAATGATGGAGCGATCTCGAGCCATCCAAATCGAAGCACATTTTGATCGTCAGGCCGAGTTGTTGGGGTTACTCCGAAAATCATTGGGAGCACATCGCAACACAACACTCCTAGCAGTCACATAAAAGCACACTCGCTTATACGTGCGTAAGTACGCGCACGCACGCGTGCGGACCTACTGGTATTGCAGATGTGACGTTATTATCTGCATCTTTTTCATGTTCTGCAAAAAACAGACAAGATCCATGACATCCTCATCGTCATCATCTCCCGGACTCGCAGCAGGCGGAAGCTCCAAATCGTTAATTTTGACGCCAAGGTTCCGAGTGGCGGGCGGTGACAGCCCAAGGGCCGCGCGAGGCCGCGAGGCCGCGCCGCAGCCCGAGCGGGTGACCTCACGTCCACGCAGGGTTCACCAACCCCGGCGCGATCCATCGCGGACTTTGGGATTACTGACTGGACAATCACGTGCTTGTTGGTGCTGTGATGTCATGACAACGTTAAGCAGCTTGCTCGGTCTCATCTCGATGTCGTAAACAGCTTAGTCCTGTACATTGTCGCGGTGAGCCGGAGCCTATCCCGGCAGACAGGGCGTAAGGCAGGGATATACCTACGATGGGACGCCAGTCCATCACTGGGCACTGCGGGCAATTTAATCTGCAAGCCATTTAACCTGTGCAGCAGCATGTTTTTTGGGCTGTGGGAGGAAACCGGAGTGCCCGGCAAAACTCCACGCGGACACGGGGAGAACACGCAAACTCCACACAGAAAGGCTCCCGAGCCGAGATTCGAACCCGGGCCCTTCTTGCTGTGAGGAGACAGCGCTACCCACTGGGCCACCGTGCCGTCCAGCTTGTGAGGTCGGCTCACGTTATTTTCCGCTAACCTGAATGCACGCCCCGAAGAGCTCGCAGCTTTAAGTGGAACATCATTGGGAATCTAACCGAGACTTTAGGTTCAGGGCGGCCACGCAACTCACATCTTTAGACCGCTGTAGAGCGTCGTCTTGAGCTGCCATGTTCCGTGCGGCCTGACCCAGGAGCTGCACAAACCACACCGCACTGGTTATACACCGCTCACTCTCCACACCGCACTCACCGCACCGATACTACACCGCTAACTCTCCACACCGCACTCACCGCGCTGGTTATACACCACTCACCACACTGGTTATACACTCTCTCACCACACCGATACTACACCGCTCACTCTCCACACCACACTCACCACACTGGTTATACATTGCTCACCACACCACACTCACCACACTGGTTATACACCGCTCACTTCCCACACCACACTCACCACACCACACTCACCACACTGGTTATACATCGCTCACTCAGTCTACACCGCACTCACCACACTTGTTATACACCGCTCACTCACCACACTACACTCACCACACTACACTCACCACACCACACTCACCACTGGTTATACACCGCTCACTCTCTACACCGCACTCACCACACTTGTTATACACCGCTCTCTCACCACACTACACTCACCACACTGGTTATACATTCCTCACCCCACCTCACCTACAACACCGCAGAGCAGACGCACACCTCACACACCAAAGACAAAGATCCCCCTCGTAGCCTTAACCGACTACAGCGTCAAGTGCGTTAGCGAGCACCTATGAAAGTCGACACGGCACAGAGGAGGTGGGTGACCAGCACCACGCCCGGCCGCCTTTGTCTCCCTAGTGGCAATGTTTACACACTGCACCAGGTACTAATTTGAGGCTGAGTCGACGTAGGGGATGCCCGGGACCGGTTTAGAGCCTCACCCCTCACTACATGCGTCATACAAACCACGTACAGGCCCCGTACACCGCTCCACAGTTCAACACACGGCGCTCACACTCCGTACATCTCTAAGCCCCCGTGTCTCCCCAGGCCGTGTCCCCGTGTCTCCCCAGACAGTGTCGCCGTGTCTCCCCAGGCAGTGTCCCCGTGTCTCCTAAGGCCGTGTCTCCCCAGGCAGTGTCCCCGTATCCCCGCGGCGTTACCTCGGCGCTGCGGGAGCCCTTGAGGATCTGCCGCGAGAGCGAGACGAGGTCCGCGGTGCCGGACGCCACCTTCTCTCCCAGCAGCGCCTTGGCCGTGATGCCGAAGGGACCGGGGCCGGGCGCTGCGGTCGCCATCACAGCGCCGCTGCCTCCTCCGTTCCTGTCTCCTCTGTCCCCTCTCCCGCTCCTCCCTCCCCTCTCCCAACCCTCCCTGACCTCTCTCCCCCCTCTCTCCCCTCTCTCACCTCTCCCCGCTCCTCTCTCCTCCTCGGCGTTTTGCTTCTCCGGTTGCTATCTCCACGGGGACCGCGACCATTTGCTCGGCCAGGCCCTGGCCGGGGACCGCGTGAAACTACCGCGTTGCTCGCGTGAGCGCTCCCCGGGCTGAACCTCCACCTC
>JAZEWT010000006.1:22580736-22597596 GCA_036362905.1 Mordacia mordax | reverse complement strand
CACTGTGGCAGCAGTTTGCTGCAGCCTCCTACCGCTTGCTTCATCGCCGTGAGAAACATACATTCACTGGCGTCAGCATTATCAACAGCATCATATCACCATCACCCGTACGTGCGTAACCAGGGTTTTACCCGCACACCACATCCAGATTACCTCTCGTCGTGGCGGCTCAACACACGCCATCTTCTATTCGGTCTAATCTGTAACACGGGAGCGGTCATCAACCACATGGACGAGTCCAGGGATTTCTCTCCAGCAGCCGAGTCCCCAGCAGTCGCAAAGCTCGCAAGTCGACCCTCGTTGTCGGGTCCGCGGGGGATCGTGTTATCCCAAGAAGTCCTTTAAAGTCATCGCCATCCTTCCCACCTCCCCATCTAACTATCTCGCCCCCCACCGTCCCCCCCACCTCCCCCAGGCCGCTTCCTGCGCTGCGAGGGAGGGCGACTGCAGGCCGGGGCCCCAGAGGGTTCGTCGTTCCTGCCATTCGGTGGAGGGCCCCGCGTGTGCCTGGGGGAGCCCCTCGCACGCCTGCAGCTGCTGCTCATGTCGGCCGCCCTCCTGCAGAGGTTTCGCTTCGAGCCGCCCCGCGCCGGGGAGGGGGGCGGCCCCCTGCTCCCAGATCTGGCCGGGGAGTGCGGGGTGGTGCTGCACCCGCGGCCTTACCTGGTGCACGCCGTGCCCAGGGGGCCCTGATGAGCGGGCCCCGGGTGGGCCATGGGGGAATGGGGCCCCAGGAGTCGATGGTGGTGATGTACAACGATGTGATGGTGGGGTGTGGAAAGAGGCAGATCTCGAAAGTCTGCAAGGGCAGGGGAGAGTCCCGAATGATTGTTAAAAAGGGGGGCTTCATTAAAAAAGGGGGTGAGGCTGGCATCACCGGTGATACAGCACTGTGGACGCGAGGATTGGTGGATCGTGAAGTGATCCGCCGAACTTCCTAAAGAAACCCTCACTGGGGTAACCAGGGTATGGCGGCAGTAGAGCAAGCGGGCTCGTGGTGACCCATCCGCGTTGGGATCGTCATCCCCTCGTACACATGCAGGGCAGAGGAGGGGTGTTCTCAGGTCTCCTCCCAGTTGTTCCCCCAGAGAGAGTGTCCAAACATCCCCAGTGTTAGGACCCTTGTTAAAGAACAGCAAAGCTCTCCTGAACCGTCAAGGAACAAAATGCGCGGATAAATAAATGATATTATATTATATTGTTCTTGTTATACACAGTGTCCGTTCTATTGTCTTGGGTCTTCCACGTCTATGACTCGTAGACCCCACTGTTAACATGCAACGAGCAAATGATTTTCCTCTCCCCGGCACAGCCCCTGTGTGTATGGGGGGCTGGGGGGGGGGAGGCAGGGTTTGGTGAGGAGTGGGTGGCCAAGGTTAGGCGTTCACCTCCCCACTCCTCCCCTTTCCGGGGACGGCACCGCTCTGCGCTGGCGGGCACGCTGCCTCACGTTCTGCTTCTCTGCGGGCGCGGAGTTGCGACTCGAGAGAGAACGCGAGATCCGTACCGAGGCACGCGAAACGAAACGTTGGACATCGCGCCGAACGAGACGCGCAGGCGCGGTCCGAGACCGGTGCCAAAGCCACATGGCTCCCGACACGGGAACATACAGTGCATTCCATGTTTCTATGACAGGAGAATCAGTATCGCAGCCACAGCGCGAGTGATATTAAGTTTACCGATTCGCGTGCGATAATGTTTACGGTGATGGTGGAGCTGAGTAGAGTCCTGGCCGGGGTGTGAACTCACAAACTTCCGATTATGAGGCCCCAGTCAGTTTTGGTGGGGGGCCCTGCTGTCCACGAGTTGGTGCAGGATTGATTTATCGTTTTGGGGGGCTGTCAAGGGGTCCTCGCTAGTTGGCTGCTTTGGGCGGTGTCCGTCTGCCCCCTGTTGTGCGCCCTGGTGCTCGGCTTCACGGCACGCGCCCCCACACGCAAGTGCCACCTCTTTATTCTTCTCTAGCACCTCGTCATCACCATCATCATCGTCGCACGTGGGGTCAGGAGGTCGTACATCGATCCCAGAATCTCCGGTCAGTCGGCGGTGACGGAAGTGATCCGTCTCTTCACCACCACCATCATCGTCATCATCATCAAGTAAACCGCAAACGTCCTCTCCTCCTTCATCGTCACAATCATGACCATCGTCATCATCTTGATTGCTGGGCGGTTCCTCGTGGCGTGTCGTGGTCTTGGTCTCCTCTCCATCGGTGATCTCCACGGTGACGTCCAGGCGGGGACGGAAGCGCGCTCGCTTCTTGCCAGAACCGGGCCGAGTCATGCTCAGGGTCACGCTCGGGGTCACGCTTGGGGTCACGCTCGGAGTCACGTCCGGGGTCACACTCGGAGTTAAACTCGGGGCTAGGCTTGGAGTCACACTCAAGGTTACGCTTGGGGTCACGCCTGGGGTCATGCTTAAGGTCACACTCGGGGCCAGACTCAGGGACACGCTCTGGTTCAGGCTCGGGGTCACATTTGGGTTTGGGAGTGTGGCTGTGGTTGGGGTTGTGGTTAGGGTCATAGTCACTGCCAATTCCTTTCCACCACTTGCCTCCACGTCCACTTCTCTGCCAGAACTTAGTCCTCCACCCTCTTCTCCTTGCTCCAGCTCCTCCTCTGGACCCCTTAAGGGGGCCTGTGGATCCTTCATAACCAGGGACCCAGAGTCCCTCTCGTCTTCAGAGGTTGCACACCAAGTGGTGGTGGCAGCAGGAGAAGAAGGAGATGGAGGAGAAGGCGGTGGAGGGGTGGGAGGAGGAGGAGGAGGAGGAGGAGGAGGAGGGGAAGGAGAGGGGTTATAGTCACTTGGGTCCGTGTGGGGTTCGAGGGCACTGTCTGCCCGGTGAAGTATGACCAGGGACCTTCTAAAACTGGAGTCGGAGCTCGATGTAGGAGGGGGGTGCACGTCGAGGGCCCTCTCCTGGGGTCCCAGTTCGCTGTAGGGGGGCGGCGGTGACATGTCGGCCTGGGTTAAGATGGCCTCCTCATAGGGCGGTAGCTTGCAGACAGCCATGAGGCCTGGGCAGATGAAACAACATCACCAACAAGAACATCACCAACAAGAACATCATCAACAAGAACGTCACCAACAACGACATCACCAATCCAGAACAATGTCACTGCCACCTAACGTGGAATGGCGGTTATTGTTGCATCCATGTGTGACCATGCCCGCACCACTCGCCCTCCCACTCCCACCTACGGTACTCACGTATGTCGAGTGAGGGCCCTGGGTAGTTGCAGGCTCCCTGATATGCGAGCATGTCAATGCGGCGCTGCCTGGCGCGCTGGTGCGACCGCAGCTTGGAGCGCCGGTGTCGGTACGCGCAGCAGCAACTCAGTACCACCACCAGCGTCCACAGTAACCAGAACCCTAGAGGGCCCGGGGGGGACGGGTGGTACAGGGGGCACGGAGGTTAAGAGAGGCATGGAGTCGCAAGGGTCCTAGACCTTGTCTTGAAGATGCTCAATGCAAGTGTCGCATTGTCAGTTTAGTATCAGTACCCGCTTAATCTTGGGCACACGGTGGGAGGAAAACGGAGTACCCATCGAAAACCCACGCGGACACGGGGAAGAACTCGCAAACTCCACACAGAAAGGTACCAGAGTCGGGAATCGCACCATGGTGGACCTTTTTGCTGTGAGGCGACAGCGCCACTCACTGCTGCTAAATCTCATCTCATCTCATTGTCAGAAACCACTTAGTTAATTGGCTTGCAGACTAAATTGCCCTCAGTGTCCGGTGATGGACAGGCGTCCCATCGTGCGTATATCCCTGCCTTGCGCCCTGTGTCTGCCGGGATAGGCTCCGGCTCACCGCGACCCTGTACAGGATAAAGTGGATCTGACAATGAGATGAGACAATGAGATGGAAGGTTTACACGACAATAAAGCGACTACATCATTATTACGTGGCCTAACTCGAGAATCTGATTAAAAATAACGACCAATTATTTTCGTACCCCGATAAAGTGATCTCAAAGGTCCCCCTTCTCGAGAGCCCCCTGTGCAGGCTCCACTGTTCCGGGTCGCGTATACTCACACCACAACTCGTAGTAGTAGGTGCAGCAGCCGTTGTCTCCGCAGCAGTGGCCACTCTCACAGTAATACTGCTGCTCATTGAGACCCAGACACACGTCTTTGGCCTGCAGGGGAGCAGCGGGTAGGAAGCAGGGGGTGGGAGCAGGTGGGTGGTGCAGTAGGTGAACGTGGAGGGGGGGGTAAGCAGTGTTGGTGTAGAGGATGAGAGCAAGCGGTGAGAGCGGGAGTAAGGGCGGGCGCGGTGGGAGGCGAGGTGGGAGCAGGGTGTGAGGGGGCCGCGTGCAGGGTGTGGGAGCGGAGAGGGCGGATGCGGAGAGGGCGTTAGGGTTGCCATTGGGATCGGAGCCAGATTTGGGTTGGAACTCGCAGTCGGGGTCAGAGGGTGCGGGTTTATAGCTAGGGTTAAGGATAAGCAGTAAAGGTCAGGGTTAGGGGTCGCGTCAGACGGCTCCACTCAGGGGCTAGCGTTAACGATAAGGTTTGGGGCTAGTAGTTAGGTATCAATATTCGGGTTAGGTTTAGGATGCGCTATGGGATTGGGGGTTGTGCTCTTGTCTGAGTGAGGTACAGTAGCACTGTACACGAATTGTCAGCAGCACGGCTGTTGTTGCGGTAACGTCGGCAATACACGAAGGTACGGGGTCCTTCTATGCGGTCCTCTGGTCAATATCCCTCACCCCCCCTCTAGGAACCCCTCTCGAGAGGCCCCTCTCTAGGATCCCTTCCTAGAAGCCCCTCCCTCGGTTTCCCCCCACCCCTACGAATCCCTCTACAGGGTCCCCTCTATAAGATCCTCTCCATGTTATTCTATATCCGCTTCTCTCTAGGGGCTCCTACATAGGATCCCTTCTATAGGGACCCTTCTCCAGAGATCCCTTTCTATGTATCCCCCCTCTATAGCGTCCTCTCTATGAGGTCCTCTCTATGATACTCCTTCATTATGATCCCATCATTGCGGTTCCTTTAAAGGGTCCTCTGTACAAGATCCCCTCTCTAGAATCGCCTCTCTAGGGTCCCCTCTAAGAAGTCCTCTCTGCAAGATCCCCTGCGGCTGGGATCCGATTTCCTCACCTCGCAGCGGGCGGGCCCCGGCCACAGGGAGTCGCACAGCACCACGGCGAGGAGCGCGGACATCCAGGTCCCCTCGGCACCTCCTCGCCGGGGTCTCTGCCCCCTTGGAAAAGCCCCCATTGCCGGCAGTAGCAAGGGCAAGTAGGAAGGACAGCTCTCCGCTGTCCACACGCATACACACGGGGGGGGGGGGGTCTTCCTGCCGCCGCCGCTGCTGTTGGTGCTGAACTCAGCCACCCGCCGCACACGTGCGACGGGGATCCGTGTCGGCCGCTAGGGGGCGGCCGCGACGTTGGTCGCTGGGTGGTCTCGAGCGCGGCGCCCGGGCACCACGAGCCCATCTCGGTAGATACGAGGATTGCATTTCATAGAGCGCAGAGGTGCTCGAGTTTATGTCAATCACGCGGGACTGCGTCTCCTCCTTGTCCTCCTTCTCCAGCCTCCCCTCCAGAGTCGCGTCTGTCGGATCCTCTCTCCAGGGTATCCCCACCAGCGCGGAACGCACCGCACTGTGGTTAACATCGCAGGGTTATTCACCAGCGTGGAACGCACCGCACTGTGGTTAACATCGCAGGGTTATTCACCAGCGCGGAACGCACCGCACTGTGGTTAACATCGCAGGGTTATTCACCAGCGTGGGACGATGGTCTTGGTTCATGCGAACGATAAATATTTTGTTATCTTATGTCCATTAATTTATCGTCGTTATTTTTACTTCAGTTGATCTACTCTGTTGTCGTTGCTGTTGACGCGCCGTTCTCTCCACATCTCTGTGCTGCGCTTTGTGACCCTCGGGTGAAAAGCGCTCTATCAATGCAATTATTATCATCATCATCAATCACTATAGCTGTGTGAAACGATTGCAGGAGGCCTGGGCGCATGTAAGTGCGGTACAACAAGGGAACGCGTGGAGCTGCACTGCCCTCTACCGCTCCCGATACAAACGCGCGTTCCAGGCACAGACCTGCTTAGATTTCCGCGCCTCTCCTGGTCGGGCGCAATGCGGGTGGATCGGGAGGATTCTTGCATCCATCGCATAGCCCCTGTGGCGGTCTGCGCCCTAGGGGACCCCCAGTGGCAAGTGTCCCTATGCGGCACAATACGCACGCCGGCAGCCCCCGCCCGCAGAGTAGAGTCAGTGAGTTTGCTCAAGGCTACACGGGGGACCTGTGTTTTCAGGTGTTCCGTTGCACTCCTTGACGCGCCGTTCTCTCCGCAGCTCTGTGCAGCGCTTTGTAACCCCCGGGTGACAAGCGCTCTGGAAATGCAATCGTTATTGTAGACTTGTAGAGGGAGAGGAGATACGTGGGCAGCAGGAGACGAGAAATCGATCCGACCCGAGCAGCCGTCAATCATGGGAATCAGAAGAAGCCTCCGCTCCACGATCGTTTAATAGAATTGTGACGACCTCAGCAATCGATCATAGTAGATGTATATTCTGTGTGATTGACAACTATACGCTTTGCACATCTATTAATTGTTGTATTTACGCATCGTATCCATCCGCAACCACTCACTATGATTCACGTTTATATGCGAATTCTCTCCTGGGAATCGAGTATCCTGCGAATCGTAGGAATCTATGAATGTCCATACTCCGCACGCTCCGGGAATCGATTCATCATGACTCGCTAAAAAGAACCTAAGGCGGAATCGCTCGCCGTAGTTGATCAGGGAGCGGTGAGAGTCGGCGGCGTGCGGATGAATCGCGGATCGCGGCGCGGGGCCCCCCTGGCTCCTGGAGACCCCCCCGCTCCTGGAGATCCCCCCGCTGCTGGAGACCCCCCCCACACGGAGCTGCGGACCCGTGGCGGCGCGGACATGGTGCAGCAGGAGGGGGAGCCCCCCCACGAGGTGCTCGGGCCCCCCATGGCGCAGGGAGGAGCGGCACACGGGAGCGGCGGCTCGGCCTCCAAAAGGAAATTCTCCTGCGGGGTCGTGGAGGGTAGGGGCGCGCACGGCGCACGCTCTGTCCACTGCTCGCTTGTCAAAACAGGCTTCGTTCACCGCTAGCATTAGCCGTGATCGATCCGCTGCTGGCTGGGGAGGGTCCTCGGCAAAGTGTCGCATCGCAGTGCTGCCGAGCAACATCCATGTGACTCCTCCTGCAAGACGATGCGCACTGCACCCCAGCTCCTCGGTGCTGAGCAACGACGGCTCTGGGGCTCGTGGCGTCGTCTTTAACTCGCTTAAACGAGAGCAGAACGCGCCGAGACGGGGCCCATGGGCGGCTCTTTACAGACTTGGGATTGCCGTGGAAATTCCGCATTGCTATGGCCAGCGGCCGTTGTGCTGAGCCCAATCCCGCCGCTGTGGCATTCCAGCAAGAGCGGTGGCAGCGATGACAGCGATGTCGGATGGGCAGAGCGGTGATGAGCGATTGTGCCGATGCACTGCGGAGAAGGGCCATTGCCCGGAACGTCGCCCATCAAATGTTTAGTGGCCACGTATTAATAATAATACTGTGCGTGTGCTGCGCGGCCAACTCAACGGCATCATGGCATTGCAGTTTCGTAGAGATGGTGGCGGTGAAGATGATGTGCACGAAGGTGGTGATGTTAGAGATTGTTCTAAAGAGCTCGCTGAAACGCCTTGTCAGTGGTTTAGTCCACGAGTCTTTCCAGTGCCTGCGCGTACCGCACTTTATAAACACCGCCCATCGCGTCGCCTGAATACGAGTGAAATGCACTCCGTGCTGCATCTCACATGCGCTTACCGTATAGATCGTTTGCAATGTTATACCTCGCCCGGCGACCCCCATTCGGCCTTCCCCTGCCTGCGGGCTCCCCCCGCCTCGGTCTCGGCTGGACAACTAGCCAAGCGACGGTGTGGCAAGGCCTCGGCGGTGGCGTAGTTGGCGGCTATTGTTCGCCGTGTTCGTTGTCTGGTCGTGGCGAAAGCCAGAGTGCTTGGATTTGTCAAATCGTTAGGTGTAAAACACGCATGCTGGGTTTTCCTGCTTAGTTAATGCAGTTTATCTTTGTTGTTGATGCCGCTGTTGAGTATTATTGCACGAGTGGTTGTTGCGCTGCATTTCAGTGGCTGTGGCTGTTGAGGAATTGGTCTCCTTGTTCTTCACGTTTATAACGTTGTCGGTAACGATGCCGCGGTGGTTGTTCTCGTGCCTCGTTGTTGTTGTTCAGAGTTGCATGGCTGTTGATTTTGTTGTTAAAGTACCCGTAGTTTCATGCCGTGCTGCTGTGTGGCGGTGGCCGCGAATGCTTGTTTTTTCGAAGTTGTTCTCGTTCCTGTCAACTTGCGCTCGCAGCACACGCTAGTGTTACAATTAAACATACAATTGTGTCATTGGCGGCCCTCTCGGACCGTAATCTTTACGGAATACCGGGATTCCTTGTTAAGGCGGTGTTGATAAGAATGTGCTGAGTGTGTTATTGTTTGCACTTGTGCAGCACCGCTAGCGTAGCAGGGCCAAAACATTCGTGTTAACTTGTTGGAGTAGAATGCCTTTTTATCGCTAACAGCAATAATAATAGAAACAAGAATGACAATCCTAACCATACACATGTACGCACGTCCTTTGGACAGTCAACAATCATCTCATCTCATTGTCAGAAACCGTTTAGTCCTGTACAAGGTCGCGGTGAGTCGGAGCCTATCCCGGCAGACACAGGGCGCAAGGCAGGGATATACCCACGATGGGACGCCAGTCCACCATCGGGCACTGCGGGCAATTTAGTCTGCGAGCCAGTTAACCTATGCAGCAGCATGTTTTTTGGACTGTGGGAGGAAACCGGAGTGCCCGGCGAAAACACACGCGGACACAGGAAGAGAACATGCAAACTCCACACAGAAAGGCATCCGAGCCAAGATGCGAACCCAGGACCTTCTTGCTATGAGGCGACAGCGCTGCCCACTAGGCCACCGTGCCGCCTGTTAACAATCATTAATTGCTAATATTAGAATTCACTCCGCATTTCCCGAAGCTCTTTACCGGATGTCAAAACCTAGTGTTATCATATTACATAGTGGTCTTGTTTCTCCAACTCACGTTAATTCCATCAATATTCGAATGCAGTGGTTCCGCATTCTGGACTCCCACTGCCTTTTTTTCTAAGTACCAAACAACTAAACCCCTACCCCGGGGCCCTCTGGCTGGGTGGGGTCCCCTTCCCTCTGTCCCCTGTCTCAGGGTTCTACGGGAGACCATGGACTATGGAGCAGAGGAAGAATCTCTTCAAGCGGTGAGGGACGCAGTGCCATCCCCTCTCCTTGAGCACGTTGTCTCCGTGTATGGCTGCTGGCTTCGCGTAGCCAGTTTCTGTATGTTTAACCAGTGGTGCTTCGTTGCTTCTTGACCAGTTTCCAATTCCTGGCTGCATTGATTACTGATGGAGTATTAGTGGAATTTTTTGGCTGGTGTTTCACTGCTGGTAATTGCTTGCCAGTTGCTGGTGCTCAGTTGCCTGTTCTGTATTGTATCAGCTGCTAGTGGTTAGTTGATTGTGCGTGCTTACTGGTTCCGTGGTTAGATTAATTGTCAATATTTGGCTGCTAGTTGCGGTGCCTTTGGAATGCACAATAAAATGCTACGGTATTTTCAATACGGAACTGAACTGGGACTGCATGACGCAGCATGGATATGGAGCTATTCACACGGGATTCATCGCTTTGCATGCTTGTAAAATGTGGACTTTAAGGGGTGCGATGTTGAAAACAATTCCCAAGCGTAGCACCCATTGCACGTGGGACATGGGATATCCACTCACGTTATGATTAGGGCACATCAGTGGCACATCTCATCATTGCGGATGTGCTGTCACTCGGCAGAATGCAGCGCTGGGGCCTCAACACCTACATGTACGCGCCCAAGGATGACAGCAAGCATCGCATGTTCTGGCGCGAGATGTACTCTGTGGAGGAGGCCGGTAGGTGTGGTGGTGCTGGCCTTGGCTGCTCTGGTGGTGGGGTCACTAGGATTTGTGGCTGCTGGCATGTGCTGCGGTTTTTGGGTTCCTTGGTATTTGTCGATTGTCAGCACTAGGGTGTTGGTTTTGTTGGAGAGATGATTGGTACGTGGGATGTCCTGGCATGCAGAAACATACAGAGAGCTGAGGTTGAATTAACTTACAAAATAAATTTTCCATGCATCCAAATTTGAGACCCTGTTGAAAAGAGATTTGCAATTCCATGAGGGTGCTTAGAATAAATACAGGACAAATATTCTGTCATTATAGTTATTTAGCTGTATGCAGTTTATTAGATGCACATGTGTTGTGATGCCCAAGTGAACCACATATAACGACAGCAGGTGGCAATTGCTCTGCATAGTTGAGGAAGAGAGTGAGCTGCTCAGTTAATTTTTTAAGAAGCTCCCAGCACGTTTAATGAAACGTTGGACACCATACAACCCTATAACACATCCGAGAACTTCATGGAGAGACTTCTGTGTAGCACTACTGTGTGGTGCTTTGTAACGGCCGGTGTTTTGTTGCTGGCTCCTGTGCTGCCCTGCTGGTGGTGCATGAGCCACGAGTGGCTAATGTGGTGGATGGGGCCGTGCATCCCCCTCAGACCAGCTGATGTCGCTGATCTCGGCGGCGCGCGAGCATGATGTGGAGTTTGTGTACGCCATCTCCCCCGGCCTCGACATGTCTTTCTCCAACCCCAAGGAGATGGTGACACTCAAGCGCAAACTGGAGCAGGTGTGTCCGTCCTGTCTCGTTCCAGTAGACCTAACATTACATTCGTGGGTTGTGCTCATGTGAAACCCCTTTTTTCAAGACATTGCTAGACAAGGGTCTCCCCACGTCTCGCGGGTCGAGGGGTGGAGGGTTATTTGACCATAATTTTTCACACTGGCACGTGTGGATTGGTGAAGACCGGGACCATAGAGTTGCCAGCATGGATATTGGTTCTTTGCCATCAGCTTCGCACAATGAAGCTGTATTAGCGTATCATATGCATAGAATTTTGTATGGGTAAACAAATATTATTGTCACACGTATGGTGATTGGATTCGTCCTGTATTGGGAACTCAAGAATCTGAACGAACCTCGTACCTCTTATCCTCATGCTCCCCGCGGAGCTTATGCATGGAGCTCCACACCCTGGCATCATGCAACTGTGCCAGAGTTCCATCTCCATGGAGACAGGACAGTCTCACCCCCCCCAACCCTCTTCACTCCCTTGCACCTTTCACACCCCCTGCCCCTTCCGCGCAGGTCTCTCAGTTTGGCTGCCGCGGCTTCGCACTTCTCTTCGATGACATCGACCAGAACATGTGCCCAGCCGACAAGGAGGTGTTTACATCGTTTGCCTACGCCCAGGTGTCTGTCACGAACGAGGTGTACCAACACCTCGGGGAGCCCGCCTCATTTATGTTCTGCCCGACGGGTGAGTGAGCGTGGCCGCCGCGCACTCCGGCCCAGCCATGACCGTAGCCTCGTCCGTCTGTCTGCCGTCTGTAGCGGGAGGTGGGGGACGGTGGTTATAATACCCCGAGTGAAAATCGTCCAATATCAATTAAAGCGTTATACTGTATTACTGTGTTTTTCTTTTAGGGACTTACATAAAACCAGGAAAATTGATTCAAATGTTACTAAAAACACAATCATCAAAAATCAGTACTAAATGAATGAATCCTTTGGGCAAACGAGATGCTATTCACGCTCCTCACTTCTGCTGAAGACTGATTGGAAAGTGTATGCTTTGTAAACATCACCACTGGGAAGGCAAAGTGGGTCGTGGCTTGGTTGCAGCCGCACCCAAGGTGATCGCTGCCTGCACTTCTCCAAACAATGTGTTGAGGCTATTGGGGGGCTCTTTGTTTCGGTGCGGCGTGCAGAATACTGCGGGTCCCTGTGCTACCCCAATCCTGCACAGTCTCCGTACCTACAGACGGTTGGCGAGAAGCTGCTGCCCAACATCGACGTCCTGTGGACAGGTGCGTACATGCCTGAGACCCTCGCGTCCACGTTTTAAACACAGGAACTCATTGGCTAGCAGGGTGCCGTTTGCCAGCGGTCGCACTTAGACCTCGCAGCAAGAAGTCCTAGGTTCGAACGCCAACTCGGGCACATGTCTACTTTATATTTTTGTATATTCTCTTTTTTCTCATTGGGTTATCTTTCCGAGTTCTCCAGTCTCCCCATGTAGCTACCAAAACATACACAACCTACCTGCAAGTTAATTAGTTGGGATTAGACTGCAAAATTACCCCCAATGCAACAACTTTGCAGGACTGTCTTAAAATGAGTCTCTGCGGGGCTTATCTTGATAAACAAGCATAATGATATAATAAAAATAAGAAATACACTGTGTACTGGTTGTGATCTAGATGGTCTTATGGTACAGCATTATTAATCTCAGTCACATCCAGAATCTTTTCGAGCTTAATAGGGAAGCCAGATGGACTGTTCCTCAATGTAGGCATTTACAATTTCCTTGACCAGTTTGCATGATCACTGCTTTTCAAAATTCCATCACCGCAGGCCCCAAGGTGGTATCGAAGGACATATCCCTGGAGTCGGTGGAGGAGGTGTCGAAAGTGCTGAAGCGTCGACCCGTCATCTGGGACAACATCCACGCCAACGACTATGACCAGAAGCGGCTCTTCTTGGGGCCCTTCAAGGGCCGCTCCTCGGAGCTCATTCCCCGGCTCAACGGCCTCCTCACCAACCCCAACTGCGAGTTTGAAGCCAACTTCGTGGCGGTGCACACGCTCGCCACGTGGTACCACTCCAACATGCACGGCGTGCGCAAGGATGCCGTCATGGGTCAGTTCGTGGTCGACGGCTGTTTGCTTCGCTGATTTCGTAACACGCGCTTCGCTCACGTGGGGCTTTGCGAATGTACGACGCGGCTCCTGCAGTGGATAAAAAAACGCTTTGTGAGCCGAGCCGCACCACACTGGCTGAGCGCCAGCGTGGATCGGTTGGTTACACAGTGGGGGAAAATACAGATCGCTCAGTCTGTGTAGGCTACGCGGCGGGCATGTGTGTGGAAGCGGGTAGTAGTGTGGGGAGCTCTGGTACAATTGTTAGCACGACAAAGCGAGCTCGAATCTCACTCAGCGGCCAACATCGGTCATGTTTATCTGCACCTGTCCTGGGTTTTCCCTACTGTAGGCTCAGCCCTCACTTGTTCCGTAAGGCATTAAAATCCTGTGGCTAGGACTGTTGATGCTGCTCACTATTGTGCTTGGATGATGGCTCGTTGATGACCTGCACCTGTTCAGGAACACTTATTCCTTCCTTTATTTGTTTAACAATTATTTAATCTCTTATTTTACGTCCTTCCTTGATGAATAGCCATTGTTTAACTCTAATTGAGCCACTCTGATGTTGTTGTTGTTGACGTGCTGTTCTCTCCACATCTCTGTTTCGCACTTTGTGACCCTCGGGTGAAAGGCACTCTGGCAGTGCGAATATTATTATGATTATTAAATGGGTACGTCCTGCGGCGACATGAGCGCACTGGGGAGACAAAGGCAGCCGCGCGTGGTTCTGACCGCACTCACCCCCCGTCGTGTGCTGTGCCGGCCTTTGTAGATGTTCTTGCCCCAACAGGCTGCGTGGGCTGTACGAGGCATCTGTGCTTGTGTGTGCGTGTGTACAGCAGGCAGTGAGGACAGCACGGTGTCGGTGCAGATCAAACTTGAGAATGAGGGCAGTGACGAGGAGCTGGAGACTGACGTCCTCTACAGTCCCCGCACGGCGCTGAAGCTTGCGCTCGTCGAGTGGCTCCACGACTTTGCCGCCCAGCAGCCCGGTGAGCCCTCTACTCTCCCGTCGGCTCGCCTAGCCGCTCACCCATCTGCTCACCCGTCTGCTCACCGATCTGTTCACCCATCCGCTTGCCCGACTGCTCACCCGTCCGATCGCCCATCCGCTCGCCCGTCCGCTCGCCCGTCCACTCACCCAACCGCTCACCCGACCACTCACCCAACCGCTCATGCGTCCACTCATCCATCCGTTCAGCTTTCAGCCCAGTGAGCTCTCCTCTCACCCGTCGACTCATCCATCCGCTCACCTATTCGCTCACCCTTCCGCTCATCTGCCGGTTCACCTGTCAGGTCTGTGAGCCCTCCCCTCACTTGTCAACTCACCTGTCAGTCAATTTCACGTGATCTGCTCACAGACGTACAAACAGCACGCTTAGTGGCCGCATGATTTGTTCCCCTCGTGTCTCGTTCCAAGGTAAACGCGCCATGTTTACCGCTTAGCGTGTGTCTGTACATGCTGTTATCCGGTATTTATTTGTTTTTACTGATCGTTTTCGTGCAGTTTCCAGTTATGCAAGAAAAAACTACTGTTACAACCATAACGGTGACCCTCTTTTGATTTATTCCTCTCCCTTCCCTGCCTCTCTCCGTCCCTCCGATCCTCTCTCCTTCCGCTGTGACCTCTATAGGGAGGCAGGTGACGGGAAGCGGACCTAAAACTAGCCTCAGCAACGTCATCACTGTCTCCCTGCCGGCCGCCTCCATGGCAACCGTTAGCACCTCTGTCTACCAGCAACCCATCATGTCATCATCCACCACCTTGCCAGGTGGGGACCCTCCTTCCGCCCCTCCTTCCCTCCGCCCCTTCCCCCTCCCTCCCCTTGATTTCCCACATCTCCTCTCTCCGTGTCTCCGCGTGCATCGTTGTGTTCTCTGCGCATTGGCCCAACGCCGCCCCTCTTCTCCCCAAACAGCTTCCCCGGATTCCGCTATCAGCTCCAAGCCGCTCGCGGGCGTTGATGAGGAGGTGGAAGAAGACGGCGGAGACCTCGTCAAAGGGGCGGACGGTGGTGGCGAGGACGCGAAACCAGTGATGGAGGAGCCCATGGAGACGGCAGCGTGCGAGAAGACGGACTCTGGAGACGCCGCGGCCGCCGGCGAACCTCGGCCGATGGACACCGACCTGGACAGCACCACGACTGGCCCCATTGCCACAGACGACAGCCCCGGTGGTGCGGAGGGGCCCGGTGGAGGGGTGGGGTCCGACGCCGCCGCGCCGGCCACACCGCCCGACCGAGAGATGCGCCCCATAGACACGGAGCGCGACGGTGCGACGGAGGGCAGCCCGGCACTCGGGGTGAGCGAGGGGGTCGGGGAGGGAGTGAGTGGACAAACGAGTGAATTTTGATTGGGCGTGGAAGTGAGTGGGAGAGAATTGGGGTATTGGGCGTGTGGGCGAGCGAGTGACCATGCGTATGCCACTCCACCTGAAGACACTGTCCACAAACGATGGCATTATTTTTTTAAGAGACAGAGAAGAACAGTGAGCTCTCGAGCCTGGACATGAGTTGTGCGCACGCTGCAAATCTGACTGCGCGTCTCTTCCTGCTGGCTGCCAGGCCACGACGCCGGCCTTCCCGCGCGGCACCATCGATGCCGGCGTGGTGGAGGAAGAGGAGGAGGAGGAGGAGGTGAGGAGCATGCAGGCCGAGGTATGGTCCATGCAGACGGACGACGTAGCCCCGTGCGGAGGGGCTGGTGCGGCGGGCGGGGGAAAAGCCTCGTCCGTGGATCCGGTGACGGCTGACGACCTGGATCTGCTCGCCGACCTCTTCTACCTCCCGTACGAGCACGGGCCTCGCGCCGCCCAATTGCTGCGCGAGTTCCACTGGCTCAAGGTCAACAGCAGTGCCGTGGGCTGCAGCCGCAACGTTGCCGAGCGCAGCAAGGAGCGCGTGAGTGCACGAGCAGTGCCGCTGTACGCGGGTTCCTGCGGATTCCTGCGGCCACGCATGGGGGCGATTGCTGTGGTGCTGTGTGTGGCGCGTGTTTGTTGTGGCGTGGGTGTCTGTTATTGTGCATATTTAGGGAGCGGTGATGTAGTGGTTTGCGTGCTCCGCGATGAACCCGGCGACCCGAGTTCGTTTCTCGCTCACGGCCAACACCAGTGATGATATTTTTGAATAGATCCTGGGCCTCTCCGAGATCGACTCGGCTTCAGTTGAGTACCTGGTGTGGTCTAAACATTACCACTAGGGAGACAAGAGGCTGGTGGTGGCCACCCAGCTCCTCGTGTGACGTGCTAGCTCTTGTAGGTGCTCACTAACAGAACTTTACCCTAGAGTCTGTAAAGGCTATACTTGGGATCATTGTGCATATTGCCTGGCAGAAGCGCCGTGGCGATGTCACCACCACTTCGTGATGAATGGCAGATGTTGTTGGTGGTGTTTGTGCATGTTTGTGCGTCTCGATGTTGCCATGTACGTAGCTGTGTGTGGCCCCGTTGCCGTTCAGGTAACGTTACGGGCCGTGATGTAGTGCTTGTGCTGTGGGGCTGCGTTGCTGTTTTAATCTGTGTTGCCATCTCTACGGTAGTATTACCATATCGGTGTATATGCTCACCCGTGCTCACCCTCACCGCTTGTCTCCATGCTCACCCCCCCAACCGTCCCTCTCCATCTCTCGCAGGAGGAGGAGTGGCGGGTCCGTGCGCTCGCCTTTGAAGAGCTGTGCAACCGCGTGACGCAGATGTTCACGCGCCTCTCCAGCATCGCCAACCGCAGCGTGCTCTACGACCTCTACCCCTACATCTGGGACATCAAGGGCATCGTCTCCATGGTCAAGTCGTTCGTCAAGTGGCTCGGTGGGCACGACGCGGAGGCGCGCTCTCCTGCTTGTGTGGAGGGGGGAGTGGGCGCTCTCGCGGTGGCGGTGCTCTTTGTGTGGGAGGGGGGAGTGGGCGCTCTCGCGGCGGCGGTGGCGGTGCTCTTTGTGGGGGTGCCTCGTGGAGGAGAGTGAGTCGGGTGAGAGGAGAGATGGATGGATGGATGGATGGGGGGGGGG
>JAZEWT010000006.1:22536909-22547889 GCA_036362905.1 Mordacia mordax | reverse complement strand
ATAACTGGCCTCCAGGATTGGCTAAGTTTTATACGCATTTCTTGTTTTCGGTTCATGATGTTTTTAGTCTTCTGAATCTCAATTGCTTCACGAATTAATCAAGATTAATTGCTTCACGAATTAATCAAGATTAATTGCTTCACGAATTAATCAAGATTAATTAATTAATCAAGATTAATTGCTTCACGAATTAATCAAGATCCGGGGGTGGGAATAGGATATGGAAATTAGTGTCAAGGTGACTTAGAAGCGGACTCACACAACAAAGAACACACGCATCACGCCCACACATATAAGGAGACAATAGAAGCCGCGCACGAACACTTCGCCTGAGGATGCCTCCAACGTGTGAGGCGAAACGTCGCGAGGAGAGAGAGCCATCGACGCGGCTGTCCCGAGAGAGCAGCTTTTCGAAGCAATTATCATTCAACTCAATTTCATTTAAGAGTTACTGCCTTTTTTTCCCCTGCCCATCTCATTTGTATCCAGTGTGCACTGTGTCATATGAACAGCTGTTTGTTCTGTAGATTCTACATGTACTAAAAGGTCAACAAAAAAGGATCACCTCACGATTCTACTTGTGATGATCCACCCGACAACATAGCGGCAGAATCCTTAGAACCCTCAGGTCACGGCAGTGAACTGGGTGAGAGCGCGATGAGGAGTGGGGGGGGGTCGGTAGGCTCACCTCTTTAACGAGGTGCTTGACAGGTCTCTGCCCCCCGCCCACCCCCCACACGTTGTCGAGCCTCATGATGCCGCGCTTGATGCTCAGCAGCACCGCAGCTCGCTCCAGCGCCGCCCTGCAAGCACAGGAATAATACCGACCACCAGCACATCCTCGCCAAATCAAAAGACTCGCATTTAGGAGGATTGGTAGGATCAACACTGTCCCCAATTCTTAACACTAAACCTGAAGCCCAACCTTACTCAATAACGTGTTCCTATATGCTGCATCGATTAACATGCGTGATAATGCCAACTGTGATTGGCAGCATAGGCAGCAGCAGGGCAATTCCCTACAGTGCTTAACCACTACCCTTGCACATTCCCAAGCAATGCCATAGCCATTTCCTCTGCTGAACCACAAGCAGCCGAAAGAGATGCTTCATCTCCCTTGCAAGCAAGATTTGATTCACATTCAAAAAAAGTTATAATGATTGCTTCCAAAAGCTGTTCGTTCCGGACAGCCATGTCGAGCGATCCCCCCCCTCTCCTTTGCGACGTTTCGCCTCACACGTTGGAAGCATCCTCAGGCGTCCCTGTGACTGAGTGTAAAGTGTGGCTGTGTTGGGTTATAGATCTCGTTAAGCCCCATCTCTTTCCAGGTCCTTCCCTACCTGCTTTTCCATTGTGCCTCCATTGTGGGAGGCAACATTTTGAAGGAGAGAGGAGATTTCAATACGGCTATCCCGAAAAATCAGCTTTTGAAAGCAATCATGCATCAAGCTGTGAAAACCTACATCAGTTATTATTACACATTTATGGCCAGCGTAACACAGTAACGTCTTATTGTCAATAACGCACATAGGGTCTGTAATGTTTACTGTATTTGTTAGATTCCTGCAGTCAGGAATGTGGATGGCAAAAGATTGTGTTATGGATGTCACGACACATCAGAACACTTGTGACAACCAGACAATTCTCATGGCCAAGAGCAAAAAAAAAATCTCAAAGAATGTAAACTCATAAAAGGAATTACGTCCACCAATAGATGGCGCTAGTGCGTTGTATATCTGGAGTTCTGCACTTCGACCAGACATAGCATCCAATTCGAAAAAGTGTGCGCTTAGTAAATGTATTAATTTATTATCAATATCTGCTTAATCCTGTACAGAGTCACTCGGCCGACAGAGCTCAAGGCAGGGGAACACCCAAGATGTGACGCCAGTACATGGCAGGGCACACTTTTTGGGGCAATTTACTCAGCAGGCCAATTAACCTTGGCAGCAGCGTGTCTTTGAATTGTGGGATGAAAGCGGAGTATCCAGCAAAAACTCACGTGGGCACAGAGAGAAGACACAAACTCCACACAGAAAGGCACGAGCCAGGAATCGAACCCGAAACTTTTTTGTTGTGAGGCAACAGCGCTACCCGCTGCACGACCGTGCCACCCTGCATAGTAAATTGTTTAATATACTGCAAAGAATAGCAAAGGTTTTTTTTATCATTTCTGGCACTTAAACAAGTTAAGATTTTAAAACACTAAAATAAACACCTTTCATAAAGCGTCACGGTTGCAAAAGCCACACATACTTGTGACAAAATATGCAAACAGGAAGCTTTCATAATATATGCATTGTCCTTCAAACTGATTGGCCTACACCAGACATGCCTTTCTTTTGAGCCTGATTGTCAGTTTCAGCCAGATGTTGCCAAAAGGCAGTCAGCTCAGGGAAGTGTCTATTTTGGTGTGTTAAGATCTTAACACCTGCATAATTGCCAGAAACGGTCAAAACCTTTTCTATTCTTTACATATGTACACTGGAAAAAGCACCCATGGCTTAAACAGCTCCACCTGAGCTACTAAAGCATTGATATTGCATTGTCCTGAGCTGACTGCCTTTTAGCAACATCTGGCCTTTAACACTGACAATTAGGCTGAAAAGAAAGCCATGTCTGGTGTAGGCCAATCAGTTTGAAGGACAATGCATATGTTATCAAAGCTTCTTGTTTGCATATTTCGCCACAAGTATGTGTGGCTTTTGCAAACTTGACACTTTGTGAAAGGTGTCTATTTTGGTGTTTTAAGATCTTAACATCTCTATAATTGGCAGAAATCGTAAAAACCTATTCTATTGTTTAATATACTTTTAATATAATACAGTACTGGGTTTAAATCCTTTTGGGCGATTGTTGGTGATCGTTATCAGGTGGATTGCAGAGCCCGCTGAGATAAGTCATGGAGCTTTTGTAGACTGCCAATTGCCGTGTTGCACCGTGATCTGGCGAGTGGTTGACTCGACCGTGAGTGTGCCGATCTGTCGCCGGTCTCTACAGGAAGGAAATTATTATAACTGGCAAACGGTTCCCTGGTGCAGCGAGTCGATAATTTCGACTTGCTCACCAAATCACCATGCAGCAAATGCCCACTTCGTTCAGTTTTTCACTTAACTGGACAAAAAAAGTGCACAGAATTGCAACAGTCGAATTTCAGTTTACCTGTCATGCAACAGAAAGGCATGTGGGAATGTGCGGCGCCGCTCATGCGGACTGGAAGTAGCGAGGTGTCAATAGATCTGCGACTTCTGCGTGCACGCGACAACGCACTGCCGTGCTTGGGCTCCGAACGGACACTGGTGCCTCTTGATGGCAAACGCGCAAACTTAAATGATATGTGGAAAGACCGAGACACAGCGTGTGTCGCAAGCGCGTGCACTCCCCACCCGTGGGCACTCTCGGTACAATACGGACACTGCCACCGCCGCCGCCGTGTAAATAACTTGCCGAGCTCAGGTTTCTTTCCGCCTCTGCGCTAAAGGGCATGTGCACGTTCAGCGACTCGTGTCTAACTCCTCGATTCACAGCAGACAAATTGAGGAAAAACGCCTGCTCAGGCAATTACGTAAACACACTGATTGTCTGTGACATGCACGAGCTCTCACGCACACCGATCCCCCTGTATATCCTTCAATAGACCGGCAGGGCAAGTGTTGTTATCGAGCACGTATGAAGAACAAGGCGCACATTTGAAGACGTGGTCTGGCCAACACCAAGTACGGTCGCCTGTCTCTCCAGTGCCGATGTTCACACAGGGTACCAGGTGCTCAATTACGGCGAGTTGAGCTTACAAACGCTCTCACACGAGCTCTCACACACATACAATGCTTACATTTGCCAAAGCCATTAAGTACATTGCACGCAAATAATCCAGATATAAATATATAGTCTTTACGCCCACAATTACAATTCCAGTTGTTTAAATACGGTCATGTCATGAGGGGATAAAATTAAAATTTACAATGCTTACAACAAGCATCACTGTGTCAATGCCGCTGGCAGATAGCCCAGCCTCATCCACCCGAGGAGTAATAACATTTATACGCCCTGCAAATGGCTTTTGTCGAATGTCAATTTTATCAAAACAAAATTAAGTTTTATTTTTGGAACTGCAATTTAACTAAATTAAGAATGCTAAATTATTGTGATGGTTTATTTAGCACACACAGGTCAGTTTATAGTTTGTCAGCGCTTGTACTACGAACTGATTTGTTAGTGGTCGCTGTTAAGGTTAGCGGTGGTTGGCTGATTATCAATCGCAGCCTGGCGAGGTAAGAGATACATAAGCCTCGACACCCCAGCCTGCTCACCTGGCATGAGGGCAGTCCACCTTGCCCTTGTGGCTCTCCAGAAAATTGGCAGGCAGGACCTCGTCGGCCACAGCTCGTGCCACAAACTGCCCGACCATCTGCACGAAAGTAACAGACACGCGCAGAGTCAAGACGACAGACGGTGCACGACATGCAGGGTCAGTGACAACGGCAGGGTTGCCAGGGGAATGTGTGCTCTCTTGGATAGCCGGGCCAGTGTGGAGACCACTAACACAATATCACATACCTACAGACCTCAAATCCTATGCACACGACATTCACACACATATCATAGCCTGTCATTTCAACGCTGGATAAGGGCTTCCCCACACCTTGTGGGTTCTATGGGTTACATCTGACCATACTTCACTATGCTGCCCAGTGTGGGGTGAATAACTCAGGTCAGTCATGCAAATTACTCTCCTTGTCTCTCAAGTCTTCATTTAATTACACGAAATAAACTTTAACCCTGCAAGGTGGAGAGCATAGACATGGCAGCATAGGACAGTGCAACGATGTATCTGGGTGCACTACCTACCCTTTGCTAATCACCACGTAGCACAGCCTCACAGCCTAGGCCGTGTCCAGGTCCCCCCCCCCCCGTACAATCTGCCTCAATTTTATTGACACGCATTGTGTGTGGTCTGGCAACGTCAACCAAGGTTTGCGGTCAAAACCCCAGTCGTCGCTCAGGGGCAGGTCACTCGTTCTGCTCTGCTGCCTCCACCCCCAAGTTTGGAGCACTTTTCTCACGGCCGCCAGTACGGTCCACGTCCTGCTCCTGCTCAAGTTCCACCTCCTCGTCTCACCTGCCTACGACCAAGTGCCTCTCGCTGCAAGAAAAACAAGCCCTCGGTGTCCGGACCGCACCCCGAAACGGTCACATCCAGACACTTATGGAAGCAAATCCAAATTGCACTGTAAGCGTATATATTACCAGCGACCGATCTAATCCTAAGAGCTCGAGCATTAGTATAGTCCATTGTTTATAGCCGACATTTTCAGAACTGTCAAACGTTTGGTCCAATTGCTCTCTCTCTCCAGGGCCAAATTGTTCTCCCTGATAAGCACCCTCATATGAAGAGTTTCTGGACTGCGAAAGACCAGAGACCCAGACTTGTCAGATTCACATTGAAGCGGCCCACACTTTAAAGTGACCCACATTTTGAAGTAGCAGACTAAGAGGGTCTTATTTCAGGTGACGAACATCATTGGCAAGTTCATGCAAACTATTAATATCCCGTCCACAAATGCTTTAGCTTGCATGACAGTTTGCCTGTGTCTTGGCTTGTGTTCGACTACTGGGCGAATTTCATTCATGCTTTTTAGGTACAGTTCGATATCAATAACATTCTTTGTACATCCTCTGGTAACTATTAACAAAATACCATTTTTTTTAGGTCTCAAGATTATAGCCAGCACTGCTTGTGCATGCACATTGATGTTTCCCACATCTACAGTCCTGACTCGTGAAGTCAAATGGAGCCCGGCACCTAAATCTCACTATAACAAGGTTAAATTTTAATTTCCGTTGGCTTCACTCTTGTTCATGTGGCGGCTCAATCACTTCATGGTGCCCACGTGCAGATAAAGCCAGCTGCTGACGCCGGAACCAGTGCTCTGTGGCATCGAACTCAACTGCAATTCAAACCGCGTGAGCCGTGTTTGCACCAACAGTCGATTAAGATTCCCAACTAATTTTTGGGTCAGATTCCATGAGTGCAATGCATTGTACACCCGCTTCCAACCAATACAGCCAATTAATTAAGTTGTCACAATCAGGCATGCTGATATAATTACTGTTTCAGCACTCCACTGTTGTATTATAAACAAATATAACATGTCTTATCATGTAAAATAACATTTTTTGTTTGTGTGAATATAATCACTTTTGGAGCGATGTTGATGGCATCACACCACCTGTTTCAGGCCCATGACAGGAGATTATCATATTTATGTAAAATGCAGGATGCTACTGGTTGTAGCCACAAGAAAAACGTCCGCATATCACTGTTGAATGTGAGTGGATCAATCAAAATTGGCACTGTCTCTCCACGTGACAACTTTATTAATTAACCTTGTTAACTGCAGGAGCGTGTGAGACACCGTTTACTCACCTGGTGATTTTACCCAAAAATTAATTATGCATTTTTAGTACATTTATCTGAATTATTCTTGTGGTAATTTATTGACTTCGTGAACCACTGGAGGGGAAGTGGGGGTGGTGATTTAATACACATGTGCAATCCGAATAAAACCACCAACAGTGAGGAGCCATGCGTGCCCTTGTGTTTTCCACCGTTTTAGGAAATTGCGTTTTTCTAACACCCCGGTGCTTTGCCAGCATCTTTTCGAAAGTGGAGATGGTCGCCGGGGAACAGTCTTTCCAACAACTGAGCGACTGGTGTGTATGGGTGGATGGGCACAGCGTGACGCGATGTGCTGTGGCCTTGGCGGGGGTTTAAATGTTGCCACACAACAGAATTCCTGCCACACTGTTGCCTGCTCCTTTGTGCCAGGCTATGTCCTGAAATCAAGATTCCACAGTGTGGCATCAATATATACAACCGTTTCTTGCTTTTTGTTGCAGGGAGTGGATGAGCAATGTTTAGATGTTCACGTCAAGGTTGGCGAGTGAGGCAGTGGTCCGCTTTAGGAGTAGCCCGATTATGGAAATATCACATTTAGTAAGAGCCCTATATGTAGAGACGTCTATAGATGCACATAGATATCTACAGACTCACACAGAGACCCACATAATTAAATAGGCAAGTCTTGTTTCGTATGGTCGGGAGTTGATCAGCAACGTTTATGGGTCCGTGTCGAGGTTGGAAAGCGAGCTAATGGACGACTTTAGGAATAGCCTCGAGAATCAGCTAAACAGCCACCCGCCGAGACATTTCCTTATAGGTGCATATTGACCTGGTTGTTACACTAAGACTCAATAAAACGTAGCTGTTTTATTACCAACACACACCACCACTGCCTCTACAAGGGTGTAAAATATACTAGTGCCCTTTTGAACGGATTAATGTCTCTGGGTCCACTTCCCCACGAACTTGTGTACACACACACTCGCATGTAGAATGATTTAAAAAAAACTCATACGATCAAAGAATGGTAAGGCATGAGTTGTTGCACACATTTGGAGTGGCAAGGCAGTATATTAATAGGTTTTGTTGTCAGCAGCAGGCTTGACAACCTTCTCCACCAATGCGGATGTTTACAGTGCACCAGGTACCCATTTACACGTGGGTCGACACGATGGAGGTTCAGCACGGGTTGCGATAACTCGCTATTAGCGTAAGCTGAAACTATAACTTAAAACGCAGGTCGTGGTGTAACAGTGTTGACCACTACACCACTGTGCCATATACACAGGCACCCACACATGAACGAATCGAACACAAACAACGCGGGAAAACACACGTGCAAAAATGCTTTTCCACAGACGTGTAACCAATACACGTACACACGAACATGTCGTGTGCACAGGCCACTAGTGCAAAAGCAGGTGGTGTCATTAGCCTCCGTGATCCATCGCTGGGGATTCTACTGCGCGGGCGACGTCGCTCTGTTAGCGCTGACATGGCATTTTTTTACCATAGACGCGAGAGAGCAGCGCGGTGGAGGGGCGGGTACTGACGGCAGTTCCGTAAACACAGTGGGCCGTTCGTTACGCAACACGGCCTGCCCATCACGCACACTGCCTCGTGGCAGAAGCTCGCAAGGCACTGGGCCCCAAACACCACATGGCCCTTATTGCGGTGTGCACACGCGCGTGTACGTATCGTAACGTGACACGGGAGGACTCGTGTGTCCCCACTTTACTAAGAGAACGAAAACAAACGCTGCTCACTCTTCCCCGGCTGTGTTTCTTCTCTCTTTCCCCAGCTGTCATCACCCGCATACGACACGCCAGGTGCACCCGCGGCGACCACTGCAAGACCGCCTCGGCCAAGGCTCAAAACGTCAAACGGCCAGCAATGTAAACAACGCTATCAAAGTTGTAGGAGATACGAGTGCAATGCGATTCTTGCACTCGTATCTCTTATAACGCCGATACCTCTTATACGAGGAGCAAGACGAGCGTTTGGGGAGGGTCTTTAAAAAGTTAGGTAATGCAAGGGAAAATGTGGGAAACGCAGCGAGAGTAAGCCGGGGCCCATAAGGTTCTGCTATAAATCTATTGTTGCCGTTGCTGTTTATAACGCTCTTTACTAAGCAATCGGCCTTTGAAATGAGTCCAAACGCTCAAAGAGCAAGTCGCTGTCACCCCCACATGTTGTGAGAATTACTGTTGACTCCAGGGTAACGAGCAAATGTTCAACTTTGCATTTTCGTCACTAAAAACCTACTACGTAACTGTGGTTAACACACAGAGCACTCAAGTAGAGTCACCAGCAAGCATGTAGCAACGTCATGATCAATATAGCTTCTTATGATTGTGAGGAGCATTTCCAACATCCATGCACTGCTGGCTAAAGTCCCCCTCCTTGCCTCCCCTCAGGCCAATGCTATCACATTGCTACTTGGTGCCGAAGAATGCTATCAAGTCAATATATGTGAATGACACCTTTACAGTAAAAAAAACAAGCTGGAGAACCCAACGGACTTGATAAACAACCCCACAAGCACGGCCTTAAGGACCCTACACAGGTTGCCTCTTCACCTTGCAAGCAGTGCTTGACCTGAATGAAACTAGTCCACGTGCGGATATTAATTATTAATAGATAAAAACGCTTTCAAAAACATCTTTCATCAACAACTATTTCCTTATTTCCCGTATGAATGTACACAACAACCGTCAGTCCCATGCTGTTGGCACTCAGTGTCCATTGCCAAATATTTTGCTTTTACGATGAAATCCTTGGCAGAAAAACGCGGACCTGATGTTTTTCACACGATAAATATTTTTGGTCAAATTTTCAAGCTTGTAATCTCCGGCAGCTTTGTGAAAAACAACAAGCTGGTAAAAAGCGCATCAGGCTGAACCCGCGACTTGCACTGATGCATATCAGCGGCGGAGTGCGGATGGCACAGAACCGCCACTGTCACAAGCAGCGGTACAGGTCAGGAGACAACATTTACAAAACAAGGCCCCCACCGTCTCCTCCGGTACGAGGGAATAATTGTGGTGATACAAGCTGCGTACTCTGCACTACTGCGCTGATAAACCTCACAGCCCTTACGACATAACTGACGACAAACACCAGTGCATTTGGAACATCAAGTATTTATAAGGTCCCAACGTTAACGATGGGAGTGCTTTAATCATCCCCAGTTATCTGCTCTGATAAAAAAAACAATCGTTGCTTTAATAATGTTGCTTCAGCACAATACGCTTTGGCAAGCCTCTGTGGAGATTTTTGCGAAAAGTGGTGCGATGCAAATTAAAAAAGCAGGCACCCCGCCTCCTGACACAAAAAAAACCCAGCTGCCAAATCCCTTCCAAAGCAGCTTAGGCCCACAGTGCGGTCAAATACACCACACACCGTGCCCACCACGCCAACACCACCAATGGTCACTGTCGCTATGAACTTCAACGCCTCGATGCCCTACACCAAGGTCAAAGACTGTTTCGAACCGACTTTCTATTCGCCCTTGCTGCGTTTCACCACCGACGGGAGAGGATGCAATACTTTTCACCTGCTTTCCTGACACTGAGAGCTCCTTTCTGTCCCATTTCTTCAGGTTCCTTATAATAGCCGTGCTCGAATCAAGAGGTGTGTGTGAATTCCATCTTGCTGTATAATTATCACGCTCTTTGCTGCTGGCTGCATTGCACTTCTATAAAGTACACATTCACACACAATGACCATTATTCACCAGAGTGCCGGTGAGGTAACCTAGGCTCTTTGATAGGTCACGGGAATGGCCCAGGTATTTAGGGTTAACCGAAATGACATCAGACACCAGTGAGTAGTGGTGGCGCAGGTCTGTAATCCAGCACTGCAAAGACGAGGGTTGGTAGATCAACTCACAAAGCTCGAGGAGATTCTGTACCCTGGTTTGTCAGAAGGCAGTACAGCAAAGTGTGGAATTGTATCATTTGCTCCTTCTTTATAGGACTTGCCCTCTCACACACGTGGATTTTCTCTGGGTGCTCTAGTTTCTTCCCACTTATGTAAACTCATTAATGGTTTGAAGACATTCTGATATGGGACTAGAGCATTTTGGAAATTGTTGGTAGTAACAGCCCACCTGTGGCTTCCATCCAGCTTGTCTGATTATTCAGTGATTGTGAAATTAAATTTGCATGCTATGCAAAACTAATCATACCAACACAAATTCATATGCACACAGAGAGGCTTTCACTTAAGAGCCTTTAGTTACTGGGGGTGAGGTATAGCCGGCATCATCCTCAGCCACCTTATGCTCCCTAGTGCTAATGTATAGAAATCCCATCAGGCACTAATTTGAGGCCGAGGTGACCTAGGAAAGTCTAACGTAACGCACACGCGAGCAATCACGCACAACTGCCACCATCTGCCAGCAAGTGGTAGTGATGTATTCACTGCGCTTGTGCCTGGCACGGTGCACTTTCAGATTGACACCTGATGTGCCAAGGGCCGTCACTACAGACAGCTGAAAACAAAACAGATCTAGATGTAAAGGGCTGACTGAGTGATACAACTGGCAGATGCACCACTGGTATCACCCCCCCCCC
>JAZEWT010000006.1:22521325-22536891 GCA_036362905.1 Mordacia mordax | reverse complement strand
GCACACGCATGCACACGCGCACACACGCACACACGCACCTGTGGGGCATCAGGAGTGTCGAGCATCAGCTCAGGGAGCTCGGTGAGGAGCCGATTGAAGGCGCGGTTCATTTCAGCGGGGCTCAGCTCGCGCCCCGCCAGCTCGGCAAGTAGGCGCGACGTGAACTCGCGGTGACTGGCACGGCCCTCCAGCGACAGGGACACAGCGAGCACCGGCAGCTGCGGCTTGCGCGAGCCCAGGTTCAGGTCGCCAAGCAGCACCTGCGGGGGCAGAGCGGACGGGCACGAGGGTGGGTCAGAGGTCATCGCAGCGGATGCGTCTTCGGTAACGCATCAAACGGGCGCTCATTCTCGAGTGTTGACTTAATGATCGTAGTGTTACGCCATCAAGCTGCAAAGTGAAATGACGTCATGCGTAATGATACCATAGGGAGCAGAGAAGAGGCCTGCGCCTAATTTAGTGGGCGACATCACGGCCAAAAACGCGAACCAATTTGACAAGTCCTCAATAGAAACACAAATTAAAAGTGTATCTAATCTATGTTGGCTTTAATTTAGTAGTTATCATGACCAGTTGCTACACCCACGAGAGGCAACGCCCTGCACCACGTTAAAAACAACAATCGATTGTGGAATAAAATTGCAAACCCAAAATGTGGCGATTCGCCCAGAATCACGAGGTAGCCAAATTGTTTAATCGCGTACCAGAATAAGAGTGAAGGTGTTCGGAGAAATTGTCCTGACTCTCACACCCACCTTCGTGGGTCTGGAACACTGTTAGACTTGTATCTGAGCTTTCGACGGAAATAGATTAACAACAGAATTCACAGCAGAAATGTTGGCGTCATTATATTTTAGCAGCACGAGGGTTTCCTGACGGAACTGCCGGTGATGGGGGCTCGCGTGTGTGCCAGGGCGCGGCCCAGTATTCATGGCCGCCACTCTGCCCAACTCTTTTGCAGAATATTTCTCTCGAACCGTTACGGAGTACACAGCCCAAAATCTGAAAATGTCAAGCAAGCAGCAGCAACAAGCAGCACTGGCAAAATTGTATTATTTAAGTGTAGCAGGTTATTTTGAATAAGGCAATGCCTTATTCAACAACAAAGCAGTGCGAATGAAGCGGAAAGTTTTATGACGTGCAGTGTGGTTTTGAACAGGGTGCAGTGAATGGGTAACTGAGTGGGTGTGTGAATGATTTGTTTGAAGTGTGGATGACATGAAACAGTTCACTCTTTTAAACAGAATCTTAAAAGGGATGCGAGCATCGAGCATAATCAGGCACTGGGGGGGGGGGGGCAAGGAATTGGAGAAAAAGGCACCATTTCTCGACCAAGGCAATTCCCGAGACACGTGTCTGGGTGAGGTTGCGCTCTTGCGGACGTGGCCCCGGTCACATCGGTGCAGTCAACTAACCGGGACGCAGCCAATGGGTTTTTCCATCTCGCAGATTAACGCCTCACCATTTTGTGTGGCACTGGAGATTAACCACGTGTACGTCTGCGTACAGCAGTAACGTGAGTGCTGTGCACGCTGACAGCATGCCTTTAAATAGCGCCCCCCAACCCTCTTGTTTACCATCGAGGCGAGCGAGACCCTTGGGGGGGGGGGTTATCGTAGTGAACACGGCAGGTATGGGCACTGCCAACGAGGCTCGCATCGGCATTGATCGCCAACAATGGGCAAAGGCAAACCCGCAGCTAACTGCTGTTTAACGTAGTGCCCACTGTGTGCAAGAAAAATGCAGCGTTCGTTGCCATCAAGATAAATTCAACTCTATTCAAGCGTGTGACGTGGCCTCGTGCCTACAAGCCAAACCACCCTGTCCTACTAAGAGCCCTGTCTCTTGCAGCTAAACACACACACACAATACAAAGCCCACAGTTTGGTATTTGTAAAATAACGTCGTAAAGCAATAAAACGCGAGCAAGACACAAAAAAATTCCACACCACACGTTACAGTCGGGTGGGCTTCTAGAAAAAGAACAAAATACCAACCCCCGCTAAGCAAAATAAATACGAGCACTCAACAACCACTGCTGAATGGTGCTCAGCAAAATGGGGGTGATGAGACCTTCTGTTGGGAGCACAGGTCACGTTCAAGTTTAAGGGCGCTCTGGCGTGCCTGCCCCACGCCAGGCTCGACCAGTTGGGCTGAAAACACCCCAGGCTCACATTGGCCTCACCTCAATCCACTAAACCAACGGCCAATCGGCCGACAGGGCTCTCGCGGAACAAAAGGTCGCGCGGGTCGGTGCGGCTATGCACCGAGCGGACGGACGGGCGCGTGTTTATCACTCGAACGCATCCACGCTGACGCCCGCAGCTGCTGCCCAACCCCAACTAGCGAGGGCTTCCCAGCTTCCAAACCTTGCAGACCTCACCAACCCCCCCCCGCGCCATGATAGCCAAGACCACGACCCACAGGCTCCTCCTACCACGACCATACGTAAACCACCACACCCCCAAATTCAGCCACCCACACTCCACAACAACAACGGCGGACTCAACGTTTGCGAGACGAAAGAATATTTCTTCTAACGGATTTTCGGGCTGTACCACAATATCTTTACATTTTATTGGGCCAGGATGTCAGACGTTTTAGTGCACTCACTTTTAAAGCTTATTCTGCGTGTATAAGCTAACCACTGTTGATTTCCTCACAGAGTTGCACTCATTTAGTGACGGTGTCATTCCATGTTATAATCTATACTGTAGCGTGAACCTCGACGAGCTGGACGATTAGCCCTTGTCCAACCAGCTGCTGAACTAATTCAAACCCATGTGGTCTATGCATATAGTGTATTTACTATAGGACACTGTGTACTGCATTCTGTGTACTAAACTGCAGTATTATGGAGAGTCACAATGCAGCGGTTACCACATTGCGCTACGAACCTTGTGATGCGAGTCCGAGTTCCGTTCACGGTTAACATGAGGGATGATTATCGGAGGCGGTCCTGGGACTTCCCTTGGCCGACTCCACCTCAACTGAGTATTTAATGCAATGTGTAAACATTACCCACTGAGAGGATAATGCGATGCTGGCCATACACTCTCTCCAATGTGCCGTGCTGACCTTAATTAGGTGCTCGCTAACATTTAATTTATCCGACAGTCTGTTGAAATACAGGGAATCTGTGTATTATAGTATTATTCAGTTCCCTCATTTCTGCAACTACTGCCCCATACGTGCCTGATTCCCCGTTACCAATAACACTAATGCCAGTGTACACATTACCCAGTACTATACAATGGTCAACTGACAGCAAGTTGGAACTAAATTCGGGTTGCTGGGTTCATGCAGCAATGGGCTATTCACTGCACCACCGCACAACCGTTGTTTTCCCAAGCACCTGGTCCATGTCGCATGCATCGTCGCGCTCTATTCATCGCCCAATTGGCTCAGCAAGCGAATCAGAGCGAGCAAAAGCGAGCGAGTTTTACAGCCTGCGCCACTGTTTACCCAGTGCCCATGAGCTCAAGGCCAAGGCTGTGTGAACCTTCGCCAGCAGGATTATGCAAGCAACGCGCGCACATAGCCTCCATGCACTTAAGCCGATCTTGTCCATCATTGTCGGGTTCTCTTTGAGAAGCACGGCAACATATTTCACCGAGGTGGCTTGCCTGAGCCTGTTATGCTGCATATAACGTGGCAAAGTGCGCACACAAGGCACATTGCGACCTAGGTTGCTGTGCAGATAGCACGCTCGACTGACGATAAATGGGTCACTCGTAAGCTGACACACGGGCGCTAATACGCCACCATCACCTCTATACACAGTGTGTATGACAGAGCGCATGTGTGCAGGGGAGAATGCGGTTTTAACAGCTTCGACTTGATTAGTGCCCAAGTTCTGCTGCTTAAGAAATCTCTCCGTATTATATACGGGGAGGGAGACGCAAACACGACTGGACAACTTGATTTTATGACTTTTAGAGTTAATTAAGCTTTGAAAAGTAGTAAAAATACAATCTACGCTTTCAAGAACAAGCAAATGCCTTCTATCGATGCACACTATGTGTTGCAAAAAATGTGGAGATGTAAACATTTAAAATAGACTTTTCCATGCTTTCCAAATGCATTTCCAACTGTGCATACAGCAGAGCATTGCAGGATGAGGTCCCCATTCATTCGGAACTCTCACATCAACACCACTCCGTGTGCCAGACAGCAGATCTTTGAAGGGGACATCACAAAAATACTTTGGAGACATCGTCAAGTTACTTCAGATCCACAGGCTGCACTCGCACATCATTGTGTCGGGGATTGGGTTCAAACAATTTGTCAATTATGCAACATCAATGGTTGCTTTTGTTTGAATAGGATGGAGTTATGTACAGTGTCAAGGACAGTGCAGCCGCCATCAAAGTGGTCTTACTTGTCCGCACACTGGGAAGCGGACTTGTGGTTTTATCGTCGGAAGTTTGACGGTTCGCCGACAAGCAGCACCGAAGCACAGGGCGCCCTAAATGCGCGGCGTTGCAAATAACGGGAGCGCGAACGGAGCCAACACGAGTGAGCACGTGGTGGGGACGGCACTCACCATGACCTCGTTGGTGTCTCCGTGCTCGAAGTACTCCTGCACGATGGGCGTCACCGTCTTCTCAAAGTTTCCATCCTCCAGTTCAGGGACCACCGTCTCGTACACGCAGTTCTCCTGCAGGTGGCCACACGCACGTAAACACACACGCACATCGTACCAATACACAAGCGCACGAGCACGAGTGTACGTGCACATGTCAGTGCACGCATGGTAAAAACGTGTGCGCACAAACGTGCCTGTGCGTACATGTAGGAGACCTACATTTCGTTGGGGGAGTTTGGCTACCCACAGAAACATGCGCTAACAGACAAGCGACTTGTGCGAGTCACCGCTGTAAAGAGCCATGCTGCTCTCACATTTGGGGGATTTCAGAAAAGTCTTTGTTGCCAATATTGACCAAAATCTATTTAGATATGAACACTACTATGGGCAAAGTTTACAAGAATCAGTTTTAGGGGTTTTGCCATTTTTGGCACTGGTTCTGGGATGGAAATACAAATATGATGAATCATCTGGGACTTGGTGTTACTGTCCCACCACCCTTGGGGCCATTTTCATTGTTGTGTTTGTGTGCTGGAGGGAAACCTCAAGGAATCTCAAGACTCTTTCAGGAAGGGCTTTCCAGGACAATTTTGTTGCGCAATCCCAAACGTAATACAGGGGTCATGTTTCCGCATTTGTATGTTTGCCCAATACAATACCACGTGTTGAGCTGCTATAATTACTGTCGTTGGTACTGGGCCCCTGTTGATTTTTTGCAGAGCTGCGATGCAGTGTTGTTTAATGTCTTGTTGTCCCGTATTTCCATACCGATCCCCCACAGCTCAACCAACCTCCTTCTACCCAGGCACAGGTTTGTGAAGAGTGAGCCGATGTGTTCCGCACCTGAGCGTCGTCGTAGTTCGGGTCTCGAGTGTCGACGTTGATGTCATCGTAAAGTTGGCCAGGCACACCCCAGACACCTTTCCCACCAGCCCCCCCTGCCCCAACAATCACAACACACACAACAACAACAACATTACAGCAATGAGACTTTCTGTAACCTCCCCCTAATCTAGTCTCTGGCAATTGAGCACATTTTGACAGTTCAATTAAGCCTCTTGTAAACCATCTCATTTTGTACGGTATGTTCTGTTTGTTAAAAAAAAAGGTCACACCACTGCTGGTGGAGCAGCATAAATTATTGGGAGTAGTACTGCTGCTCTCTAACATTCAGTTTGGTACAGGCCATTCAGCATGAACTGGTGCAAGCAATTCAATGCTTCTATTTTAACCCCTTTCATCTACCGATATAAGAGTTTGTTGCAATTTCCTGATGACCAGATATTTTTGAAGGCGTTGTGCCCAGACATTACCCCACCATACAAGATCTGTTCATAGGCTGCGCTGTACCGACACTGTAGTTCGGACAGGAGGTGGTTGGTGGAAGTTTAAGAGGCTTGCACCATTGTTTTAACGCCGTGGCGTGAAATTAAACCAGCGATCTTTGGATTTAAAGTCCAGTGTGCTAACAATCTAATGTCAAGGCAGCATCAGTGCATCGGCTTATAATTGACCAACACTACAAAAAATTAAACCGCTATGAGTACGTTTCAATCCATGTATACAATTTGTTTAAAAATAAATTTGTAAGCGATTCATTTCACGGCTCGGTGGAACATCACGCATGGTGGATCACATCATTTTTTATGTCAACATTTTGTACATGCACCCATAATACGAAGCCCATGAATTCTCTGCTGTCCAATGCACCAAGGTGCAGCCTTCCTCGCTAAACTGATGAGACAGCAGCAGCCATAACCCGACACCACAGATGACTGCTGCACTGCGCATCGCAATAAATCGAGTTGTCGTTCCACGATGCCACAACAAGCACAGCGGTGGTGAATTATAAACATGCAGTCCGCTTCTAGTTCGGCTGGTGTGCGTGTTGCTGCGAGTTATTTCGAATGGTTCTGCAGGTATTAATTTTATCACAAAATTATCGACCGAATCGTTTAAATATATATATTTTTTTCTAATACCAGTAATGTAACAATGTGAGACGGCACAAGCCATACTGAGCAGTAGCACAACCTAACAAGAATCTTAACATAACTCCCCTACTCTGTCCTTGAATAAATTCCTCGACGCACGGTATTGTCACAAGACCACGAGCTCGAGGGAACAGGATGAGCGCCTACAAGGTCCACAGCTGCAGTGACCCCCAGGGGCACTACGAGAAAGCAGTGCACGTAATCCACGACGACCTCATGGACAGCAAACGGCACAGAGTGGAGTGTTAATTCATTACCGGGCTGCTACGCTTACACACATGGGACAAACACATTCATCACCGCGACCTCAACGCGTGGCCCACTGTCACTTACATTTACCCACCTCATCGAGAATTAGGAACACAGGATCTTGAATTTGCTTTATTTTACTTTGAATAAACTGATGATTGCTTTGAAAAGCTGCATCGAGCCGTGAAAACCTACATCATTACTTTGAATAAACTCCCAAGTGCTATATCTTTGTACTCTGTGGTAAATGTGCTATAGACAGTCTGCACCTTGCAATGGGAATGTGTAAGTTTCCCTGCTGGCTCAGAGCCATAAAACCGGATGAGCAATGTGATGAGAACCTTGTTTTGTTTTATCAAGGTTTATAAAACACGTCATGGCAAACAGTGGGGAACTCGTCAACATCCTTGCCATAAGATCATCGAAACGTGGGGTCACGTTTAAATTCTAAACCGTTTTATTTATATGTCGGCTATACCAACTTGTTTCTTATTTGTGCAATGTTGTTCACTGTGTTACCTTACTGTAACAGCATATAATTTGCTAATAATTGCATGAATCTTAAAACAATCCATATTCACTGCACCTGAGGATGCCTCCAACGTAAGGCGAAACGTCGCGAGGAGAGGAGGCAAACGACGTGGCTGTCCCAAGAGAGCATCTTTTCGAAGCAATCATCATGATCCATAGTCACATTCTAGAATCAATGCGGGAGCATAACAATCGACTATAATCACGGAACCGACGGAGTCGCACTGCTATTGGCTAGACTCGAGAAAGATGAAGAGGCTTCATCAATCAGGCATTGCCACACAGCCGATAGGGTTTATAAACTTATCAACGTGTTCTTATCAACAAGTTTAGGGCAACAACAACAACGTACCTTTCTTGGGCAGCCCTCGGCCTTTGTTGGAGCGCGAACGTCGGTCGAGCAACGGCGGGGCCTTGCCACGTGGGCTGGTGGGGCTCACCGAGAGCGTGCCGTTGCCGGCGCCGGCGCTGCGGGCGCCGTCGCCCCGCGACTCCTCGGACAGCGACTCGCGTCCCGAGTCGCGCGACGAACTCTTGCGCAGGCGACGTTTCTCGCGCGCGCGAATCCGCGCCTCGTGCAGCGCCTTCTCCTGCGGCGACCAGTTCCCGTTCATCTCCTCGCCAAAGCCCTCCGAGTCATCCACGTCGTCATAGTCGTAGGCGTCCACGAACTCCGCTGTGCAGCACGACGACGAGGGGGGGGGGGTCGGTGGGAGTCAGCAGTGCTGGAGGAGGAGTGTGAGACTTCACAGTGTATTCATAATTATTTGGCAAGTAGTACACTTCTAAACATGACAGTCTTTAAAATTGCATTTCATAAAACTGAAAAAAACACATTGATGCTATGATTCAGGGTCACGGTTGGATTGTACAACTGCTGTTTATCTAGTTTATAATGTTTGCAGACAATAAGTTGTATTGTTTGTTAGAATTCAACTCGACAATGAATGTCTCTCAGCTGGTGCCGTTCGCAGGCTTATGTCATTATTACGATTCAAGTTAAAGATTCGATTAAATAATTCAATCTTTTTTGTTTCACGTCTATTGTGCATGCATGCCAAATAATGGTCTGTTCGGTCACGATTTTACAACTTATAACAATGCAGGGCCACTGATGAAAGGCGCCTGCTCGGGAACATCTATTCCATCCATGTTTGTAGAATAATTATTATTTTATCACTTGTCTGTCCTTCTGTAGTCTGTTGTTACATTTCATCTTTCGGTTGGGCTGTTCTGTTGTTGTTGGCGTGTCGTTGTCTCTACAGCTCGGGTTCGTGAAAAAATAAAAATACTCCAAAAAAAACGTTGTTGCCGATTTGCCGTTCTGATCTCGTTGTTGATGTGAAGTTCTCTCCGCTGCTTGATGGTGCGCTTTGTGGCCCTTGGGTGATGACAGCTCTAGAAATGCTATTATAATTATTATACGCTAAACGTTACATTAAACCATTTCCCAATATATGTATTGTATACACTGATATTTTTTTGCATTTTTAAATGATGGTTGACAGTCGCGGGTACTCCGGTTTCCTTCCGCAGTCCAAAAAAACATGCTGCTGCATAGGTTAATTGGCTTGCAGACTAATTTGCCCGCAGTGCCCGATGATGGACTGGCGTTTCATCGTGGGTATATCCCTGCCTTGCGCCCAGTGTCTGCTAGGGTAGGCTCCGGCTCACCGTGACCCTGTGCAGGACGAAGTGGTTTCTGACAATGAGATGAGAGGAGTCTGATTAATTTACTTGCTGTTCTGCAACGATGTGTATATTTTACCAAAAAAAGAAATGATTGCTGCTGATTTTGCGTTCCAGTGCCGTTGTTGTTGGCGTTCCGTTCTCTCTGCAGCTCCGTGAAGCGCTTTGTGACCCTCGGGTGAAAAGAGCTCTACAAATGCAATTATTATAACCAGGAATTAAACTCCGGGTGCTGGGTTCATCGCGCAGTGTGAAAACACTGCACCATCAGTCCATCTCAGTGTTTAAAATATTGTAAAATTATTTTTTAAAGACCTTTGATTCGTCAAATGAACCGCTTCCAGCGTTAAAAGTGGAACTTTATAAGATCACATTCTAACATCCCCCTCTCCACCACCACCAGATACAAACAGCAAGCGGAGATAGCATGAGTGGCTAAGGCAGTGGTTCTCTACACGGGTGGCATGCCTCTCTGGGAGGGGGCACAGGCTGCAGCATGCACACAGTCTCATGGATGAAAAACTCAAGTGCCATCTTGCGGGCACAAAATACAGCAATCCACGAAATGAAACATGCAAAACACAATGTTCAGTATCTGTTATATATGTACATTGCAGCCTTAGCAACCTGGGGGGGGGGGGGCATGTAGGTTGTGGTGTTGTCTCCTCGGCCATTTTTGGGCCAGCAGAAACTGAGGTATGAGAGGCAGGATTTTTGCATGGCTTATCTTTAGAAGGCTCAAGAAGAGCCACCTAAGGATGCGGTGAGAGGAGATCAAGTCAGCAGATGTGACTGGAGAAGGCACACAGCCTAAAATCGTGCGGAATGAAAATCCAAGCACCTAATGCCAAGCATTATGGGACTTGTGGACCGGAAGAAGAAGAAAACCCACTTATGATAAATTTCTCCACCATGAAAATGGACAGACTTGCATGCTTAAGCTATGGGTACTTTTTCCGGTGTACATTTGTAAAGAGAAGAAAAGGTTTTTACCATTTCTGGCAATCACACAGGTGTTAAGATCTTAAAACACCAAATAGACACCTTTCACAAAGTGTCTAGTTTGCAAAAGCCACACATACTTGTGTATGTTGCAAATACATACATATGTGTAAGTGTATGTGTGGCTAGACCTGAACTTCTAAGCACTGATATTGCATTGTCCTCAGCTGATTGCCTTTTGGCATAATCTAGCTAACATTGTCAATCAGGCTCAAAGAAAGCCATGTCTGGTGTGGACCAATCAGTTTGAAGGACAATGCATATGTTATCAATGCTTACTGTTTGCATATTTCGCCACAAGTATGTGTGTCTTCTGCAAACTAGACACTTTGTGAAAGGTGTCTATTTGGTGTTTTAAGATCTTAACACCTGTGTGATTGCCAGAAATGGCAAAAAAGAAAAGCTTTTTCTACTCTTCACACTGCATGTTTGTTTCCTTTCTTTTTTGGGCATTTGTCAAAGCACGTGAAGCGTTGCTGTTTGTGCTTACGTGCCACTGCCGATACAGTGTCACAAATGTATCCTGTTATGACCAGATCACCTCGAGTAAACGCCCGATGTGCTTGCAGCCTTTATACGAAGCCACTGCCGATACAGTGTCACAAATGTATCCTGTTATGACCAGATCAGCTCGAGTAAACGCCCGATGTGCTTGCAGTCCTTATACGAACGCTGTTGATTTGCCGTTCTTATGTCAGCACTTTGTGACCCTCGGGCAAAAGGCAATTATTATTATAATTACTAGGAGAGGAGGAGCGACGCTCCCCGAGTGTCAGGATGTCATCTTTTGAGTCAACCATCCCTTCATGCAGCTCGGGAGCCAAACGACTGCTGACACTTCATACTCCGACATCAAAGTTTGACTTTGGCTATATGACTACGTAAAACACATCGGTCTAGGGCCAAGTCCAGTCACGAAGTCACACTTGACGCTGAACTCGTCATTCATGGAACTGGCAAAAACATCCTAACGTAGCAGCGCCCTCTTGAAAATCTCATAAACCAGTGAGGATTTCCTGAGTAAACAAACCACATTACTATTACGTAGCTGTTGGTTGTTGTTGACAATGTCAAACGTTGGGGTTTCAGCACTGCCGAAGTCTCCACGCTGCATGCCAATTGTCGACGCACACATCACGCCACAGCAGGCAACCTGCGCATTGAGAACTCGTCACAACCAACCACTGCAGGTTTCGGGACAATTACACTATTGTTCAATGCGAAACCTTGGAACGAGCCATAAAAATTCTGAGTAATTGTGTCGCGTGGCCAGAGGGTGCCAACGTTTTCGCTTGCTTTGCTCCTCCACCCTCCTGCGCACCGTGTTTTCGTGGAGGATTCCACAGGAGTCAGGTCCCCCCCCGTGCCCCTACCTTACTCCCATCTCGCGAGATTCGTAAATAATGGACCACAAGTCCTCAAGCCAGTCGATTCAAATCGATTGCGACGCGCACCGAACTTGGCGTGAGTGAGGCCTTCTGACGTGTGCAAATGTGTGCCCAGGCGATTGGTCTCAACGAACGAGATGGAACAACGATCTAATGAGATGGTGCAGCAATGTGCAGACAGGGAGATGGCGACAAAGACTATTGTACACTGAAGGGACATCGTACAGATGAGGAAACAAGGCTTGCACGGGAAAAGCAGAGAGCTGAGAGTAGACCTTCTAAAGTGAGGCAGCACAGGTACTATACATGACGAATATTTAAATGTATACGGCATAAGACAGAAAGCGCAGAGTGCAAACGACACGATCAGTACACAACGCGATTCAGGCAGCACGAGACCGTAGTAACGAATCAGACATGAATCGATTCCTCAATCGAGTCGGTTGAATCGTGAGCTTTATAGTCGTATTCTCGAGTGTCGCAGGCTGGTAAACAATCGCTCTCAGTGGCTCCTCCACATCAGCTTAGCGGAGGGGAGCACGTGTGCTATTGGAGCAGCCGGTGCTGTTCGCCCGCTTCCCACGCGAACGCCCATCCTAGCCCATTTGCCGGCCTTGTTTTCGCTCAAACCAATCGCTGCTACCTCGGGCGACATGAGGGGGAGACTCTGCAGGCACCAATGAGGCTCAAGTTCTTTACGCGGCGGGGCTCACGGGCAGCCCGCAAAGCCCCGACACGTCCAACATTAGAGCAACGCTCATCATTAAATAAAGGGAGTTTAAAAAAATAAAAAAAATCCAAAACCACTCCGCGTCGCCTGCGGTGCTATCTCGCCACCACTAGCGTGTACAGTACACAACAAGGTCGCTGTGGATGGTCCCTGTGTAAATACAGGGCCCTTGCTGCGTACATAGAGTACTAAGTTTGGTTATGTAGTTACAAGTGGAATAATGGACATATCTGATGGACCAATAACACCGTATGAGTAATTTTGTATAATGCTAACCGTTTGGATATTAATCGTTGTTGCCATCATGCCCGTCTCTCCTTTAGCTCTGTGCAGCGCTTTGTGACCCTCGGGTGAAAATCACTCTCGATGTCCAACCCCCATTCCCCTAACGGTCGTGGGAGCCAGATGACCATACATCGCCGCGCTGGTCAACATGGGCTGAAGACGGAAAGCAAAGAGATGGGAGTGTAGAGGTACAGCATAACTCATTTGCCTGCTGAAAAATCCCTGCTGCAGCAGCAGCAGCAGGGACGTGTGCTTTGTTAACGGTGGCCGCCAGATCAAGTGCTACCTAGACTCGCGTCGTCGAGATTCAAGGAGATCAGATGAATGCTGGGTAGTATATTGACAATAGTTCGGATTTTACGTTTGTGAGAGATGAGGACAGTCTTGTTTGCAAGTGACTTGGGCATCAATGTTGCAAGTATGACGACTAATGACAATATAACTTTCAACCATTCAATAGTCTTGATTGTGTGTATTTTTTGAAATTAAACATCGGTCGGCTAGTGCCTCGGGTAAAAACCACTTCATTAAATATATTTAGCCAATCTCCAGGTCAAGTTATGCGCCTACAAAAAAAACCGAACTTGGATTTTTGAGAAGTAAAATATTACGGACTTTGTTTTTTAGTAAGTTGCTCTTAGTTCTGCTTTTGGTCCCAGTTATAAGCATAATGACAAACATGTTTTTACACATCTACAGCAACACGACAAAGCGGCTGACAGAAGGACTGAGACAATGGTGCATGTCCAGAAACACGGGTCTACATCTGTGCGCGCGTCTCGAAACCGCAGCAACTGTTAATTCTCACGGTGGTATTCATCTCGTATGTAAATATCTCCAATTATATTGGCGCTCATCAAGCACGATCAGCTTACACACGGTGACACGTCAAACACTGCCGAGGCCAAGCCACGCTTGGGGTGGGCCACTACGGGGAGAGAGCATAATGGTAACGGTTGTGCTCATGCGAGGACAAACACTTCAACACGGGAGGGCACAAGGGGACAGACGGGGTTGGGTGCAGTGCATAGTCTGCTAGAGAAATAATAATAATCGCATTCATAGAGAGCTTTTCACCCGAGGGTCACAAAGCGCTGCACAGAGATGCGGAAAGAACGGCATGTTAACAACATTAGAACGTAAAAAAAATGGGTCGTTATTAAGGCTATGCGGTTACGGGGCGAGTCGGGTATAGGTCTGAAGTTTGATATGGGTTCAAGGGCAGGGTTGTAATAGGGATTTGGGTTCTGTACAACGTTAATAGAGGTGGCGTTAGATATTATCGGCTCAGAGACAACGTTAATAGAGACAGGGTTTGGGACATGGTTAGTGGGTTAGGGGATAAGATTATAAATATAATTAGGGGGTTAGGAACAAGGTTAGGAGGTTACAGAATAATATCACGGGTGGCGCTGAGGGCAGTATTAGAGGTGGAGGTAGGCTCTGGGCTACTGATCGAGTGCAGGCCCACCATTTCGTAAAGCCATACACGCCTCGCTTGACGAACACACATGCAGAGGCCTTAGGAGGCTACACCCACTTAAAGTGGACCTGCAGCGACGTCGTTATTATTATTAAAGCTAGTAGTTTCCTCACACGCACAGGAAACATTCTTCCATCATACAGTCGCAATCCAACGCACTCCGCTCAACAGGCCGCTGAAGGCTCGGGCTATCGTGGGTAACTAAATAAGCGTCATTTGTCAACAGGTCTGGCGCTCTGGCACGCTGAGGGCTCTCATGCCTACACACAGTTGCCTGCCACCCACTCCCCCGTCCTTCGCCGCACGGAGGAGCGAGCTGCTGGTGAGAGGGCAGCCTCGGGCTATGAGTCACGTATTCCCACAAACAACTGGACCACTCGGGGAGCAAGGCCTTGCTTCAGAACCGGCCCCTTTGTTGTTGTTTAGTACTGGGACGCCTGCCCACGTCGACCCCCCCCCACCTTCTCGTCTGTAAATCGGGGCGTGCGGCCTCGTAGCGATACACGATGGCTGGGTGGGGGGGCAAGCAGCTATAATTCGGGTTGGGATGAAGGTATTGTAGTCAGGCCATCATATCGTTCGCAAGGGGGTAGATAAAGTAAGTACCACATCGTTCAGAAATTCAACCATAGGTTGTCCACCTTCACCTGGGATATGAATGGGGCTAAAATAGGAAATGAGCAAGACCCGGGTGATCGTTTGAGCATCAACTCACTTGGGACGCAACTAAGAGTTCGTTTTCACACACGCCTGGCCAAGCCGATGACACTGTGTCCCAGAGCGGGGATGAATTGTTGCACCCAGATAAAACACGGTCTGTAATGAGCTCTCTGGTGGGAAATGGAAATAGGCTTCACGCAAGCTTATGTTTGAACTAAACGGGCCGGGTAAGCGTCAGTACCCGACACGGTGGCTCGACTGTGGAACACGGGCATAAGCCGTTGACAAATTGCATTTGTATTACAAGGCAGTCCCAGGCAAAGGAGGTTCAGCAACTCAAACAAACGACAGTCGAACGCAGGACTCGGCTTTAGAAGCGTGCACACGCATCACAAACAAAACCGCAGGACTGACACGAGTTAGTCCGTGTACCAGCGAGAGACTCAAACACCAGACTACAAAAAAAGCCCGCATCACGCGAGGCATCAACACGGGCCGTAAACAAATATAACTACAAGTTCGAACCCAACTAACGTGGTTTGTCATCTTTAAAACAAACACACCCATGGTTTGAAGCAAAATGCACACTTTAAAAATATTATTTGACGTCCGGATTATCAATGAACGGTCTCAATCTCCCCTTGCCAAGGGGGTGACGGGGTGAGCAACGTGAACTTCACAGCGAATATTCGCTGCTCCGAGCGGGCCTCCTTTTAGTTCCTGCGTTGTGATCGGGGTGTCGCGTTAACGAAGTGCTCTCGCTGGCGTCTTCACGCCGTTATGCCGTCACGTTGCAGCGCACGGGGGGTGAGCGCGCCTCATCTCCACAGCTCCGTGCAGCGCTTTGTGACCCTCGGGTGAAAAGGCGCTCTATAAGTGCAATTGCGCGTATCGGGTGATAATCGTGTCCTAACGCATCGGCTCTCACCCACTCGCGGTGTGTTGACGCAGTGCCACTGCTGCTACA
>JAZEWT010000006.1:22489582-22508313 GCA_036362905.1 Mordacia mordax | reverse complement strand
AGGTGTTCTGGGCTGCTCTCGCGAGGTGCTCAGTCCCCCGCCTGCTGAATCCTGTCATTCGTGAACCATTTTGCAGACCGATCCTAATAAGCAGGGATGCCCTCAAAGACTGGAGCATTTTGTCATTGTAGTGTAAGACATTCAAGACATCTGAATATGCATACTGTGTCCTTTGCAGTTTAACCTGAGTGGCAGGATATCTATGCAGTAGTAACATCTATGCCTTAGAGAAACAATGTCCTGCCTGAAGCAGTTTGATTCCCACCTAATTCGCCTGTGCAGTGTTTGTGTGTTCTTCCCCTATGCTCTGTAAGATTCCTCTGGGTTCTCTGGTTTTCTCTCACAACTAAAAACACTCGATAAGTAATTGTCTGAGAACATTATTATGTATATAACGCAATTTCTGGCAAATGTTGGCACTGGCTAACTGCGGGAATGCCTTCCCTCACTATGTGGTTTCCTGGCATCTCTGAATCGTTCTGGCTATTAAAAAAAACCCTTCTTATTTACCGTTCTTATGTCGTTGTTGTTGACGAGCCGTTCTCTCCGCATCTTTGTGCAGCGCCGTGACCCTCGGGTGAAAAACGCTCTAGAAATGCATGTTATTATACAGCAATCGATTAGTGAATCCATTTGTGTAGAACACTGAAAAAGGGCAATTATAATTTATAACGATAACTGCCAGACATTAAAATGTAATCATAAAAAAAACGTGCTCATCCATAAAAACGTGGAATTTTCACTACTTCCTCAAAGGAGTAGGACATTAAAAGCTATCTACGCTGCTAAGTTGCGTGGTTCAAACTTAATTTTGATTAAATTCATGTAATTATTCACTTTTTTGTGAAGGCTTTCATCCAGCAGTGGATATAGTATGGCTGACGATAATCTTGACCAAATGTCGTCATGTTATTGTCACTGCTGCTGGGTGCCACGTGTGCCGGATTGCTGTCACACTTGCGTCAGCACAGGAGCCTGACGTATCAGTGTTTGCTTACGGTACGTGTCTGTTTAATCAGCCACTTTGGACTGGTATTGATTTTTTCGGGTTTCATCATAAGTGTTGCTGCTTGGTTGCCGAGTGTCACAGTCCAGAGCTGTGCAGTACGCCTTGGCGGGACCTGTCTGGTAACAACAGGGCACGCTATGCGTTTGGCGGTTATCAGTGAAGTTTCCCTGACCATGGTGATGAGACTCAGGAGAGTCGGAACCGGTAGCATTCCAGTAGGCACCTGCACACAAGCTGATTTTCATCGCTCCATCTCCTCGATGGTGACGGTCTTTGGGACGCATTCCGTCCCTTGGCTGCCACTCCGGCGTTAGTCTCAACCACGGCCACTGCAGGTCGTGATGCGTCCCTTCCCGAGCCTCACTTCTCCAACCCACGCGTTCTTCTACCTCTCCCTCAAAAACCTGTCCCTTAAAAAAAGATATTGCTGTTGATGTGCCGTTCGTATGTCATTGTTGTTGCTGACACGCCGCTCTCTCCAGAGCTCTGTGCAGCGCTTTGCGACCCTCGGGTGAAAAGCGCTCCAGAAGTGCGACTATAAACGCAACGGCAATTAATTAATTACATCCATCGAGCGGCGACACCGCCCCCTGCTGTTGAGGCGCCGCAGCAGCAGCCCCGTGTCTCGTGACAGGGGCGGCTCATCACCGCCCATTGCTCGCGCAAACCACTTATTGCGTGTCGTCGATATAATTTACAGGATAAAAAGAGGGATTTGTTTCAGCTGAGTCATGGATGTCGCATCTAAGTCGACCGTCCTCCTACGACTGTGTGGCTGTGTACTTATCCACGTACACGCTCCCGTCAAGCAGCGACTCGGACTCATCTCATTGTCAAAACCACTTAGTCCTGTACAGGGTCGCGGTGAGCCGGAGCCTATCCCGGCAGACACAGGGCGCAAGGCAGAGATATACCCACGATGGGACGCCAGTCCATCACCGGGCACTGCGGGCAATTTAGTCTGCAAGCCAATTAACCTATGCAGCAGCATGTTTTTTGGACTGTGGGAGGAAACCAGAGTGCCCGGTGAAAACCCACGTGGACACGGGCAGAACATGCAAACTCTACACAGAAAGGCACCCGAGCCAAGATTCGAACCAGGGATATTCTTGCTGTGAGGCTACAGCGCTACCCGCTGGGCCACCGTGCCGCCCACGACTTGGACTTTCAGTGAGAATTCAAGTCTTGGTTACGGCCACAGGCGGTCATAGTTGCTCTGCTCACAGTTTGCAGAATGCTGAGTCAACGTTTGCACAAGAAGATCAACACTGAGCAGCAGATGCGCCGCGCCCGCCACCGGCATGGGTCTCTTGGTCGCGCGTATGGACTGCTCTCGTCCACCGGAATGTGGAATGTACACGTGCGAACGTGAGCACGGAGAGGTTTTTTTTTACTTGAGAGACTCTCGGCCACGGTTCGTGGTCAACGTTACCCACCCGGTCAGAACACTGAGAGCATATGAAAACGCACGGCCATTCCACGATGATATGCCGGGGCGCTTGCCGACTGGCAGGGCTTGCTTGAGGAAGCAAAACGGTAGCCAGATTGCAATACAGTAGTGGTATTTGTGTGTAAGAGAGCGCCTGTTAATGTCAGCGTGTGACATTAGGAATACTTGCAGTCTAGTGTGACACGCAGCCCTCCCACCACCAACGACAAAGATCCCCCGTATAGCCTTAACAAACTGCATGGTCAAGTGCTGTCAGCGAGTAGCACCTATGAAGGCCAGCACGGAACACGAGGTGGGTGGCTAGCACTTCGCCGGGCCGCCTTTGTGTCTCCCTTGTGGTAATGCTTACACACCACACCAGGGTCCTCATTTGAGGCTGAGTCGATTTAGGGGTGGCCCACGATCAGTTCAGACATTCGTCACTGGTGTTGGCGACCGACACCAGCAACTCGGGACCTGGCATGCTCTGCTGCTCAAAGAAACGAGGCCTCGGCGCAGGTCACCCAAACATTGCGGACAGTTTTTGGGAGAACTGCTTCGCAACATTGCGGGTGAAGGAACTGAGACATATGTCGCTGTGGTTGCTAACGTGCCGTTCTCTCCACAGCTCTGCGCAGCGCTTTGTGATCCTCGAGTGAAAAGCGCTCCAGAAGTGCAATTATTATAATTAGCCGTGCAGCCTCATGTGCGCATCGCAGCTGGCGTTCACTCGTGGGAGCGGGACTACGGGATGTTTGACCTACTCTGCCACATGAAAAGGAACACCTGAAAACAAGCAGGGAGTACCCATACTTTACCCCACCGGGTGTCTGTGGAGCACAATGTTAAAGCATTGTAATGTTTTACAGAACCAGGCAATTTGCAACATTCACCTCGTTTCGCCAAGGCGGTGTGTGCAAGAGACATTGTTTACGAGCTCCCAGCGCCCCCTTCACCGATGAAGCAGTTGCGTTAGCCGATGTGTATATTTACTGATTCCGCGGATTTCGATTCGTGTTGTTCTGGTCTCAGGGGTCATCAACGGCAAGACCCCGAGCCCCCCCCCTCCATGTGGAGGCGTCTGTAGCAACCACAACGGATTGGTAGTACAGCGCGCTAACCAATGCGCCACCGCTCGCCACGACCACAACACCTCCTCATCCACACACAAGGCTACGCACAGCCGTTCTCTCTCCCAGGGACACAACATTGTGGATCAGACGCATCCCTAGTTCTCGGTCGGGAGGCATTTGCCAAGTCTTTGCAATAGGGGGCGACATTGCTCCAGTTTGATGTTATCACAACTTAGTAATTTGTAAATATTTGTTATCATTGGGATGTTTGGCCAATACCGATTGCATTGTGTGCGTGTTTAGTTATGCGTTAACATTGAGAATCCGGAGGAAACCCATGCAGAAAAAGAGGAGAACGTACATCCTCAAGACAAAAAAGTGGCGTCCTAGTCGGCTATTGAAGCCAGGCGTTTATTACAACTACGCTGCCACGCTGGGTTCTATTCAACTCCCCGTATCTGGGAGTTCAGCGCCTGAGTACAAAGACTCGAGTAGCCAGGCATATGGAGCCTCGTGCGGAACTCGAGGACTCGACTTACTGCACTGCCACCTACAGGCCGTCCGTCTCTCTAAGCCAGCGGCGTCGGTTTCACAAAACCTCACCAAACCACCATGTATGTATTCGCGATCATCGTTATCGCGGAGAATATCCCAAATAAACGGGGCATGCATCGTTTTCCGTCAAACTGGGGCCTAAATCTGAGAGAGGCTTCGCGTGCCGTATAAGCATCGGGGAGTTTACCAGCGTCGGAGCTATAAAGCCTCACTACTGATGAGACACTGTCGAAACGAGTTCGGAGGTTTGTTTGTTAGACCAACAGTCTGCAATTCGTCAGAAGGTCGTGTCGCTGATGGGATGTGTAGAAATTGTAAAGACTACGTATGTGGAAAGTCAAGACGGTATGCGAATAAGCAAGCGTGCAGTTCGAATGCCGTCGTCCTAATTACACGTGGCGCCACCTTGAGGCGCGACGCGGAAACAGGGCTTAAAAAGACCCAAACCCCACCAACCTGAGGGGCAGATCTGTCATATACACGGGACTGGTGGAGTCCACATTGGCTGTACTGCCCTCTCCTGGCGAGCCAGGGCATGGCTCTGCCACGATATCAGTGTGATCCGCCAACTGTCCCTGCGGTCTCCACAGCGCTGGTTTACAGGCATATGCCACTTTGACCGGAAAAATGGTTTACTCTTTTGGCCATGTTTGGTGGCGAAGGGTCTTATGAGAGCCATTTGGTCAGACCATTGTGGACTACCGAAAAATCAATTACAAATTTGATCACTGCTCGACTTGGAATGGTACCTCCAAGGTACTGCATGTTTTACCAAAACGTGACAAGGACGTTTACTTTCACATCAACAATTTCTTTTAAAAAACGCCACACATTTACCAAGATCCACAGGTCCGGATGAGATATCACCTGTCACGCAAGCTGTGGCCAGAAATAAAAAATGCTGGCAGCATGGTCATGAGTGCACTGGCACCACCACTCCACCCGCAAGCTCATCGCTTACCGTAACAGCAGGACCGATGTCGGATCGTTGGGGCGCGTGGGGCAAATGGAGGCACTGAACACCAACCACGGTGTTCAAATCTCCTCCGCACTAAATCATACATCCCAACACACTTTGCACAACGTACAACACAACTCCAGTTACACGCAACGACAATAGTATCACATTACGTCTCGAGTGTGTATTAAGCACTCTGCACAGATGGCGGTTCCACTGCTAGAACAGGATCCGGCGTTCGTGCCGTGTGGAGGCTCTGTCGTTAATCGTCCGATTCGGCCAACATGTCCTGCTGCCATTATAAAAATATACATTTGATTTTAAGATTATGCTTCATTGTTTACGTTAAACCACAGTTTTCTATACCAGGCTCAGATTCATCCCTGTGCAAAGTCTGAGCAATGACTTACTTGTTATGAAATTTGTTTGCATTTGGTTTAACACTGGTGAGACAAGACAATAAAGAAGGCCTATTAAAAACATATGGGTCGCACAAACTGAACTGCTGACGATGTTGAAATCAGGACTGGAAATGCGTGGGTGTATGGAGTAAAAATAAAATCACCGCAATAGAACCGCTGGAGATACAGTAGCAGGCGTCTATGCCGTGCCCCTGGGACCGCTCAAACTCGAGCCGATTCGGCATCGAAGTCGGCAGCTGAAGACCCAACCCGGTGGCACAGAGAGCTACTGCAGCTGCTGCCCGACGTTTGACACAAAGATGACTATTACCAATGGACCCAGTGCGGGAGAGGCTGCTGGTGATTTACTGGTTGTCCAATGTCCACATCCAATGTCCAAATTTTTCCACGAGCACCAAGCGATTTACTGACATTTCTGTAACACCGAGAATCAGTGAGATTTCATGTCAGTCAGAAACTGCTTAGTTTTGTACAGGGTAGCGGTGAGCCGGAGCCTATCCCGGCAGACACAGGGTGCAAGGCAGGGATATACCCACGATGGGACGCCAGTCCATCACCGGGCACTGAAGGCAATTTAGTCTGCAAGCCAATTAACCTATGCAGCAGCATGTTTTTTTGGACTGTGGGAGGTAACCGGAGTGCCAGGCGAAAACCCACGCAGACACGGGCAGAACATGCAAACGCCACACAGAAAGGCACCCGAGCCGAGATTCGAACCCGGGACATTCTTGCTGTGAGGTGACAGCGCTACCCACTGGGCCACCGTGCTGCCCACCAGTGAGATCACAGAGGTAAATCTGTATTTGGCAGGGGGCGCCAGGGTGCAAATATATTTTTGAGAGCATTTCCAGCACACACTCTCCGATCCCTTGGCAGATATGGTCGGTGCAAAATAGAAAACGATTCATCCACTTTAATTAAATCTTACACCTTTGATAGACGAGTCACATTATGCACGAGGAATCATTTACTTACAAGTTCTGCAGATTATATGTTTGTGTTACATTCAGGCTACGACATCGTGCGGAACTTTGCAAACCAGGCAGAACAAATCAACAATAAAAACAGGTCAGTAATAACAAACACAAAATTAGTCGACCCTTGGATATAGTGAGTTGTGTGCTTGTTTACCCAGGAAAGCCTCACTGAGTCTCAATACTCTTTTTCAGAAGGATCTTGCCAAGTTTTCATCAAAGAAAGTGAAACAGCTATGCGTGTTCCCGAGTAATTCGCAGGTAATGTTTCAGCATTGGGATGGCTGGTCAACACGATTTACAGTGGTTTTTTTAGCTATGGGAATCTGGAGAACCTGTAGAAAACCCATGCAGGACGGGGAGAACATACAAACCCGAGCCAAGATTCAAACTAAGGATAATTTTGCTGCGATGTACAAGTGTTACCACTGCTGCGCTACCCGAGCACGGGACGAATCATTACGCGAAGAGTCAGCGCGCGGCCGCGTGCCAGCCACCCCCGCTGCCCACTCCGCCGTGGTATTCATCTCTCCAGCCGCGGGTGGCGCTGCGAAAGGGGCCGAGCAGCGCCCGCTCAAAGCTCTCCGGCTCGTCCTGCCACGGCGACAGCGACAGAAGGGACAGGTGCGTGGGGTGAGAACGCAGGTAAAAAAAAAACGCTCAGAGCCTCGCCCACAATCACCTGGCACAGCTCCACGACGTCACGTCTGGCAGGCTGGCATTGCTTCGATCCCACGCTGGTATTCGTGAGTTAACTAGGTGCAAACTGAATGGCTTAACGACGGCAACGTTAACTGGAAAGGAAGAATTGAAGGAGGGGAGCTCTTGCTGGAGGATGTTTGTCATTGTATGGTGATCCCTCGATCTACGGAAAGGTAGTTAATGTTCCTTAAAACCCCCCTGTAAAGTGATTTTCCATATATCGCATTTCATTAGCCCATGAACTCCCGTTATATAAGTGGAGAATGTTTCCTATATAACAAAATATTACCGTGTAAAAAAATTTGTGTTTTAATGGAACAAACGTTATTAAAACACTATGTACAGTAATACTAATATTTGTTCTATGATGGGGATTAAACGTAATAACAAAGTGAGAATCGCGGAATAGCGTGGCGGACCGACGATGGTGATATGTGCTTGGTGTGAGGCAGTGTGAAGGAAAGAGGAATCGCAGTGTCGAGAGCATCTTATCAAAACACTGGAGGGAACACGGCCTAGCACTTTTGCGATGTCACTCGGGTTGTCACACTTGTTAAAGTTATTTAACAAATCATGTTTATCCTCGATAGTAGTGGTATCCAACCATTTTAAACGCACAATACTTTTGTAATCGATTGTTTTTTTTCCTATTCTGACTCGCGAGTCAATTCTCTCTAAGGTATACGTCCACACTGCAGGGTGTTCCGATTGCACGCGTGGCTTTATACAATTAAGCCGACACCGACTACATTTAGGTCAACTATTCAAAACTCTGGGAACAATGAAACTGGAGACTGCTGCTCTCGAGAATGCACATGTACAGGTCCGCTTTGCACAAGCGCTGTGGCTGTCACTTCTGGGTCGCTTTTCAGACATTTTAAACAGGGGCAATGCGCTTGATATTGTCCGTAGTCAAGAGCCAGCGTGGAATCCGAAAGCACGTGAATTTGGTGTTTAATATGCCACGATCCTCAGACACCACGAGGGGCAGTGGTGCATGGCGGCATTTTTAAAAGTACACTACTGTATATTTTAAAGATGTAAAATTTCAGTTACAGCTAATTTTATTTCTGTATATCGAAATTTTGTACCGGATTACTCATTTACGTTACAATGATTTACCGTCTGAAATCGTTCCTATTATGAAATGGATTTCGAAACGGAATCGAGGAAGTCAGTGCGAAAGCATCACCTGACACGGCTTCTTAATCGCTGCATGGCTGGCGACACCACCCCCGTGACGAGAGTGCGGTGGGAAACTTACGCTGTCCCGCCAGTGGTGATCTTCGCTTTCCAAGTGACGGCGCCTCCTCCCCTCCGTTTGCTTGCTATGCTGCTCTGGGGGTGGTGGCAGCGCCATCCTGTGACTCTTGTGCAGCGGGGAGAAGGACCAGCGTTCGTAGCCAGGACCGGCAGTGACACCGGCTCCAGTGCAGCCGCCGCCATCATCGTGCTCCTCGGTCGCCCACAAAGCCCCTGATGTGCCACCCCCTGCCGTGTCATGAGATTCGGGGAGGAAGCGGGTGCCTCTGCCAGTGTGATCCGGCATCTTATCCCCTGATGAGATGTTGGTGGTACTAAGCATGCTTGCGGTGCTGGAAAATCTGTTTACGCCTGACATAGCGGTAGGACCAGACAAACTTCGACGGCCAGATATCTTGGCAGAGTTAGACGTACCAAGAGGACTGGACAGACCACCTGACCCGTACTTTTGTCGTGCAGCACGGGCATCATCCGACGCCCACGCGGTACCGGATGAGCTGAGAGAGACCCTCTCCCCCAGGTACACCGAGCCACCACAATTTCCTCCACCACCACCACTACTGTATGTGGCGGCTTCTCCAGTGTACCCATCGGCCCTGTCCTTGCCAGCTCTCCGGTACACGCCGTCGTCGTACGTGTCAGCTACACCTTTGCCGGTGGTTCCACCATAGTCGCCGACCTGGCTGTACTCGTAAATGGCATCGCCACCGTACGATTTGGTTTCAGTGAACGTGCCGGCCCTGCCGCCAAACCCATCACGGTCTCTATCAGGCATGTCGGCATCCCAGCCCCTGGCTGCTCTGGCTCTGCCGTAATCTCGGTCTCTGTCACCCCTGACAGCTTTATCGCCGTTTCTACCGTACGCGCCGACACTGGATGCAGCGTCACCGCCGTGTGCGGCATCATCCTGGAATGCGTCCACACTGCCGTACGTGTCACTAACGCGTGTATCGTCATACACGCCGGCAACACCAGAAACACCAGCCAGCCCGGCCATGTTTGCCCTACCAGACACGGCAACCGTGCTGCACATTCCAGGCTGACTGGATATTGCAGTCCCGCCGGGTGATATGCCAGCCCTATCAGACACCATGGTGCCACCATAGCTGCCGGACCCATCGCCAGCACAAGCACCGCCTGACATTATGGCCATGTCAGACTTTCTTGCACTGGCATATCTATCAGACAACCTGCTTCCACCAGACCTCCTATTATGATCAAATGTACTGGTATCACAATGTGACTCGGTACCACGGGACATGCCAACCCTATTTTGTATATTTCCAATACCACCGTACATCGTGTCTCGATCAGAAATATTGTCCCTACGAGCATGAAAGCCAGGCCCGTCAGATCCATTTGGCCCACCAGACATCCCGGCCCTACCAGATAACTCAAGACCACTGGAAATCCTCGATCCACCGGACATTCCAGATCCACCAGACATCCTGGGTCTACCAGACATGCTGGTCCCACCAGAGATTCCAGCCCTATCGGACATCCTGGCTCTACCAGACATTCCGGCTCCACCAGACATCCTGGATCCATCGGACATCTCAGCATCATGAGATATCCTGGATCCACCGTAACTCCCTACCCTACCAGATAACTCAGAACTACCGGATATCCTTGAGCAACCAGATATCTCCGCCCCCGCAGAGAACCTGGCTCCACCGGATATCCCGGCCCCAGCAGAGATTCCGATCCCACTAGATATCCCGGCCCCACTGGACACACCGGCTCCGCCGGACACGCCGGCCCCGCCAGACAAGACGGCTCCGCCGGACACGTCGGCCCCGCCGGACACGTCGGCCCCGCCGGACACGACAGCCCCGCCGGACACAACAGCCCTGCCGGACACGCCGGTCCCGCCGGGCACGCCGGCTCCGCCAGACACAACGGCCCTGCCGGACACGCCGGTCCCGCCGGGCACGCCGGCTCCGCCAGACACGACGGCCCTGCCGGACATCCCGGATCCACTGGACACGTCCCTGCTACCAGACACCCCGGTGCCACCAGAATTCACAGCCCCACTGGGCACATCGGCTCCACTGCTCACGGCGGCACCAGCTTCAGCAGAGGCGGCGCTCTCCTCTTCCGCGTCGCTCTCCAGCTCCATCTCCACCACGGCGGTGTCGATTGTGGCACTGCTCGCAGCTTCGCCGGTGGTGCCAGCATTCTTTGCTTTTTCTTTGTTGACATTTTGCTTCTGTTTGCTGGTTTTGCTTTTTCAAACGTCACATAAGACAAGGGGCGAGAACAGGAGGTTGGAGTTATGGTTGGATTCCAGGTAAAGAGATCTCTCAAATAATCAACAAACCATTTCGTTTCTTCACACAGCCAGTTTTCACAGCCAATGTGATGAATCATAATCAGGTTTTGATTTAGGCCACATAAAGATCTGGACGTATTTCAGCGATAAGATCCTCCACTACCTGACATTGCCAAACAAATTATGTTGTCATGTGCACAAGCTTTTATGTGCCAATTATTATTGCTTCAGCTCATACTGGTAAGTTCAAAAACAATTCTCAACAACAAATTTAGCAATTACATGATGTGATGCAGTAGAAACACCCGTGGGTGCCATTCTGTGTGGAGTTTGTCTGCACTCCCATTATTCTGCATGGGTTTCCTTCAATTTCTCCAGTTTCCTCCCAGCTATAAAAAAAAAAACCCACGTGACATAACCTGGACTGGCCAGGTTGTCATTCCAAAACATAGCCTGATAATTAGTTAATTGGGATTACACGTAACAACAGCTGACTACCATGAGATTGTGGCAGGACCCTTCCCCCAATAGACACCGCATGAGGCTCAGGGGCAGCAGGTTTGTCTATGCAGTGCAACATCTGCACCTCACAGAAAGAAGATCCTGCCCAAGGTGGTTCCATTCACACCTCAGGTGCATTGCTGTGCAAAGTTGGTGTGTTCTCTCCCTGTTCTGCATTGGTTTCAGTTAGGTACTCTGGTTTCCTCAAACAACTAAAAAAACGAATTGATAGGCTGATACCATCATAAAATATACGGATGCAGCGCTTGGCGGGTTAGCACCGGCTGCCTGTTTGGTTACATCCATGCACCTCCCCTTCCTGCAGCATCTTGGGACATCTCGCAGAAAGGTGCTACTATATATAAATGTAATACATTATGATTATCATTATTCTCATTAAATAAGTGCAAGAATTATAATAACACATACGTTTTATTGTGTTTTTATGTATAGATATTTCTTAAATAAAAATATCAATGAATGACTACACTACATACGACTAAACATTCTCACGTGTCATGGTGTCGAACGTGAACAGGAGTAGGTTGTGTGTGGGTTGACTGAGCAATGGGCATGCATTGCGACGATGATGGGACGAACGTTCCTCTTCTCACCTCTTTTCATACCAGTTCTCCGACTTCCACGACGGATATCTGAAAGGAATTACAAATATGATTCCACTTTAGGCGGTGCTCTGCAGCATCATCGCACGACTTGCTAAACGCATTTCATGCAGGTGGTCCATTATAAGCAATGAAAATTCACAACCCCCTCTCCCATAAGTCATTAACTATACCTTCATATTGTGCTAAATTAGCCTTGTACACAGGCGTCATATTGTCTCAGCTGTAACGGTTCTGTGCTTTGACTTTGTTCAGTTCAGTATCATCCTGCACAGGGTTGTGGGGGGCCGGAGCCCATCCCGGCAGACACAATGTGCAAGGCGTGGCTATATTCAGGATGTGACACCAGTACATCACAGGGCACTATCTTTGGACGTAATTTACCCAGCAGGCCAATGAACCTAGGCAGCAATGTGTGTTGGTAAGGTGGGCAGAAACTGGAGCACCAAGCAAAAACCCAACGTGAAAACTCCACACAGGAAGGCACCCGAGCCTGTAACCGATCGCAGGACTTTGTTGCTGTGAGGCAGCACTCACTGCGCCACCGTGCCGCCCCATTTACTTTGTGATTAAAAATGAACCTGCACCCACTTGGCTTTCATGCAGCCAGGGGTGGCTCAGCAACAGTGCTCTCACCAAATGGTTGCATGTTTAAACGTGGGCTAAGGGGCTGATTTCTGCCCATTATCCCTGCCCTCTGGGGTCAATACATTTAATACCACTTTGTAGGGGAAATCAAACAGTGGCTATGATTCAGCCGCTCCACAGGAATGAGAAATTTACAACACTGCTACTGCAGGCTTGTAATCAGCAAACAGGCACCAATGCATCGACGCTCAATTGGGTAGGAAATCGAGTTGAACCGTGCCGTATTGTGACATTTTGGAAAAATAAACCCACCAGGACACAAGTAAAACACCGCGATGAGGATCAAAGCGAATGTCTGCACTCGAGAAGAGAGAGCGGTTGCGTCTCAAGTGTTGTGGGCAGCCGCGCATTGAGAGGGTGCGGCTGTCATTCCACAAATCACGTGGCTTCACACTCTGCCGTGTTGTTGCGCCGCGAGTCAAACGCCTCTCCAACACGACTGCAGCCTAAACATGACTCGGTGATTATAATTAAGCATATATTACAGTCCTCTTGTCAATCCACTGCTGGCTGAAGGTCTCCAACATGCCACGTTGGTCATGGCAGTTGTTTTAACATTCTTCACTGCACGGCTTAGTGTGAGTTGGTGACTGCACAGCTCAGTGGTGAATACCCTGCGGGATGAGACTAACAGGTAGTGTACACTCACTTCTCCTTTAAGACCTCGCACGAGACCTGATGGATGCGCCCGCTGATGTGTTTTTTCCAGTCCTGCGCACGCGCGCACACACACAGACCCAGGGTCCATCACGATTGTCTGTGCGGCATACATAGTGAAATACGATCACAATGTCATTTCAGACATAACGATGGTGCTGTTCATCCACATCATTAGTCATGGTCGAGCCTCTGATGGAGGTAGGCCTCCCTACCTGTGACAAGCTTGATGATGTAATTGCTGTTGCCGTTATAACTGACCCCAGGGCGCCAGTCGCACTTGAGAAGCCATAGAGGTGGCGATGCCTTACATTGCTGGAATCAGTCTCACTTCACGCAGCACGAGCCTTGTAAAAAAACTGCACCGCCTGTGCAGCTATCAGCTTCAGGGGGCAATTCCCACAGCATTTACTAACCCTTTAGGCAAATATTAAGTCATCCAAGTGTGATCTCGCCGCTTGAGATGTGTGTCGAGCTACTTCAACTCCCGAGGAGGCTCATGGCGGCAGCAGTGCGCGGCCGAGGATTGGGAGCGGTAATGCTCAAGGTTGACACCTTAGTGTGTGCGTGTTTTGTCTCGCGTGGCATAGACTGTGAAACCTGAAACAAGTGGCCAAGTGAAAAAAATATACAAACCTCGTGCAGTTTGTAGGATTATATTGATGGTACGAGAAGAGAACATGGTACACGGATGCGCTCGTAGCAATTGCGATCGACGTTGTTACCGTGTGTGTGCACGGGAAGATGTGGTCTCATTGCAGCCTCACCGAATTCACCGGCAGCCAAACATACACGACGTTTACATAACTTCTGAGATAACACCTACCTTTGACTTTTGATGAAAACTCAATGATTTTTCCACTTTTAATTTAAAGAAACATGTCAAAAAAGGATTTAATAATAATATTGCTACAGAAAAGGACAACACATGGATTTTTTAAAGACAAGATAAAGTACAACAGAAAGCAGAATATTTCTGGAAGAGTTTTGAAATAAGTGGGCGTAAAATAAGCCCAAGTGGTTTGACAAACAATAACAAAGTGATTGTAGAAGAGCGAAGGTAAAGCAGGTGTCAGGTGAAAGGCTCACACACTAAGTGGAGATTTAAGAATCTCCCCTAAACACACGAGGGATTTAATCGCCATGCAGAGGCGCTAAGCAGCAAGTCACAGAGCCATTGTACAGGATCACAAAGGGGAATACCGGTTCAACACCCTGACACCCGCGCAGCTGAATATTACATGCTCGGGGATTGTTTCGCGCCGAATGAACACAGATTACGCTTTCTGGCGCACGTCCTCTGGGGGGGCTGCTGGACCCGGTGGGCGCCCGTGTGTGCGTTACGTGTGCCATTGCAAGCTTGTGTGCACTTGCCCGTGTGTGCGTTACGTGTGCCATTGCAAGCTTGTGTGCACTTGCCCGTGTGTGCGTTACGTGTGACACTGCAAGCTTGTGTACACTTGCCCGTGTGTGCACTCTTGCCAGATATACTTACCTCTCGGAGCTTATGAATGGGTTATCAAGGGGTTTATGAATGGTAATTCATTACCGGGTCAGGCCGCGTAACGATATGACCGAATATGAGAAATAAAGACCATCCACCACCCGACAAAAATAAATATATTATTTACAGGTGCAAGTGCTTAATGTACAAATTATGATTTTCGGCTGACTTCGAAGTTGAACATGTCTCAAAATCAGATTTAATCACGTGATAAAGAGATACATTTGTTCGTGAGAATTATTCTTCAACATACCAGTGAGGTAAAACAATATTAAATGATGCATTACTCACTTATGCAAGTAACGCTTTAACTTGTAATCAGCACACATTTCTACTGGTAACAAAGTAACCATAGGCACTTACTTATTGGCTGCCAGGTGATGTAGCATCTTTGCAAAACATTATCTGACCGTTACGTGGCACCACCCCAAATAAACTATGAATCATTTTGGCTGTGAAAACCTATATAAGAAATGGGGTAATTATATCATGAGCTCTACATGTAACCTCCAAAGGCCAATTCTAAGGGTTTCAATGCTTGTTTGCACCGCTCTGTTCAAAGTGTATTCAGCCTTGTTTAATTTTTGCACCATGAGAAACGTTATTTCGTTCCTCCATATTCTGTGTTTGCATACGGATGAGATGACATTTTTTTTTGTATCGATCTTAACTTGCAGATTTCCAGATGACCAAGCAGCCTGATACCTTGTCACAACACTGAGCTGGCACTGTTGGGAGCCAGAGTTCAAAATAGGGCTTTGTCCACCCATTAGTAAACCGGTTCGCAAGTGCAGCATGTTGATGGTTTAGCCCGTTCACTAATGAACCGAGATAAAGAGGTATTTTTTTAAACTCTGGCAGTTAGCCAACATTGGTTTAAGCAAGACTAATGATGACACAATACATGTTGAAACAAGTGCAGAGATTTTCTTGTGTTGAACCTATACTGTTGAAATGAAGCACTGCCACAAGGTCGTTTGGCTGATGTGATGAACAGTAAGTGCTGACAAACAGATAAATGATGAGGCGTATTGCCCGCTTAGTGCTTTTGTCAACTTTATATTGTCAGTTAAATTGACAAATTCTAGCTGTGATGATTAAAACCTCAATGTGATTGCCTCATGATGAACACTCTCTGCGGGGTGTGAGAGAGGTATACCCTCTCACGCAGTCAAATTGGCAACTGAAGCCGGATGAGTGATTTAGTAGATGAATAAGTGGTTAAGCGGCTGAGTAAATGAGTGATTGTGTAACCAGACTGGAGTCACTGCAGAAACAATTCTGACGTCATCTACTGATGTTCTTCTATCAAACAAGGTGGTGCAATGCTCTCTGTAAGAGTTCCAAAATTCACACTTTGACACCTAGTAATATCACTGAGCGCAATGCAAGATGGGTATAACTTACCGAGACAAAAAAAAATCCCCCAGCTTAACCCAAACAAATTGCAATGGGGTGTAGCAAAGTTTGACAAAACATACTGCGCCAAGGCTCAAGAGATTAGTGCGACATGCAAAACACTTACCCGGATCCCGCTCACGGGTTTGTTGCAAATGCAGCAGATGTGCGGGAACTTTGTGGGTTGGCGCCCAAAGTAGTCATTCTTCTGCTCAGGGGAGGGGCAGCCAGAGAAGGTCTCTTTTGCTCCGTGCGTGTAGTCCCACACCTTTAGCCGCTTCTCCTCTGCACTCGCCTGCTTCCTGCTGGAGGCGGCGGCGGCGGTGATGGCGGAAACGGCGGCCGCCGCCTCGCTGCGGCCCATGACCGTAGACGCCACGTTCATCATCTTGTGCTTGCTGATGTCCCTGAGGATGCTGAGCGAGCGACTGGGTGTCAACTCCTCCTCATTGTACGTGCCCAGCTCCTTGAGGTCATCCAGCGTTAGGCCCAGGCTGGTGAGCAGCACCGCTAATCGCTGCTCACGGTGGGGCGCGCCAGTTGGGCGTCGGTGAGGGCCCGAATATCTGCCAAAGTTGATGAGCAGGTCGGTGGCCATCTCGTCATCGTCCTCCTCCTGCTCGTCCACTTCGGGCAAATCCTGGGAGCGCCGCTCCCAGTCCTCTATAAGTGGGCGTCTGCAGATCCCTTGTTCGTACGAGTCTGGTGGCTCAAGCTCGTTGGGGTAGCCGTCACGCTCACGAGGTTCATCGTAGCGGCGCTTGCCCCTAGGTGCAATCCTCCACCTCTCCATCCGCTCATGAGCATAATCTGGGTCAGGAAACCTGTCCACCGGCTCTCTCACATATTCTCCCGCCTCTTCTCTTTCTTCCACAGAGTAGCCTTTCCTGCCCTGGTAAAATTCCTCAGTATCGTACTGACCTTCATATGAGCCATAGTCTTCGTGCTCGTGGTGGGACCTACGCGCGTACGAGTCCCGCGGCCAACATGGCTCTTCCCACTCGTGATACTCGCGCACTGCGTGTGCCTCTTCCTCCGCGCGGGGTATCTTCCATGGAGGGGACCTGGAGCGCTGGAACCCACCTGGACGCGGCAGTCGAGGGGGACGGCCCCACGATGACGGCGGTGCGCCCCGCGCCTCACGACGTGGCGGAAAGCGTACGTTGCCAAAAGTGGCTCGTTCTGGAGAACGGTGCATGGTGGTCGCAAGGATGGTCACAGGGATTCGCTAACTCTGGAGGACAGCATCCACAAGTCCTGAAGTCAGAGTGCTGGGCCAAGCAACGTGTTTAGATCTGGAGTTTGACTTAGGCGGGATCTGTGCTGCTGTTTTCACTTATGCCTTGAGCAGTGGCTCCCGTGTGCCACTGTGGGGCGCGGTGCTAAGGGGCTGCAAATCAGAGCAGAGCAGCAATGGTATGAAGTCCACATTCAACGGGAATATGACGAAAGAGAAACGATCAGACTTACCTCCCGTGTGTTCATCCGAAACAATTCATGAGAATAAAAATAACACTGGTCATCCACAGACGTGAGAGGTTAACATCTTGGTTTTAAAGAAAAACAACAAAGTTCATCTTTCTGTCATGGCCACTACGGTCAGTTTATCTTCAATAAGGTTGGATTCCAGGTCTAGCTGATGAAATAAATGACCAACTCATTTTCAAAAGGCAAAGCCTGAACCATAACACATGTATCAATTGCTATGAGTCATTATTATTTAGAGATCGTGTATTTTATATTGATTTATAGTTGACAACATTACACAATTGTAAATTCTACATTTACACGACTATATATTGTACATTAACACTAATGTACTAAATTCTTCTTTCCACTACATAATCTATAGAACCCATACTGCTATCGATTCTATACATTCACACCACTATATATTCTACATTGATACCAATGCAGATGTTACAGTCACTACATTTTAGAATCTATGTATCCAAACAACTGTAAATTGTATAAATTCACACAACTGTTGAGTCATACCAAAAACGAATCAATAGATTATTACCACGGCACAATAAATAGATCTATACCACTAGTTTATCTAAATTAAAACACCATGACAGATTATATGTACACCGCTAGGGCCACACGAAGAATCAACTTGTGAAATGAAATCATGACTTTGGATCGTGATCATGCATAGAATCGTGGTGGGGGTAAATTATTGCATCTCTTGTCTTCATCTTTTAGCACAGGCCACATCAAAAATCAATGCCATCTAAAAGTGGATTGATTTCTTCATGTGTTCAGTGATTGCATGTATGGCGACCTTTCCAATGCTCATCACACCAGAAAGTTCAATGGCTACCAACATAAAAACATCAGTAAAGTTTTCCTGCCACCATTAGTGGTGACCATAAGCCTTGGGTGGGGGTGTCTGGGCAATACTCCCACACTGGAAACGGGTGCCTCCAATTCAACATGCACATGGCAAACGGGGATAGGAACCAGTCACTCCAATTTGGTGAACAAAAATGCATGAATTTACTTTAAAGTAATACTTTTGTACTCTTGTTTTGAAGCTACATTGCATTAATAATGCAACATCCTATATTTTATGTTATAAAAATATGGCTTCGTAGCCGAGACTGTGGAACACTTTGACCGGAGTTCTCAACATTTTGCACCTCAAGGCCTACTTGCTACTTGGGTATGGCCTCCGTGGCCCACTGTGGCCCACTACGTGGCCCACTACGTGGCCCACTACGTCGCCCACTACGTCGCC
>JAZEWT010000006.1:22429051-22442021 GCA_036362905.1 Mordacia mordax | reverse complement strand
ACGAAGGCCCCCACGTGAGTGATTACGGCCCGGTGGTTTTCATGCTGAGTCGACATAGAGGGGTACAGAATCGGTTCAGATAATCGCCACTGGTGTTGGTGTCGTGAGCAGGAATCGAACTCGGCCGCAGCGCGATAATCGCTTCATTATCGCTACCGAGACACACACACACACGTTCACACACACCTACTCACACACCCCTACACAACAACAACCGCCATTCGCCATTAAGTGGCGGTGACGTCACCACGGCGCGCCTGTGCCAGGCCATGTGCATCTTGAAGCCACGTGAAGTGTCGAAGGCTCGCTGACAGGAGGTCGCGGGACTGACCCAGGTGTTACGGGTTGCCTAACTGAGATGACTGGCAGATGCACCGTCTATGCTCCCTACTGTGCCAATATACACTTACATGCACCTACACACACTTACAGTCACCTACATACACACCTAGACTCACCTATAGACACACACCCCCCTTCACACACACCGAGACATACACCCAAACACATCGACACACACCTACACACTCACCTACACGCGCCTATACACACACCGACACACATACCTACACACACCTACTCACACACACCTAGTCACCTACACACACACCTACACACACCTATACAAAGATGCCCTGTATAGCCTGCAGGGTCAAGTGCCGTCAGTGAGCACCTATGAAAGGTCAACACGGCACACGAGGTGGGTGACCAGCACCACGTCCCGCCGCCTTTGTCTCTTTAGTGGCAATATTTACACACGGCACCGGGTACTCATATAAGGCTGAGTCGACTTAGGGGATGCCCGGGACCGGCAAATAAAATCGTAACTGGCGTTGGTGGCCGTGAGCGGGATTCGAACTCGGGTCTCCGGGTTTGTAGCCGAGCAGCAAACCGCGAAATAACGACCTCGACAACAGCTGTCCTCGCCTTAATAACCCCGTGAGTGGCAGCCGTCAGCTTACTCCTGTACGACATTAATTTTTGACAACAATAATAATATAGATGCATGACGCCACACTGGTTTCCCTCTTGTCGACTCATCCGTCAACACTGGCTGAGTACGCGTCATGTGCTGGTGACGGGGCTGCAGCGGGCAGCGTGATTCACCTCGGTGCCCAATCGCTGACACCCCCCGTCAGAGAGGCGGACTGCCTGCTGGGAACGACTCACTGCGCTCCTCAAGTCGCTCACTCACCCCAACCGCCAACGCAACTCACTCACCCATCCACGCACGCACACACACACACACCCACCCATCCATTCACACGCACATACATCTACCCACCTGTCAAATAAGACAAAGGTCCTCCCGTACAGCCTTAACAGACTGTAGGGTCAAGTGCTATTAGCGAACACCAGCGCGGCACACGAGGGGGTGGGTGGCCAGCACTTCGTCGGGACGCCTTTATCTCCCTTGTGGCGATGTTAACACACTGCAGCAGTTACTCATTTGAGGGCTGAGTCGACCTAGGAAAGGACCAGGACCGGTTCAAAAAATCGTCACCGGTGTTGGCCGTGCGAGCGGGAATGGAACTCGTGTCGCCGAGTTCGTAGCGCAGCGCGCTAACCGCTGCGCCACCGCTCCTCGCATACACACACACGTGTTTACTGCTCGGTGCCAACGTGCACCCCCCCCGCACACACGCCTATACATCAAGACAAAGATCACCCGTGTAGCCCACACCAACTATTGGGGCAAGTGCTGTTGGCGAGTTCCTGCAAGGCCCGAGATGGCGCACGAAGCGGCGGTGTAATCAACACCACGCCCGGCCGCCTTTGTCTCCCCAGCGCTGATGTTTACGCGCCTGAGAAGGCACTCATTGAAGGCTGACGACCTAGGAAAGGCTCATGACGGGTTAAAATATCCGCCACTGTTACCGGTCATGAGCGGGAATCTCACTCCAGTGGCTGGGAGTTTTTTGTGTGTCGAGCAGTGCGCCAACTACTGCGCCACCGCTCCCGCCCCCCGCGTCTCCCCCCCTCCGGAGCCCTGCACCCCCATTACAATCGGGGCCTTCATCAGCCCGACAATCGCCTGTCACCTGCGTATCACACGACTCACTGTAATCTGCAGCACTGCTTGCGCCGCGCGCCACTGTAATCCAGCCATTAGTAATGCAATCATAATTATTAGTAATGCAATGATAACTATGATTAGAACTGCAATGATAACTGTGATTAGGGTATTAATGGCATCGATGGAGTCTGTGATCATGATTCTGTGATGTTGACGCGGCTCTGTGATGATTACGCGGGTGATTGACAGGTGGGATGATGTGATGATGATTGATTTGGCCGATGCTTATGAAGATGTTAACTTGTTGATGACGTTGATAACGATGTTGATGATGATGTTGAGGTTGACGATGACGTTGACGATGATGTTGATGATTACGTCGATGATGTTGATGATGATGATGCACATAACAGGAGCACTACACCGCACCTCACACACACACACACGTGTGTACGGACCTTCACTCTACACACAACCCAGTGCGGCAAACAAAGAACAGTGCATTAATAACTCACACAAAACAGACACAGTATACACACACCCGGTACACACACAATACAGACTATGCTCACACAATGCTCACACGCAACACACAGACAGTATATGCACAGTGCACACAACACAGACAATACTAACAGTTCACACACATTACACACATTACACACACACAATATAAAGACAGTATACACACAATACACACGCTACTCACACGACGTACACACAAAGAACACGACACAATGCAGACACAAAGGGCGTCGTTGTGTTTTTGTTGCGTGTATCGAGGCCACGTGGAATCACAAACACGGGGTGCTCGTGTCAATCCGCGCATCACCGAGCGCTGCTCTCCGCTGTAGCCGCGTTGTATTTACTCTCTCGCTACGCCAGGATTACTGGAGCTCGCGCTCAGCATGCCCAGGACGCCCAAACGGCCAGCAACAAACAGCACGATCAAGGTTGTGATGTGCAATAGCATTTCCCGTGGATTGGACAAGAGGTGGTGAGTGACTATCACCACGCCCGGTCGCCTTTGTCTCTCCCAGGGGCAATGTATATACACCGCACTACTGTTGAGGCTGAGATGACCTAGGGGTCGTGACTGGTGTGTTGGCTCTGCGCAGGAATCTAACTCTCATCTCATCTCATTATATGAAACCGCTTAATCCTAGATAGGGTCACGGTGAGCCGGAGCCTATCCTGGAAACACAGGGCGTAAGGCAGGAATACACCCGACGACGGGACGCCAGTCCATCGCCGGGCATTACGGGACAATTTTAGTCTGCGAGCCAATCAACCTATCCAGGAGCATGCTTTTGGACTGTGGGAGGAAACCGGAGTGCCCGGCGAAAACCCACGCGGACACGGGGAGAGCATGCAAACTCCACACAGAAAGGCACCCGAGCCGAGAGATTCGAACCCGGGACCTTCTTGCTGTCAGGCGTCAGCGCTAACCACTGGGCCACCACGCCGCCCGGAATCTAACTCGGGAAGCCGAATTTGTATCGCAGCGCGCTATTCGCTGCGTCACCGCTCCTCTCGTGGCAATCTCACGCACATTAATCTGTTACACACATTTCATAATAATAATTGTATTTATAGAGCGCTTTTCACCCGAGGGTCACAAAGCGCTTGACAGATTACTAATATATTACTTCACCAGCGGTTGTGTGTTTATGTGTCTGTGTGTACATGTGTGTGTATGTGTGTATGCCTGCATGGGTGTGTATGCGTGTGTATGCGTGTATATATGTATGTGTGTGTATATTTGAGTATGCGTGTACATGCGTGTGTATGCTTGTGTACCTGTGTGTATATGCGTGTAGGGAGCGGTGGCTCAGCGGTTAGCGCGCTGGGCTACAAACCCGGCGACCCGAGTTCGAATCCCGCTCACGGTCAACACCGGTGACGATTTTCTGAACCGGTCCTGGGTCTCCCCTAAGTCGACTCAGCCTCATATGATTACCGAGTGCAGTGCGTAAACATTGCCACGAGCGAGAACAAGACTTCCGGGCCTGGTGATGGTCTCCCACCTCTTCGTGTGCCGTGCCGACCTTCATAGATGCTCACTAATGGCAATTGACGGGGGATCTTTTTAAGTGTATATATATATAGTGTGTATTTGTTCATAAATATTTAAGTATATATATATATGTGTGGGCGTACATTAAGTCAATGTCAATGTTACGTATGTGTGTGTATGTATTTATGGCAATGCTTTACGTGTACGTGTGTCTACACATGCTGAGAACACGTGTTGTGTGAGTTTGTACAGGCGCTTAGAATTGTACATTATTCTTATTACTGCATCCAAACTTCACGCAGGGTACAACAGTTGCAGCGACGCAACACAAAGGTACATAACCTCTCACTGACGGACCAGTGACAAAACACACTGTGTTTATATGAACACATTCAGTGTCTCGAGTTTTTAAATATCCACACATACAAAACGTATGCACAAACGCACGGATACACACACAGATACACAATACATAGATACACACACACGCCGCATATACCTCTTGTGTGTGCATATATATATACCACTGACATGGTGTGTGTATTTGCGTGTTTGTATTGGATATGTGTGTCTGCGTATCCAATATTGTGGGGAGCGGTGGGGCAGTGGTTAGCGCACTGCGCTACGCATCCAGCCTCAAGAGTTCGATTCCCGCTTACGACCAACACAGACAACAGATATCTAACTACTCCCGGGCCTCCCCTAGGGCGTCTCAGCCTCAAACGAATATCGGCCGCGTATGCTACTGGCCTTCCACACACTCCGTCGTGGGTCGTGCCGGCCTTCATAGGCGCTACTCACTACTACTACTTGCCCCTAGAGTCGCTCAAGGCTACACGGGGGATCGTTGTCTTTGCCATACACACATGCACACTGTGGTGCGGCTCGGTGGTGGCCCAGTGGGTAGCGCTGTCACCTCACAGTAAGAAGGTCCCGGGTTCGAATCTCCGCTCGGGTGCCTTTCTGTGTGGAGTTTGCGAGTTCTCTCCCCGTGTCCGCGTGGGTTTTCGCCGAGCACTCCGGTTTCCTCCCACAGTCCAAAAAACATGCTGCTGTATAGGTTAATTGGCTTGCAGACTAAATTACCCGCAGTTCCCAGTGATGGACTGGTGTCCTATCGTGGGTATATCCCTGTCTTGCGCCCTGTGTCTGCCGGGATATGCTCCGGCTCACCCCGACCCTGTACAGGACTAAGCGGTTTCTGACGATGAGATGAGACACTGAACGCAGTGAAATCGGTGCAGGCGTTGCGTGTCCTGAACCGCGTACAGACACGCGTACAGACCCGCGGACAGACTCGCGTACAGACACGCGGACAAACTCGCGGACAAACTCGCGGACAGACACGCGGACAAACTCGCGGACAGACACGCGGACAGACACACGGATAGACACGCACAGTACGCGGACACGCGCACAGACACGCGTACCGTACGCGCAGACACATGTAAAGTACGTGTACAGTACGCGTACAGACACGCGGAGAGACACGCGTAGACACGCGTACAGTACACGTACAGACACGCGTTCAGTTCGTGCACAGTACGCTTACAGACACTAGCAAAGACACGCGCACAGTATGTGCACAGTACGTGGACAGTACGCGCACAGACACGCGTACAGTACGCGCACGATACGCGCGTACAGACACGCGTACAGTACGCGCACGGACACGCGTACAGACACGCGTACAGTACGCGTACAGACACGCGTACAGTACGCGCACAGACACGCGTTAGAAGCCGCTGACCCCCGTGAGAAGCGGTCGCGTCTTATGGGGACCGCGGAAGGACCGGGACCCGTGGTCCCGGGACCCGCCGTCTCGGGACCCGCCGTCTCGGAACCCGCCGTCTCGGGACCCGCGGTCGCGGGACCCGCGGTCCCGGGAGCCACCGGGGTGCGGTTCTCGGGATCGAGCCGCAGCTAATTGAGCAGGAATGTGTGTTGCTGGGGGCTGCTTGTGGGTAATGGGCGTGTGTTGCTGGGTACTGGTTGTGTGTTGCTGGTTGTGTGTTGCTGGTTGTGTGTTGCTGGGTGCTGGTTGTGTGTCGCTGGGTCCTGGTCGTGTGTTGCTGGTTGTGTGTTGCTGGGTACTGGTTGTGTGTCGCTGGGTGCTGAGTCGTGTCAAAGCAAGCCCGGTTCTGCTGCTGAGACACTGAATGTCGAAACCAGCGACGTTGTGCTCACGTTGAAACCGTAATAATTATCATTACAATAACGCGTCACCGCGCGGATTATGTCAGAGTCGAAGGGAATTCGAGTTCGAGGCGTAGCGAGCAGCAGTGGGGAGGGTGAAGGCAGATACGCAGTAAGCCGGCGCACCGAGTCGGATAGACGTGCGCTAATGGGATGCCTATAACACTTGCATAATCTATGCGGAGCGACGGATATGAAGAGGAGGCGAATTGTCTGCCGAATTCATTGACGTGTTCTGAATAAATAAGCGCCACTGCCCGAGACGTGGCCGTCAGTACGTTACGTCTTAATCTCATCTCGTTGTCAGCAACCGCTTAGTTCTGTACAGGGTCGCGGTGAGCCGGAGCCTATCCCGGCAGACACAGGACGCAAGGCAGAGATATACCCACGATGGGACGCCAGTCCAGCACCGGGCATTGCGGGCAATTTAGTCTGCAAGCCCATTAACCTATGCAGCAGCATGTTTTTGGACTGTGGGAGGAAACTGGAGTGCCCGGCGAAAACCCACGCGGACACGGGGAGAGAACATGCAAACTCCACACAGAAAGGCACCCTAGCCAAGATTCGAACCCAGGTACTTCTTGCTGTGAGGCGACAGCGCTACCCACTGGGCCACCGTGCCACCCCGTTACGTCTTTATGCACTGTAACAGAGTGTAGCTGATGAGTTGTTTGATGGAGACATTCACGTCACTCCCAACTGCTCCCTAACAGAATAATCGTCGCCTCATTATTATCATCAGCACGATGTAACTCAACCATAATAACCCAGGAAGCGTTAACGCCGCGCATTACAAAATACCCTCCGGTGTGAAACGTAATCGCGGTGCGAGAGTAATCGATAGAGATCGTGAGTGCGCTGCGTGTTACAGGGCTGTCAGTTTCCTGGCTTGTCGTCAAGACACAGTTTGCATTGATACTGGATGGAATCGTTGAGCGTAAGTGGCTTTTTCTCTTTTTGACAGTTGTCCAGCGGGGAGGGGGGAAGCGAGTTACAACATCTCAAGGCACCGGGGGGGGGGGATACAATTCAGTCGGGGCAAATTAATATAAGCGATATGTCTCTGAAGTGTGGGAGGAAACCGAAGTACCCGACGAAAACCCACGGGGAGAGAGCGCGCCCAACGCAGAAAGACGGCACCCTGGCCGCGAATCGAACCCGGCTACACTTGCTGCTGCGAGGCGACAGCGCTGATCACTGACCCATCGTGCCGCCACAGAGGCTCTCGTTCCGATAGCGGAGCCAACGTCCGGTCAATGCAGTCCACAATAGTCAACGATACAGTTCGCAATACAGTCCACGATGTGGTGCACAGCACGTGTACACAAACTCGCGTCGGCGCACACGTGCGCGCGTTATCACGGGGAGCGGTGGCGCAGTGGTTAGCGCACAGCGCGCTGTGATGAGCTTCGACTCCCGTGGGGAGCAGGGCTCACGGTGTCACCCCTACCCCCCCACGCGTCACACACCCCCCCCATCCCTCTCACCACCTTCATGAGGAACCCTCACTGATCGGCGTGGCGAAGTATGGTCAAACGACTCCCTATGAGCGAGTTAAGCGACACGGAGCAGAGCATTGAGAAAAGTATGTATATTCATACGAGGTTAACACACGCTTTGTACGCACATACGTAAGCTCCATACAATACGGCCTTATCTTTGTGTCGTGGCTCAGCAGTCGATAGACAGACGCACACGGTATAGTCGACTGTACAAAGTGCAAAGTAGTGTCCGTGTAAAACCGCGTTGCGATGAACAACGCCGCCAAGCTCGCTCTTCCTGCCGGATCCTAAAGAAGAGCCCTTGCCCGAAACGTCCGCCCTCCACTGTGTGTCTATACAGCGTGCGGCAGAAGTCGCTTTACCGAGAGGAGTTAAACGTGCGTTGGTTACGACAGAGTTTGTTGCCCGTGTCTCCCAACAGGGTTCAATGCACGGGTCGCCTCTCTGGAGCGGTGAACGCCACAGAGCGTGGCGGTGGTAGCGGTGGAGGTGGCGGTGGCGGCGGTAGAACTCTGCGTTGTCACTCGGCGGCTCCAACGCCCGGCGAATCGATGATTCTCGGTAAAGCGACTTATGCCGCACGCCGAGCGTGATGAATGGCTCGGGGGAGCTATGTCTACCCGAGCGCTGACCGCGCAGCTCCCGAGCTGAGTTCGACTGCGGGCTGTAGACGCACACCGCTACACACACACACCGCGACACGTGTGTACACACACTGCGGATTGTACACACACACACACACACCGCGACACGTGTGTACACACACTGCGGATTGTACACACACACCGCGACACGTGTGTACACACACTGCGGATTGTACACGCACACCGCAACACGTGTGTACACGCACTGCGGATTGTACACGCACACCGCAACACGTGTGTGTTTGTGTACTGCGGGCTGTGGATACACACCGCCACATACACAAACTGCAACACACACACACACACCGCAACACACACCGCAACACGCGCGTATGTGTGTACTGCGGACTATAGACAAACACCGCTACATACACACACCGCAACAGACACCGCATCACGTGCGCGTGTGTACTGCGGGCTGTACACACACACACACCGCTACACACACGCGTGTGTGTGTGTGTACTATGGGCTGTACACACACACACAGCAATACGTATGTGTACTGCGGGCTGTACACACACTGCAACACACACATACACACACACCGCAACACGCGCGTGTGTGAATACTGTGGCTGTACACAATCTAGAACACGTGTGTGTGAATACTGTGGGCTGTACACACACCGCAACACACAAACCGCAATACACACACACATCGCAACACGCGTGTGTGTGTACTGTGGGCTGTACACACACACACACAGCAATACATATGTGTGTGTACTGCGGGCTGTACACACACTGCAACACACACATACACACCGCAACACGCGTGTGTGTGAATACTGTGGGCTGTACACACTCTAGAACACGTGTGTGTGAATACTGCGGGCTGTACACACTCTAGAACACGTGTGTGTGAATACTGCGGGCTGTACACACTCTAGAACACGTGTGTGTGAATACTGCGGGCTGGCCCGCGTTGTCCAGCGCGAGTGCTGTTAACGCGTAGCGCCCATAAAGGCCGGTGGGCATGTGGGGGGTGGGTGGCCAGAACCACAACCCGTATATATGGAGGGGGGCCTGGTCCGGTTCAGATAATTATCAGGCTGCACAAACTACACACACACATGCACACACTACACTCACACATACACACACACAGAGGCTACACACACCACACTGACACATACACACAGAGGCTGCACTACACACACACAGAGGCTACACATACTACACTCACACATACACACACATACAGTGGCTACACACACTACTCACACACATACACACATGCAGAGGCTGCACCCACTACACTCACACAAACACACATACAGAGGCTACACACACTACACTCACACAGAGGCTACACTCACACACACTACACTCACACACACACATACAAAGGCTGCACCCACTACACTCACACATTCAGAGGCTACACACACTACACTATACACATTCAGAGGCTACACACACTACACTACACACACACTTACAGAGGCTACACACACTACACTACACACATTCAGAGGCTACACACACTACACTACACACACACTTACAGAGGCTACACACACTACACTCACACATTCAGAGGCTACACACACTACACACACACTTACAGAGGCTACACACACTACACTCACACATTCAGAGGCTACACACACTACACTACACACACACTTACAGAGGCTACACACACTACACTACACACACTACACTACACACACTACACACACTACACTACACACACACTTACAGGGGCTACACACACTACACTACACACACTACACAACGACAAAGATCTCCCATAGAGCCTTAACAGACTGTAGCACCAATGAAGGTCGACACGGCACATGAGGAGGTGGGTGACCAGCACCACGCTCGGCCGCCTTTGTCTCTCTAGTGGCAATGTTTACACACTGCACTAGGTATTCATTTGAGGCTGAGTCGACCTAGGCGAGGACCGGTCCAGAAAATCGTCACTGATGTTGGCCGTGAGCAGGATTTGAACTCGGGTCGTCGGTTTTGTAGCCGAGCGCGCTAACCGCTGCGCCACCGCTCCCCACTCACACACACACACAGAGGCGACACACACTACACTCACAATACACTCACACTACACACACACATACAAATGCTACACACACTACACACACACTCCACATTCACACACATGCTCCACACACTACACAAACTACACACGCTACACAAACTGCACATCCTACACACATACACAAGAAACACACACTAGATACACCCACACAGGTTCCACCCATTACACAAAGTACGCATACATTACACACGCACTACACAAACTACACCTCTACACACAAGCACTGCGCACACAAGATAAACACACTACACACACACCCTAAACACAGACACAGGCTACACATACTACATGCACACCCTATACACACAATACCCCCAAAGGCCAAACTCACTATACACACGTTAAACACACACAGGCTACACACACACAGTTTACATACACACACAGTCTCTCCATTCACACACACAGAGGATCCACACGCATAGCCTAGACACAGACTACACACACAGAGTCTATATACACACACCCTACACAGTCTACACACACACAGTCTACATACAAACACCCTACACACAGTCTACACACAGTCGACACACAGTCTACACGCACAGAGAATCCACACACAGTCTACACACAGTCTGCACACAGTCTATATACGCACGCCCTACACACAATCCACACATACAGTCTACACACAATCTTTACACACACAGGCTACATCCACAGCCTATACACACACAGGCTACACACACACAGAGTCTACACAGTCTATATACAGTCTACACACTCACAGTCTACACACACAGTCCACACACACACAGTCTACAAACAGATTACATACACAGTCTACATACACACAGTCTATATAGACAGTCTACCCACACACAGCCTACACACATAGTCTACACACACACTGTCTACACACAAGGTCTATACACAGTCTACACACACACAGTCTACACACACACAGTCTACATACACGGAGAGCCTACTAACAAGTGTCTACTCACACACAGTCTACACACACAGTCGACACATAGACGACATACACACACCCGACACACAGTCTACACACACACAGTCTACATATACCATACACACAATCTACACACACAGAGAATCCATACACATAGTCTACACACACACAGTCTATATACACCCACCCTACACAAAATCCACACACACAATCCACACATACAGTTTACACACACACAGTCTACACACACAGTCTTCACACACACAGGCTACACCCACAGCCTATACACACAGGCTACACACACACAGTCTACACACACACAGTCCACACAGTCTACACACAGTCTACACATACAGAGGATCCACACGCAACACGGGGTGATGATGATGAGGTGAGAGACGGGGTGATGATGATGAGGTGAGACTGGGTGATGATGATAATGATGATTGCAGAAAATCCACCGCGCAGCCGTACGAGAGAATCTCACACACAGACAAAGATCCCCCGTATAGCCCGGCCAGACTATTGGGGCAAGCGCTGTTAGTGAAGATGTCCCCACAAACACGGCACACACACACGTGTGTGTGCCGGCACACACACGTGTGTGTATGTGTGTGTGCCGTGCTAGTGGCGAAATGCGACCTCCATTGCACACAGTAGCACACGCGTGTACCTGTGTACACACACGCGATGCATAATAACCGCCGTTCGCCACTAAGTGACGCCTGTGCCAGGCGAGGTGCACCTTTCGGCTACCTGACGTCTCAAAGGCCGCTTGACAGGTCACGAGATAGGCTCAGGTGCCATGGGCTGGCCGATTGCAATGACTGGCAGAGCCAACACCTGTGATATGATTCTGAATTGTATATATATACATACAAACGTATATACACGTTCAGTGTAAACCATCACATAATGCACATAAAACACACGTGTCTGTGTGTGTGTACACGCGCACACAATATACACATACATAACTATACAAGGTAAGGCGCTCTTTGTACCGTTGTACGCATAATTATGTACATGCGCATATACGTACACGCGTACTCATGCAGGCTGGAGCGGACATGCTCAAAATGACGTGCACACACACATATAGCGTACACACATGTAATGTACACACACAGTGTACACGCACATATGTAGTACATACACATGTAGTGTAAACACAAAGACACATTTCCCCCGTATAGCCTTAACAGACTGTAGGATCAAGTGCTGCGAGAGCATAGGCCGCATGTGAAGGTCAACACGGCACCGTGTGGAACTACGCCCGAGCAACTGGAACTGGATACTGAGTTGCGGCTGAGTCAACCTAGGGGAGACCCAGGAGTAGTTTCGCTAATCGTGCCTGGTGCTAGCAGTTGCGAGGAGGAATCGAACTCTGGTCGCCGGTTCCCAGCGCAATTCGCTAACGGCTACACGAGCGCTGCCCGAACACATACACACACGCGCGCACACACACACACACACGTGCACACACACACACGTGCACACACGCGCACACACAGACACACACACGCACACACACACACGCGCACACACACGTGCACACACGCGCACACACACACGTGCACACACGCACGCGCACACACACATGACACACGCACG
>JAZEWT010000006.1:22377961-22389060 GCA_036362905.1 Mordacia mordax | reverse complement strand
CAGCCGGACACTCCGTGTGTCGCGATGAGTCAGACACTCTGCGTGTAGTGGCTACAGCCGGACAATCCGTGTGTTGCGATGAGTCAGACACTCTGCGCCCTGAGACGCGACCGAGTCATCTCGACGCGCGAGAGAGAAAATTATTATTATTATATCCCCAGCAATATCCGCGGTCTATCCACTGCTGGATAAAGCGCCCCCTTCACCACCGCGGCCACTCACGATGTGAGGAACCCAGCGACGCTCCATCTCCCACCCGGTGGTCCCCCGCTCCCCCCCTCTCCCCCAGGTCTCGGCGGATTTGGCGCCAGTGTTTTTGATCTCTTGAGCCCTTGTAGAGCAACAGTACGACTGAGAGCAGTCACCGGTGATGTCTCATTCTCGACTGCAGTGCAGGCCGCGTCAACATGCCGCGTGGGTCCCGAGTGGGTCATCGCAGATGATCGCTGGACGAAGGCGGGGAGGCCTTCGTCTAGCAGTGGATTGACCATGGCTGACGATGCTAACGTGCATAATTCCACGTTGGGTGTGTACACGAGGTGATCCTTTAAAAGATAACCCACTAACCTAGCGCATTAACTCGCCTCCATGTCAACACCCATCACAGCGAGTGACTCCGAGACACCCGTGGACTCGCACTGAGATCCTCGACTCACTCAGAGAGCCGTCGATCCAGGGTCTCAGTGACTCCACGCCTCTTCCCGGTGTCACTACGGTTACATGGAGACCTGGCAACACAAACACAGATCCTCTGGTGTGGCCTTAATAGACTCTTGGGGCGAGGTCTTGCGAACGAGCACTTGTGAGAGGGCCTTTGAAGGGGTGGGCGACCGAAACCACTCCCGGACGATCCTCTCGCCTCAGCGCTGATGATTCCACACCGCACCAGGTACTCATTTAAGGCCGCGTCAACCCAAGACAGGTCCGGAACCGATTTAGATACTCGTCAAAAGTGTCGGTTGAGAATTGCTCTCCACAGCTGTTTTCGGGATAGCCGAGTCGAGCGATCTGCCTGTCTCCGTCGTTTCACCTGCCACGTTAGAGACATCGTCAGGTGTTCCTCCAGCGTGGGAGGACGAGAATACTCGACACAGCTGTCCCGAAAAACCAGCTATGGAGAGCGATGACGCGTACGAGCCGCCGTGTAAAACTACATCTGCACGCTGGTGGTCGAGCGTACCTCCTCACACGACACTAACGCACACAAAGAACCCCCCCCCCATATAGTCTTAACAGAGTATAAGGTCAAGTGCTGTTAGCGAGCACCTATGCAGGTCGACACGGCACGCGAGGGTGTGTTTGTGACCAGCACCACGCCCGGCCGCCTTTGTCTCCCTAGCGGCAAAGTTTACACACCGCAACAGGCACTAATTTGAGGCTGAGTCGACCTAGGGGAGGCCTGGGACCGGTTCAGAAAATCGTCACTGGCGTTGACCGTGAGCGGGCATCGAACTCGCGTGGGCAGGTTGGTCGGCCAGCGCGCTAACCGCTGGGCCACCGCTCCCGTTAACAGTCACTGGTGATGTCTCAATCACACACACACACTCATACACACACACATACACATTCACACACACACACACACCTAGCGGCTTATAAGACGCGCCGAGAAGCGCCGGATTATAAGATATAAGAGTAATAATGTTTTGCATTTTTACCCTAAAGTTTATAATCAGACATGGTAAGGGGTAGGGAGAGGGAGGGTGTAGGAGAGGGAGAGAGGTAGGGAGAGGGAGCGGAGCGCATCGGGTACCCGCCCGTGGATCTCACTGCTGCCAATTCTCCGCTCTTTATCGCATCTTGCGTCTCACTCCTCAAATGCGAACCCGACAATCATATTTTTAGAAAATCGCCGATGCCGAGGACAAAGAAATATAATAAACTGCACCACCCATCCCCTCCCTCCAACTTCAAGCGGCCAGCAACAACCAGAGACTTTAACGTGATCATGGATGCAGAGGGGTGGGGGTCGAGATTGTTGAATTGAGCGAGGTCGTTTGTTCGAAGAGCGCTGCCCCAAATGAGACGATGGTGATGGTGGTGGTGGGAGAGGGAATCCCCCCGCGCGCGGGGAGATGGGATGTCGGGGTCAGGGTTCAGCGCTCCGAGGAACTCAGACGCGACCCGCTGAAGCCTCTGGACGAAAACAAACAAACAGAGCGCGTGTCTCGATAGTTCCCCGGGATCGGGACCTGGTTCCCCCCCAACCCCCCCTGAATCGCCGCGGACTCCCGGGCACAGCGGGCGAGTACCACTGGGATGGGGGGGGGTACAGTGGTTAGCGAACCGCGCTACAAAACCTGGACAGCCAAGTTCGAGTCCAGTTCACGACCCAACAACAAGTGGCCAATTTTTTTGAACCCATTTTTTGACTGATACGGATTTCTGAGAATCCGCACTGGGGAGACAAAGGTGGCTGGGCGTGCTGCTGGCTACCCGCCCCCCAGCGTGCCGTGCTGCTCTCTAGAGCTACTACTCGCTTACAGCACTTGAGCCTACAGTCTGTTATGGATATATGGGGGAATCTTTGTATTAACGTACAGGCACACGGCGCGTACACGTGCGTTGTACCATGTGTACGTATCGGCCGATGTGAGTGTACTCTCTGTGGTTTCGCGTAACCGGTAACCGCTCGAATTTGATTTAAATAAACCCATTTGTTTTATTTTTTAATCGAACGGACAAAACTGTCCGTAGCGATAAACGCGCTTTAGGGTATAGAGCAGCTGGCGTGACCTCCCGGCGCGGCAGGCTGCCCGCTGTGCCAGCTGTGCCCGCCGGGCGCTCCGATGACTGAACTCTGCATTCGGTTACTCGGCTCTGATTCTCGGAAACCGGTTACAGGTGTCAGTGCACGTGTGCGTGTCGCTCTGTGTGCGTGTCACGAATGTCACTCGTGTGTCCGCGTCGCTCTGTGTGCGTGTCACGTATGTCACACGTGTGTCCGTGTGTTGCTCGCAAGCCATTTGACGGGATATTCAATGCAGTATATAAATATTGTATTATGTATACGGTACTGGCGCGTGTTATGCTATACTTTTTACACAATAGTAACATTACGTACTAGAATGCGATATCGCGCACTATTATATTATGGCGATTCTTACGCGACACAACACGCAATGTTACGTATTGGAAGCAATTGTAATGTTATGTATTATATAGAATCGTAACAATATGTGTTACAGTTGTAACATAACGTTGTATACCGCAGACACAACTCTCATCCTTGTGTGTTCATAACCAGAATGAAGCCTCACGACTGCCGTCACCAGCATCATCCTCAGCCTTCATCATGAACCGTCATTGCGCGTCCACTGCTGGATGAAGGCATCTGATAATAATAATGATATTATTATGATTTCAAGCCAGGCGACGCGGCGGTGAGTGATGCTCACCGCAGTTATAACCTCCACACCACTCCGCCGTCCGTTTCGATCACAGTTCAATACGTCGATGGGGCAGAGTGCAGGGAAATTGTTGGCGCCTGCTCACCGCCTTACCCCTGCCTCCTTCCCCCGCATAAGAGATATCATCCCCCCCGAGCGGGTTCGTGGAGGTCCGACGCCACGAGCCATGGCCCGTGCACAGTCCGCGGGGAACTTGCGGCTAAAATACGCGGCGGCGCCCGTGCTGGGGCAGAGACAACGAGACCTCGCACCTCTCCCTCTTCCTCGGGGGGGCCCCGCACCAACAGATTCCCTAACAATCGACATCGGCAGAGATGCGATTCCCGTCTCGCGTGGCTCTCGATAACAACAACAATAATAATAATAACGATTGCACTTCCAGAACGCTTTTCACCCGAGGGTCGCGAAAGCGCTGCACGGAGCTGGGGGTCTCGGCGCGCACATCAATCATCGCGGACGATTATCGATAATCATCGTAAATGAGTATCGAAGATCACCCACCCCCTCCCGTCCCCCCCCCCCGGTGCGACTGGAGACGAGTGTCGGTAAACAGTCGGTGCAAGACGAGACGCGTACACACAAACACCCACGGCTCGCCGCTTGTCAACAACAACAGCAGCAGCAGCGCGATCTGCTGCGCACCGGGTGCGGCAGAAGTCGCTTTACCAGGAGTAATAATTGCACTTCTAGAGCGCGTTTCACCCGAGGGTCACAAAGCGCTGGCAGGTCAACAACAACAATGAGATCACTCGGTGACGAGTGACGTTTACGAGATATTGCGGAGATTGTTCGGAGTCCTCCGCCGTGTGCGATGCATCTCACTGCACCTCACTGCACCTCACTGCATCTCACTGCACATCACTGCACCTGACTGTATCTCACTGCATCTCATTGCACCTCACTGCATATCACTGTATATCACTGCACCTCACTGCATCTCACTGCACCTCACTGCACCTCACCGTATATCACTGCACCTCACTGCACCTCACTGCACCTCACTGCATCTCACTGCACCTCACTGCACATCACTGCATCTCACTGCACATCACTGCACCTCACTGCACCTCACTGCACATGACTATCTCACTGCATCTCACTGCATCTCACTGCACCTAATTGCATCTCACTGCATCTCACTGCACCTAATTGCATCTCACTGCATCTCACTGCACCTCACTGTACCTATCTCACTGCATCTCACTGCACCTCACTGCACATCACTGCACATCACTGCACTGACTATCTCACTGCATCTCACTGCACATAATTGCATCTCACTGCATGTCACTGCACCTCACTGCACTGCATCTCACTGTATCTCACTGAACCTCACTGCACTTCACTGCACCTCACTGCCGCAACCTGTGCGATTAACATCACTGGGCCCAATCAGTGGAGCCAAATATAATAATAATAATATTTGCATTTCTAAAGCGCCTTTCACCCGAGGGTCACAAAGCGCTGCACATAGCTATGGAGAGAACATCTAAAATAATGACTATAATCATAGTTATTCTCGGTAAACCGACTTATTGCGCACGCCGCATAATGGAGCCTGTGTTGTGTGTGTGTGTACAGTAGGTACTGTTTGTATGTACAGTAGATACCTGTGTACAGTATGTGTTTATGTACAGTATGTGCTGCGTGTATGCACAGTGAGAAGTGTGTATGTAGTCGGTACTGTGTGTATGTACAGCAGGTACTGTACGTGTGTACCGTAGATACTTGTGTACAGTATGTATTTGTGTACAGTATGTGCTGTGTGTATGAACAGTGAGGAGTGTGTGTGTACAGTAGGTGCTGTGCGTATACAGCGGGTGCTGTGTGTATGTACAGTAGGTACTGTATGTATGTACAGTAGATAATTGTGTACAGTATGTGTTTATGTACAGTATATGCTGTGTGTATTCACAGTGGGTAGTATGTATGTACAGTAGGCACTGTACGTGCAGTCGGCACTGTACGTATGTGCAGTAGATACTTGTGTACAGTTGATACTTGTGTACAGTATGTGCTGTGCTTATGTACAGTGGGTGCCGTGCGTATGTACAGTAGGCACTTTGTAAATGTCCAGCAGGTACTGTATGTGCAGCAGGTACTGTGCATGTACAGTAGGCATTGTGTGTACAGTGGGTACTGTGTGGTAATACAGTACGTACTGTATGCAGACGTGGAGTTGGGGAAACATACACACATATATATATATAAAGTTGTTCCGCAGCCTCGCTCCATGCCGTGCGCAGGCACTCGCGTTATAACAGGCCCGGTATAACGCGCCCGTTATAACGGCACAACGCGCGTTTTCCCTGCTAGTCCGCAGGGTAACTGCTCACGATGGAGCCGCCTATGATGGTGACATTTTACGGGGGAGGATGTTAGTAATTGCATTCACAAAGCGCTGCTCACCCGAGGATCACAAAGCGCTGCGGAGATGCAAAGCGAGACCTGAGATCGTTGAAATGACGCTCTTGGCTGGTGAAAAAAACCGAGAGTTTAAAGCTCAAGAATAACGTAGATAAACTATAGTTGTTATTATTAATTCGTTTTTTTTGGATGATAAACGGTGTTTTCAAAGTTATTCTTCAATGTAATAATTATTTTTCCTCTGTGAATTTGAGACGCAGCAAAAGACCCAAAAGGCCGCTACTGCCTCATAGAAATTGATCTTCGAGAGCGATTTTCACCCGAGGGTCACAAAGCGCTGCACAGAACTGCGCAGAGTACGCATGTCAAAAACAACAACAACGACATCAGAGCAGTTCGAGTGAAAAGTCTAATAAATGGCTATAATTTATAATTGTAATTTAAAGGCGGACTTAATCGGAGCAGGGATCCTCCACTGGCACGAGGAGAAACATCAACGCGATTCCCAACGGGACATCAGGACGAACCAACATCAGAGCAGTGGTGTCAGCAGATCGCGCCATCGGCAAGCGACGCCAGAAGAACGTGTTACACGCATGGAACCAGAATCGCCTGCATTGCAGGGTACTCTGCCGGTAGTAGCAATAATGATGAGAGGCGGCGTTTATAGCCGTGGGCCCTCCTTCATAGTAGACACACGCATGGCCACACAGCGTGGCACACACATGAAGATGGGTCATTGTCCGAAACGTTGCCTATGACGAGCATAACCTTTAAATCGGGCTAGCGTGCTGAGTGGAGGGTGTTGGCGGTGTTACTGCACCGCTGCCAAAGCAGCAGTAGCAGCAGTCGCGTGTGTAGCTGTGTGTGTAGCTGTGTGCGTAGCTGTGTGCTTGCGTGTCCGTGTGCCCTGTGTACGTCTGTGTGTATATATATGTTGTCGATTTGCCGTTCGTATGTCGGCGCGGTGGCGCAGTGGTTAGCGCTGACGCCTCACAGCAAGAAGGTCCCGGGTTCGAGTCTCTCGGCTCCGGTGCCTTTCTGTGTGGAGTTTGCATGCTCTCCCCGTGTCCGCGTGGGTTTTCGCCGGGTACTCCGGTTTCCTCCCACAGTCCAAAAGCATGCTCCTGGATAGGTTGATTGGCTCGGAGACTAAAATTGTCCCGCAATGCCCGGCGATGGACCGGCGTCCCGTCGTCGGGTGTATTCCTGCCTTACGCCCTATGTTTCCGGGATAGGCTCCGGCTTCACCGTGACCCTATATAGGATTAAGCGGTTTCAGATAATGAGATGAGATGTCGTTATTGTTGTTGACGCGCCGTTCTCTCCACAGTTCTGTGCAGCGCTTTGTGACCCTCGGGTGAAAAGCGCTCTGAACGTGCAATTATTATTATTCTTACTACATATTCGTATATATATATGACCACACATTTGGTTCTCCTAGGTCGACTCAGCCTTAATTGAGCAACTGGCGCTGCGCGTAAACATCGTCACTCGGGAAAGACAGGGCGGCCCGGCTATGGTGCTGGCCACCCACCCCATGGTGGGCCGCGTCAGCCTTCATCATCTCCGTGCAGCGCTTTGTGACCCCCGGGTGACAGCCGGCGCCAACCCGCCAGACACTGCTTCCTATCTACTCTGACATCGGTCAAAATAGGTGCTCTCTAACAGCACTTTACACTACAGTCTGTGAAGGCTCTCCGGGGGATTTTTGATGTGTATGTATATTTGTGTGTGTCAGTATATACGTGTGTATATGTCTCTGTGTGTATTTTTATGTGTATGTATATTTGTGTGTGTCAGTATATACGTGTGTATATGTCTCTGTGGGTATTTTACACGTGTGTCTGTGTGTATGTGTACATAAGTCTTTAGAGGTGTATTTTACAAATATTTTATGGACCCCCGTTGTGTGTCTGACACTAAATGTGCTATTAAGCTAACCGCACTTGACTCTACAGTACGTTAAGGCTATAAGGTTAACATTTGTCTTTGTATACATGTGTGTATGATTGCGTGTAGCTGTGCGCGCACCTATGTGTAGTTGTGTGTAGCTTTGTGTAGCTGTGTGCAGCTGTGTGTATGCGAGCGAGTTGGAGTGTGTGTTGGTGGCTGTGTATGGGAGCGGTGGTGCAACAGTTAGCGCACTGCGCTACGAACCAAGTCGCCTGGGATTAATTCCCTGCCACGGCGAACGTCAGTGTCGCGTTGCATCGAAAATAAAGCCTGGGCATCCGCTAGATCGACTCAGCCTTAAACTAGTAACTGTTACGGCGCGGAAACGTCAGTAATAGGGAGACAAACGGAGCTGCGCGTGGTGCTGGCCACCCACCCCCCTCGCGCGCCTTTCCAGCCTTAATGGGTGCTCGCTAACAACAGCACGTCCCCCAGCACTGGCGTCCGGGTCACCCGGGGGATGGTGTATGATGTCTGTGTGTGTGTGTACGTGTTTGTGTGTGTCAGTGGGGAGTGGAGGTTCAGGGTTAGCGCGCTGGGCTACAAACCTGCCGACATGAGTTCAAATCCCACCAGTGACGATTTTCTGAACCGGTCCCGGGCCTCCCTTAGGTCGACTCAGCTTTAAATGAGAACCTAATGCAATGTTAAAATATTGCCGCTAGGGAGACAAAGGCGGCTGGAGTGGTGTTGGTCACCCACCTCCTCTGTGCCGTTTCGACCTTCATAGCTGCTCGCTAACGACACTTGACCCTACAGTCTGTTAAGGCTATGTGGGGGATCTTTGTCTTGTGTTCGTTGTGTGTGTGTGTGTCTGCGTGTGTGTGTCTGTGTGTGTGTCTGTCTTTGTTGGTGTGTGTCTGTGTGTATGTGTGTGTGTCTGTCTTTGTTGGTGTGTGTGTGTGTTTACCTGTTTGAGTGGTTGTGTAGAGATCGACAGGGGAGGAAGATGGAGGGAGAGGAGCGAGATGGATTGGGGAGGGGTGGAGGGGGATAGAGGGGGGGGCGAACAGGAGGAAGGAGGAATTGGCATACAGGGGAGAGAGGGAAGGGAGGGGAGAGAGGGGAGAGAGGGACATGGATGGATACGGGAGGGATAAGAGGGAGCGGGTCGGGGAGGTGGGGGTGGGAGGAGGGGGGAGGCGGGGGGGACCCAGACACTGATTGGGGTCGTGTTACCTTGCGGGGGGCGCCGGCCTAAGCCTTTAATGCGGCCGCGGGGCCAAAGGGAGGCCCGGGGCCTTCGCCAGAGACACACACACACAGGGTGTTACACAGACACACACACACACACAGGGTGTTACACACACAAAGGGTGTTACACAGACACACAGGGTGTTATACACACACACAGGGTGTTGCACACACACAGGGTGTTGCACACACAGACACACACAGACAGGGTGTTACACACACAGACACACACACAGGGTGTTACACACACAGGGTGTTACACAGACACACACACAGGGTGTTACACACACAGGGTGTTGCACACACAGACACACACACAGGGTGTTACACACATACAGGGTGTTGCACACACAGGGTGTTACACACAGAGACACACAGGGTATTACACACACATAGAGGGTGTTACACACACAGACACACATACAGGGTGTTACAGACACGCACACAGGGTGTTACACACACAGGGTATTACACACATACAGGGTGTTACACACACAGTGTGTTACACATACACAGGGTGTTACACACACACAGGATGTTACACACACACACACAGGGTGTTACACATGCAGACACACACGGTGTTACACAGACACAGACACACACACAAGGTGTTACACACAGACACACACACAGGGTGTTACACACAGACACACACACAGGGTGTTACACACAGACACACACGCACAGGGTGTTGCACACAGACACAGACACACACAGGACAGAGAGACACACAAGGGAAGGGACGTTCCCGCACCCAGGGAGACCGCGGGGGTCGAGGTGAGGGAGAGGAGAGGGGAGAGGAGAGGGAGCTGGGTGGTTGTAGCGGAGTGGAGGGACAGCGGTTGTGCGGCGCTGTGGATGACAGGGTGTCCGCGGATTCGTGGGCCGTAGTGGGCTGTGGGTGTAGCGTGGCGGTGTGGGTGGTGCAGTGGGTAGGTTGTGGCATTGTTGGTGGGCGGGACTGTGAGGCTATAGCGCTGTGGTTGTGTGCAGCGGTTGGTGGTTGAGTGGTTGATTGTGGTTGAGCGCCGAGGTGACGGCACATCCCTCAGCGTGGTAATGGATCCCTGACGAGGAGACTTACCTGGATATCTGGCCCCCGCCCCCCTGCTCTACCCCCCGCCCCCCTGCTCTACCCCCCACCCCCTCCTCCCCCACCCCACCCACACCAAGCCCTAAAAACTATTTACGCGCCCGTGTTAAGTAAATCATAATAAACATGATTTCTGTCCGTATTAGCAGAAATGTCAAATGTGAGTTTTATTTATTTTATTTTACATTTTTCCCTCTAAAATATACACACACACACGCGTACACATATACATACACACATAGCCACGTACATATACTCGCGTATACGTAGGAGACAAAACTCTCGCTTTAATCCGTTCACAAGGATGAGAAGCCAAGTGCTGGAAGCCAGTAGCGACTATGCAGGGCGGCACCACGTCTGGTCGCATTTGTCTCCCGAGTGGCAATATTTACGCACCGCTCCAGGCATTCATTTGAGGCTGAGTAAACCTAGGGGAGGCCCAGGACCGGTTCAGATAATCGTCACTGGCGTTCGCCGTGAGCGGGAATCGAACTCGAGTGGATTGTTCGTAAGCGAAGAGCGCTAACCACTGCGCCACCGCTCCCCAAACACGCACACACGCACACTCAGCGATGCGTTGCATTTGAGAATGAAAGTTATTTATCGGCGATAAAAGCGGAGGACTCTTAACAATAACAAACATTCGTCTCGACGATTCCCGGCAGGAGAGGTTTGTGCTTAAACCAGCAACATTCAGAACGATTCATTTCCCACACATACACACACACACAAACACACGCACGCACGCTTACACACACACATACGCGAACATCCGCACACATTACGCACAGGCGCGCACACACACGCACAGACACTTATGGGCACACACGCACACATACACGCACACACATAGGTACACACACTCGCGCGTACTCACACACGTACACAGGCGCGCGCACGCACACACACACACGAACGCGCACACTCCATAATACACACCCGCGCACACCCCGCGCGCACACGCACACTGCGGGAGCTGTAAACAGTCGTGAATCAGCTGTCGCCACTTGGTGCGCATAGCGAGCTGTTTACGCGAGCTGTGCGCCCCGAGCGGGGGTGGCGCAGGGGAGGGGGGG
>JAZEWT010000006.1:22345710-22359581 GCA_036362905.1 Mordacia mordax | reverse complement strand
AGTATGGCCAAACCCTCCCCACCGGCGAGTGACACCGCGTGGAGATGCCTTCATCCAGCAGTGGATAGACAGAGGATGGGGCTGTAGCGTCTGATGACGTGTGCGCGCACACGCACGCACACAGCGCGTGTGTGTGTGTGTGTGCGCGGCCGTGAGGCGGTTACTGTGACGGAGTGTCAGCGTTACATCAACCCGTCACCTTAACCGCGCGCACAGACAAAGATCCCCCTGTTGCCTTACAGACCGCCGGGTCAAGTGCTGTTAGCGAGAACCTATGAAGGTCAGCAGGGCTGGTGGGTGGCCAGCAGCACGCCCAGATGCATTTGTCTCCTTAGTGGCGATGTTTATACATCACACCACGTACTCAATTAAGGCTGAGTCGACCTAGGGAAGGCTCAGGACCGGTACAAATATTCGCCACTGTTATTGGCCGTGAGTGGGATTCGAACTCGGGTGACCGGGCTTGTAGCGCAGCGTGCTAAGCACTGCGCCACCGCTCCCCACTCCACACACATACACGAACGCACGGATACACATGCATATACACAACACATACAAATATCCCCCTTATAAGCGCATACGGGCAAGTCAGTACCCAGTGAACACCATTGAAGGCCGGCATGGCACAGGATGGAGTGGATTGCCAGCACGATGCCTGTCCACCTTTCTTTCCCGAGTAGTGGTACTCATTTAAGGCTGAGTCGACCTACAGGGGATAATCTTTACTGTTGTTGACAGTGAATGGGAATTGAACTTGGGTAACCGGGTTTGTGGTGGCACAGGGCGTGTGCATGGTTAGCGCTGTGTTTGTGAGCACCACTGGCAGCCAAAGTCTATCCACTGCTGGATGAATGTCTCCCTGCCTGGAAACGCCTCCACGCGATCCGTGGACGTACTGATCCAGGGGCTCCTCGAGAGCTGAGCTCATCACTCCATCTCCTCGGGAGCTGAGCTCATCACTCCATCTCCTCGGGAGCTGAGCTCATCACTCCATCTCCTCGGGAGCTGAGCTCATCACTCCATCACCTCCGATGGGCACGCCCTCGAACGCGTTCCGTTCATTGACTGTAGCCCATGTACGCAATACGCGTGTGTACATCGATACATACAGGATACATACACACACACACTCAGCGACTCTGAGCAAGAACGTCTCGCTTCGATTTCCAGACTCAGGCGTCTCATAGTGGAGATTGTTCTCCTCACGTTCTGCATGGGTTTCTTCCGGGATTCTCCTGTTTCCTCCAATAGCCGAAGGCAACTCACGCGCAATCTAACCGGCATTGTGCGAAACAGGGCCCGACTGGGATCACTTCGCAGCAGCAGCAACGCCGCGCCGCTGCACCCAGCTGCGGGTGCAGCGGTGCGGCGGTAGGGTGCGGTAGGGTGACAAGGGTGCCGCAGCAGTAACATCTGCGCCGCATAGATAGAAGGTCGTGCCCTAGGCAGTTAGACTCCCGTTTCGGGCGCATTTCTTTGCGGCAGAGTTTGTGTTCTTCCCCCGTTCTGCGTGGGTTTTCTCCGTGTTTCCAGTTTCCTCCCACAATAAAAAAACCCCCATCAATAATTAATTGGCCGATACCACGGTAATAGTAGGGACGCAGCGTCAGGCGGGTTGGCATGTCTGTCATCCTTCCACCTTCCTGCAGCGCCTTGGGGAGCCCGTGGTCAAAGCCGCTGCTGTATAAACTCAACACATTATATAAATATAACACATTGCCTAAGCGTTATACGTTATTTATCAACAATAACGAGACTCTATCGGCAAAGGCGGTGAGGTGCTAACGCAGCAGAGACAATAACACAAATGACTACACAATACGCGCAAATAGGATTTAAAAACTACCGCCAGAGGACCGGGTAACCGGTTTTCAGAACCGATATTCGGGCTCGGAACTCAAAAAGCGGTCATCGTTTTCTAGGATCGACGAACTCAGCGATTGGCTCAGGAATCGAGCGGCGGTCCGAGGTTCTCGTGTCTCGATCCGCTCCGAATCAGTACAGCGGGGCATACGGCTGTGTGTTCACTCTCTAACCAGCGCCCCTGTAATAGTCCGGGTTGCTTGTAATGATTATCACCAATGATCTATTGCTCGGCTGAGTCAAACTCCGTCCATCGGAGCACGCGTGGAGCCATCGTGCACGGTCAGGACGCGCGTCCCCGTGAGCGTGAACCTCGACATACGCAGGAGGAGATGCAGAGACGCACAGCGACAGCGAGACGTACGACAGACGGAGCGCAGCGCGACTGTGGCCACGCAACCCGCACTATGGGCCGCACAGTAAACCCATCGACACACGGAGACCCATAGAGACGGAGCCACGTTGGAGACCCATAGCGATCCCACAGAGAAGACAAGCCATAAGTAGTGCCACTGTGCCCGTGGACCACACAGGAACCCGCTGCGATCTGAGACTCTTCACCGCGCACTACAATACGTTTGTTTAATGAGTAACGGTTTTCCCTTAATTAAGTCACTTTCACACACCCCGTAATTGGGGCGCGTTACCCCCCCCCCCCCCCTTTTCCCCGCGCGACCACATGCAGCAGCCTTTATGTAGGAAAATAAACAACTGTGAGAGATTATTTATCTTCCGGTAACTCGCGTTATGATAATAATAATTGCACTTGTAGAGCGCTTTTCACCCGAGGGTCACAAAGCGCTGCACAGAGCTGTGGAGGGAACGGAATGTCAACAACAACGCGGACATCGTTGTGAACCACCTCGCTGGATGCAACGTGACACCGAGTCCCGAGACGATTCAAGCAGAAGCACGAGGGACCCTGTCTACCTTTCGGTGTGGAGTGCCGATGCTCCCATCGTGTTTTTCATGGGTTTCCTCCGGGTTCTCCGCTTTAAAAATAAACGAGCACAATGTAAAGTGTATTGGCGAAAAACCATCACGCAAAGATCGGAGCCAAAGCCGCTCCTAATAGTACTCCTCTTCGCGCCTTATTCGGAACCCAGAGATGCTGGCGTGTAGCGGCATCCACGATCATCCCTAACAGTTTCCACCAAATTACTAAATAAAGGACGGCGGAGCTCGGGTAATTGCTGGGGGCTCAGGCTCTGCGCCTGTCTGCTGCTTCTGCTGCTGCTGCATCCCGACCATCATAGCCCTTCTCCCACGGAACCCGAGAGCAAGCACCGTGCGGCGGGGCACACTGCTGTTATTATTGAATACTCTGAGGCTCTCACATAAACTCCCAGACCCACACAGAGACGGGCTCATAGGCTCGCAGGTACATTTACGAGACCGTCATCGAGACTGTATTACGGACTGTGTACATATATACGATTGTGTAATGTTTGCATTGGGAAAAAAAATATGTTGTAGACCGAAATTGCGTGATGCATAAATAAACATTGTGTCGATATCAGCGGAGATAATTTTTTGTTTAAAAAAACCCCCACAGTTACACAAAACAACGCAACTTTGGCAGAGGACACACAACGTTTAACACAAACACCTACCCTGTACACAACGGTGATGGTCTGGTAACGGTAAACGCGACTCATTAATTTCTCTTCGTAAAAAAAAATAAACAACAGTTACATGAGCAACTTATGACTCATACCCGTATGACTAGTATCAATATTATTACTCGTCACCCGCGCCGACTTCATCTCCAGCAGTTGAAACAATTAATAATTATATTGCAATTATAATAAATGTGCATTTCTAGAGCGCTTTTCATCCGAGGGTCACAAAGCGCTGCACAGAGCAATGGGGAGTACGGCGTGTTAACAACATCAGAGTCGATAAATTAAGCTACATAATGTAACTCTGTAAACGTACAGAGTCTGGAGCCCCACTGCACCGGTATTCAGGAGATATACTCTTTTTTTGCCGATCAGTAAAAACGTCAGGTCAGTATTTTCGAACTTCGGTTAAAAAATAACATTTCAGCTTTTAAAAAGTTTTTTTCTGCAGATAAAAAGTCCCACCTTTTACGAATCACCTTTATTCACCCTCACCTTCCGTCTCTCCCACCCTCCACTCTCTCCCTCTCCCATCTCTCTACTCTCCTCCCTCCATCTCCTCGTGGTTGTTCCACCACCGGCCGACACTCAGAGTTCCATTCGCAGTTGCCCAGTGTCCGTCACCGAGTACACGACCTCCTGAACCCGCTCCGATTATCCGCGGCAGCGAAAACTCCTATAATGCCCAATTCTGCGCGAATTTCAATAAAGTATTTGTGAAATGAAATCCTATTATCGACAAAAAAAATTTTCGCGGATAAACCTCACGCTTAAAGTCATCCGATTATCCGGTGGTTGTCTACGAGCCTCCCCCCTGCCAACGCACAAGCACCTCATCTCATTGTCAGAAACCGCTTAGTCCTGTACAGGGTCGCGGTGAGCCGGAGCCTATCCCGGCAGACACAGGGCGCAAGGCAGGGATATACCCACGATGGGACGCCAGTCCATCACCGGGCATTGCGGGCAATTTAGTCTGCGAGCCAATTAACCTACGCAGCAGCATGATTTTTGGACTGCGGGAGGAAACCGGAGTGCCCGGTGAAAACCCACGCGGACACGGGGAGAGAACTCGCAAACTACACACAGAAAGCAGCGCCCGAGCGGAGATTCGAACCCGGGACCTTCTTGCTGTGAGGAGGCGACAGCGCTACCCACTGGGCCACCACCGTGCCGCTCCGCACAAGCACGGCGGATAAGAATCCGCCAGAGTTGATCCACAGTCGTTCGACGCTTCCATTACGACCGCACTGCAAATCCATGCCCCGCGGTAGCGCTTTGCTGAGCAGCGCTGTGGCCTCACGGCAAGAAGGTTCCCGGGTTCGAGTCTCGGCTCGGGTACCTCTCTCTCTCTCTGTTGTTGTTTGCGTGTTCTCTCCCCGTGTCCGCGTGGGTTGTCTCACGGTACTCCGTTTTCCTCCCACAATACAAAAGCATGCTGTCGCTGCGGTTGTTTCGTCTGACTAAACGGCCTCCGGCGCGCGGTGACGGACCGGCGTCCCATCCCGGGTACGGTCCAAGTCACCCGCCTAATTGCTTACCCTTCTCCTCCGGACAACTGTTAAAAAGAGCGTCGCAGCCCAAACGCTTCCTTCCCGCAGCGCGCGTCGCCGCTCCCCTGCGAGCCCCGGTTGCCGTGGCGACCCGGGGCCGAGCCGCCGCTCCCCCCGCAGCCTCGTCTCCCGCAGAGTCTCAGCGCGAACCGCCCTCCTCTCGCTCTCTCGCGCTCTCCCGCTCGAGACACCGACTCCGGGGACGCGTTCCGACGACGAGACATCGTCGAGCGTTCGCGTACCCCTGTCGGCGCGGCCGCTCGCAGCCGTGAGAGACGAGAAGCGCCGCCGTTGCTAAGGGCCCCGGGGACGGGGGGGGGGCCTTGGCGTCTCGGCGCCGCGGTTAGCTTCGAACAGAGACATGTCCGACTCCGAGGAGGAGGCGCAGGACAAGCAGCTCAAGGTGGTCATCTTGGGAGACGGCGCCTCTGGGAAGGTGAAGTATGACGTCCAGTAACACCAGCCCCTCATGTACTCAACCGACGAGACAACACTCGCCACCGCCCGGCTCTCACGGACTAGGGGCTCCTCGGATAGACGGCTTCACTGGGAGGGTGTGCGGAGGCCGGCCGACAATCTAGCCGAGCGCCGTCAAGTGTGCTGCGGCCTATATCGATTAACTTTAGGCGATGCATTAATATAAAGTAATAAAAACGGGACTGAGGTAAATACACCTACTTCATTCGTTTAACAGGAGGAAATTACTATATAGCGATAGTGAACGTGTATGGTTAATGCCGCGCGTTGCCAACGCTTCAATCAAACTTTCACGGTCATAATCGCTACTTGTATTAAACTAACTGCGTCCACATTCTGCCAAATAATAATAATTGCACTCATCGAGCGTTTTTCACCCGAGGGTCACAGAGCGCTGCACAGAGCTGCGGAGAGAACTGCATGTCAACAACAATAACCTCAGAGGAGATCAGTTGAAAATAAAATAATGGCTTTAAATCAATGAAGGACGTAAAATAACAGACAAAATAATTGTTAAATAAAAAGAGGAAGCATAAATGTTCCTGAGCAGGTGCAGATCAACAGCGAGCCATCATCCCAGCACAACAACAGTGAGCAGCATCAACATTCCTATTCAGAGGGCTTGAGCGCCTAACGGAACAAGTGAGTCTTGAGACGCGATTTGAAGATGACCAGGGACTTGGCTCAATGCATTGTCGATGGAAGGGCATTCCAGAGTCTGGGAATAGTGCAAAGTGCTCCTTACATCGTAGCACTCTTATATTTGTCAATAACATTGTTGTCCGAGAAGAATGAACACAGGAGTTGCGAGCAATGGGCCGTATTAATCCAATCTGTAAATAACGAGAAAACCCATAAAAAATAATACCAGCTCAGGCCGCAAATCCACGTGCTACAAACAACACTGAGATTTACAAGGGCGTTTGCATATGCACATGTAACACAGAGGCTGTCTGTGCTTCTTACACACGTTTGTGTGTTGTTTTAAAGTTAGGGCCCTTCATGGTTCACCGGTGTGCGACGAAGAAGGTCCATTGCACGAGTGTGTTCTAATGTTTGTGTTTCTGGATTTGAGCGTATGCATTAGGGCCAAGGCAGCACGGCAACACACAATGGTTTAGCACACAGCAGACACAACCAGTACCTTTGCGCATGGCAGCAAGTTCAGGAGCTGGAATGCCTACTTCGAGGACCGTCGGTAACTACGAGAGGGCTTCAGCAGAGAGAGATAGAGAGGGTTTGCGTACTTATGTGACTCCTGCTCCTCCGTTGAAGGAGCGCAGACGACGGTGGTTTATTGTATGGTCCACATGTAATAATAAATACAGGTCATGGACGACACGCGAATACGGAGTCGCTGAACCGAGCTCAGTGTGGCTTGAACGCACACGCGTTGCTGTTCGAGTATTTCTTTGAAGGTCGACGTGAAGGATGTTCTGGACGCTGAGATGCACAAATGTGGTTAACGGCGCACATGGCCAAGCGTAGAGCGTTCACAGCTTGTTGTAAAAGTTGAACAGTTCGAACCCGACTGGCATCCCTGGTTATTGCTGCGGGTGTAATAACCGTAAAGAACTGCACACCGCCTGCTTCACAGTGGACGTTGAAGAGCTCTGACGTCATTTAAAGGAAGGTGAACATTGCGTGCTGACGCCTGGTCTAGCTTTGCCAAATTTGAACAATGATGTGAGCAAGTGCAATTATTAGTATTATTAAATTGTTCAATTGGGATTGCATATACGGCAAAATCGTCCTTTACTGTGAAACTACTGCAGACTATACCTCTGGAATAAAGCACTTTTGTCATAATCTTACACCATTAGAACGGCGCGAAGCATTAAATAAGTATGTATTAATACCCTAAAGCACTGTTTTCTGCTGGGCAAGAATAAGAGTTTCAGGCTATGTAGTATAAACAGGAGCTGCTTTATAATGGAAATCGGAGGCACAATAGAGTTATAAGAGACATCAGGGACCATTTCCTCAGCAGTGCCGATATTGTGTCAGTATAAAAGCCCCACGTGCAAAGTTATTTTAAACAATGTAAAGTGAGTTTCTCCCCACGTCCCATCTAATATAATGTACCGTAAAGTAAGGCAATCTTTCACTTAAGCTGTTTCATACAACTTCTGAATGGCCTTTTGGGGTCCAGTGACACTGAAAGCGGCGCTGCGGCGTTACACAACACCCTGGGTGTGTTCAGATTCATTCCACCCCGCAGGTAACCGTGTGGAGGCGATGGTGTGAAGCTGGTGACGTTGATGCTGTGATGTTGATGGACCGAATTTGATGGCGTGAAGTTGAGTTGAGAGTATGAAGCTAATTGTGCAGCTTATGAGACAGCCAATTCCACCATTCGTTCCCCCCCCCCATTCCCCTGGTCCCCCAGCCACCATGTGCTCGGCAGCAAAGCCTAATTGAGTTCTGGGTGAGTAGCTCTAACGAGGAGGGACTTTGTAGTTTCTCGGTTGGCACCGGTGAGGAGTGGCCGCGGGAGAGACCCATACTGCCCAGCTGTGCCAAACCACATGTGAAGAGACACAGTTATTGATCTTGATCCACTTTGCGGATGATCAAATAAAATCGGGAGCAATTCACTTAAGCGCACGACGGTTACTGGAATTAACGGTGGAATTTTACTGAAGATGAGCTCCGGGATTGAGCGGGCCGGGCCCCTGGCAGGTGCAGACGGAAATGTGTTTAATAAAACTCGGACAAAGTCAATTTGCTCATGCATTAAACTAAGAAGGTAAAGGTACAGCCTTGAAATTGCCTGCTTGTCTCACTGCTAGCAGTAGGGCGTCCAATAGTGGGAGCTCTAGAGAGCCACCTTTAGAAGAGAGTATTTGACAGAGGCTTCCATGCTTTGCTGATACGTCTTGGAAGAGGTAGGAATACCCAAGTGAGGTTGCTGGCTTCACAGTGCAGTGCGGTAACCGCTGCTCCTCCACTGGCCCCACACGCACAGACGTCTCTGGCGACGCGCTTCGCCCAGGAGGCGTTTGGGAAGCAGTACAAGCAGACGGTGGGACTCGACTTCTTCCTCAAGCGCATCACCCTGCCTGGTGAAACCGACACGCTGACCTACGCGCACACACACACACCAGCTCCAACATCACACAATGCCATCAACACTGCCACCGTGCAATGCTGACCAACATCATTACCACACACACGGCTATCCACACAATGCACCATCATCACCATCAACACAACCACCTCCTTGTTTATCCATTCTGTAATTTTAATATTGCGTGGGATGGCCAGTGTTGCGCTTAAAGGAGGCTTCACTTTATATAGCACCAATAGCCTGCCCTCGACAGCAGAACTCGACAGCTTTGACATTGACAAAACTACAGTATCTAGCAGTAGAAAGAAAGCAATGGTGGAGTGGCATCATTGGCTTTGGCCAGAATGACCCACGCCGCTCAAGCCAAGCATTTGTATTCAAAACCGCGGTTCACTCTCTCGGCTAACATTGCGATGCGCCGACACCGCAGCAGCAGCAGCAGCAGCCGGCCAGGTGTGGCTGCTATTGCCGGGCCGTGCATGGCCGGTGGTCTCGGCGGGGAGGGGGTGGGGAGGACGGTCGGAGGAGGGGCTGCACTGGCGCTGTAATTGGAACGTAACAGCGCACAATGGCAGCGCTGTTCTGTTTTACCGCGCGCAACAATGGGTGAGCCAAACATTGAGCAAACACTTGCCTTGGCTGAGTGAAGGAGGTGGGAGTTGAGGCGGTAGGGGTTGTGCTAGGGTTGGTGGTGGCGGTGGGGTAGGTTTGTTTTGGTTTGTTTAATATTGTAAGAAAATATTTCTTTAGCACCTGAAGTGGACAGGTGCTTAACAATGCGGCCGCGAGTGAGGGGGGGGGGGCGAGAGACACAAAACGCGATATTTGCCAGGGGATTCCGTGCCTCGAGTGCCGTCTGTAACAATGCTTCCGATCGCAAGTGGATTACGATTGCAATCGTGAAACCGATACTCGAGCGTGCACACGCACTCACTCGGCTCCCGCGCTCACACTCGCTGAAGGGCACGAGCCAGTCTGAGAATACCCCTGCAGGGTGGCATGGGGGGGTTGACACAAGGGGTAACAATCGCATCTCACAGCAACAGCTTCCTGGGTTTGACTCTCGACTCGGGTGCCCCTCTCATTGCGGAATTTGTACGTTCTTCCCGTTCTGTAGGTGTGTGAGTGTGCACGCGCTACACTAGCTTCCATACATGCTCTTGCATACAGGGCCTGTTTGTGTGTAATAGAAAGGCACGGTTTGCCATTGGGTAATTTGCAGGTAGGTTTCAAATTTAGACCACGACACTGGCACACAATGGTCTACTATTCGTGACGATGTTACGGGATGTTTGACATTTGCTGCGAAACAGACGGTGCATAGTATTTTGAGGCTTATACACGTCTAGTAACAAACAGGGCAGCCTTGGGACAGGTGGCGAAAGAGCTGCCTCTGAGCCACACCACCGAGTTTGCGTTGGCGACGGTGCGGAGGGTTTCGTTGGAAGTTTAAAGCTGATTTTGTTTCACCAGGTGAGACCTCGAGGGGCCTGGATAGAGTCTTATTTACACGCATGACTTGGGTCACCAACATGACAAAATGATAAACAAAACAATAAGTACAGCCATGCGGTAAAGCAATCAAAACAAGAACAAATGCACTGTCACGTGGGAAATCTAAAAAAATATCGCAAAACGTGAAAAAAATATCATTAAATCAAAGGTGAACATAACATTCCCTGCATTGCAAATAAATTCAAGCAGAACACATCGAGGTTATCTCAACACAAATTACAAAACCAAGCCACAGATACATTCGATGGATATAGTATACAGGGTTATGATTGTATTAACCTGTGTACAAACAATGATATATATCGTCCAAATTAATTGTAAGTGAAGTTATCACGAACCATTCACAGCCTAGCCATCAGTTTGCAATTATTATTATTATTAACTTGTGATTGAGATTAAATAGGAACCAATGACGGTTTTGAACTGGAGGAAGTTCCTGGATAGCAGTGTTTTTAACCCTTTCATTCAGCCTCAGCAGCAACTTACCTGTCACTCGACAACAAAGACATCCCCCCCCCCGCCCATAGCCTTGACAAGTTGTGAGGACAAGTGCTATCAGCCAGGACCAATGAAGGCCGGCAGGGCACACAAACGAGTGGTATGAACAGTGCCATATCCGACCGCTTTGGTCTCCCTGATTTCGATGCTTACATGTCAATCCAGGTATTCAGTTTAGATTGCGACCTCGAGGAGGGCCAATGACTCGTTCAGATATTCATCGTTGACATTCATCATGAGTGGAGATTGGACTCCGATGGTCGGGTTCACAACGCAGTGTGCTAAGCGCTCTGCGCCATTGCTCCCGCACGTAGACAGGTACATGGCATCCTTCAATAAACAGTGCAGGTCTGAGAAAAGCCTCACTGTAGGGATTCAACAGAGAAAGCCGTAGGGAAGAGGGAGAATGAGGCAACGGACGAGGGAGACGTAGGAATCAGGAGGAGATGAGGATGTAGAAGGACGAGGAGTAGGTGAATGTGGAGCAGGAGAAGGTAGAGGAGGAGCACTGTAAACATGTTTGCTAAAGGAACACCACCGAATGTATTTCCCATGAATTTAATCGCGTGCTCATCTATAGCGGGTTCCACTCAGATGGAGATGCTCAGCGAAGCGGCCGGGCAGGAATGTAAACTCAGCGCCACGCCGCTTCAAACGCATTCCGTGGCGACAGCCCCCAGTTCCGCGGGGATCCTCGTATCTGCTAGCGAGTCAGTGGTGCTTAATGGTCGATTCTTTTATCCGCGCATTTTCGTCACAATGTGGATATCGCGAGGGAGTTGTTCTTGATGGAGGCTGCCCTTCTTCCTTAGCGCCGAGGGTAACACGGAGCACTAAACACGAGCCTCGTGTCATCGCACCTCGTCTCCAACGTCAGGAAAGGCACCCCCAGTGGCATCTGGTTCTGAGTAGTGACTAAACGTGTAACGCGCTTCACGGTATTTATTCACTCTTGAATAGAGCGAATGCTTCAGAGCAGCGAGAAATGACAGACTGGCAGGAAGGCAGCCGTATGATTAACCGGTGCCAACAATTGCCCAAGCTCTATGATCCCCTATATATGAAGGTCTTATCGGCCAATTAATTAATATTTGTTAGTGGCGTTTGCAATTTTGACATGATTTCTTCGGCACAACTTGTCCTGTTATAAACACTCAACAATGGATAACAGGACAGTTTATCTCTTACGATGACCACTTCCATGAATGGATGAAGGCCCAACTTGCTCTGGTGCTTATGCTTCCATCCACACATTTCAAGATGTGTTCCTTCATCTGTTGCGGCCCGTGCTTTTATACATCACAGCAGACGACACAGTCGGATTACACACCCACTTGCTCTGTTGCTTTTCATCATCAAGTCCGGTTTTCTGCCAAAGAATGCTGATAACAGTTCTATACATTGCCCACATGACTCCCGTCACGCGTCAACGGTGACGGATATCCGGAGTGACAATGGCGAGGGTGAGTGGAGGAAAGCTCGACACGACTATCCCGAGAGAACAGCACTTAAGAGCAATTCTTGGATGTCAGGAATATTTTGCAAATATGGAAGTTGCATTTAAGTGAAGTTGTCTATATGAGGATGTTCATCCATGTGTGGAAAGCGATTCTTGCTCAAACTCATCTCCCCTCTTTCACCCACCCCCCCCCTCCTTGACTCCCTCCCCGCACGGGCTCCTCACTCGGTTTCCCAGGAAATGTGAGCGTCACGCTACAGGTGTGGGATATTGGCGGGCAGACCCTGGGGGGCAAGATGCTCGACAAGTACATCTATGGAGCGCATGTACGTACGGCCAAGACCGATATCCCCCTCTCCTTGTGCGACCAGAGTGGGCTTTGGTGCCGTGTGGGGACGGACAGGTGCAACGCGGTCGCACGCTACGCAAAGATGGTCGCGGCGGCACGGTGGGGCCGCCGTGGGCCTCTTTCACAGAGACGGGCGGGTGGCGAGACCGACCCGGCGGTGAGACTGGCCTGGCGGCGAGACCGGCCCGGTGGTGAGACCACCGGCCGGGCGGCGCAGCGTGGCTCGGTGGCAACGCGGCAGCAATTTCGCGCAGTCCGAACCTGGCGGGCTGCCCTGCTCGATACTGGCCGCATGTATTTAACCACATTGTGTGGGAGCGGGCAGCATGCGCAGTAAACGGTGAGGCGCCGCTGGACGCGAGCAGGAGGCCGCAGCGCGCCGGCGCCAGGGCCCCAGGGTAACATTCTCAGTGGCCCGGGGCCCCTGACCTTTTGACCCCCCCGACGAGCGAGGTCAACCGGCGGGTTGGGCCGAGCCCTTCCCCGTGCCAGGATGGAGGGGGGCTGTTAGCGCTGCCACTGTGTTGAGCGGTCGTCCCTCTGCTGGTATTTGTCATCGCGTGTTTGACTCCGGGACGCGCCACGCGTCAACGTCCCGACACCTCCACTGGCAGCGGTGTCACGACAGAGCCGGGGGGAGGGGATATGGGGGGGGGCAGCATGCTGGCGGGGGCGCGTACGTGCACAAGAGAGTATGCGTGCGCGAGCGAGTTGGTGTGCGAGTGAAAGCATGTGCGCCTTTATGTGCACTGGAGCGTACAAGTCAGACAGTGTGAGTAGGTGTGTGCGAGAACGTGTGTGTGATTGTTCGTACCTAGGGGTGTGCGAGTGTGTGTGGAAGCGAGAGTGAGTGGGTGTGTATTTGTTGGTGCGTGTGATTGACTGTGTGTCTTGAGACATAAACCCGGCAACCCGAATTCGATTCCCGCTCATGGCCAACACGAGTGACGATTTCCTGAACCAGTCCTGGGCCTCCTTTAGTTCGACTCAGTCTCAAATGAGTACCGAGTGCAATCTGAAAATATTGCCACTGAGGAGACAAAGGTGGCCGGGTGTGGTGCTGGTCACTCATCCCTTTGTAGGCTGTGTCGACTTTCATAGGTGCTCACTAACGGCACTTAATCGTACAGTCTGTTAAAGCTATACGGAGGATCTTTGTCTTTGTCTATCTTGAGAGTGAGTGTGTGCGCATATGTGCGAATGAGTGAACTTGAGCAGGTCTGTGTGTGCGCACCATACCGGCCTTCCTAGTGCGCAATAACTGCACTTGCTCCGACAGCGTGTCACAGCTACACGGGGGATCTTTGCCTTGGTGTGAGCGATAACCACCCCGCGACCCAGGCTTGGCGGTGGCAGACCAGAACGGGTTGTTGTGTGCTGGCTGGGGCGCATGTGCGGGTGGGTATGTGTGTGTGTGAGTAGGCGAGTGCATCTGTGTTTGTGTGTGCGTGTTCGAGTGTGTGTATGA
>JAZEWT010000006.1:22251342-22298258 GCA_036362905.1 Mordacia mordax | reverse complement strand
CCCCCCAACCTTGACCCCCCCCCCCCCAAACTCGGACCCCCGTTTACATTCCCTAGCACGGACGCGCTCTCGGCCAATAGCGGGTCCGCCTCGCAGAGGCACGTGCAGGCGCTCCGCCAATTGGCGGCGAGCACAGGGGGCTCGCCTGCTCATGCACACTGGGGATTCTAAGCGGCCGCAAGTCGCCGAGTTGCGAGGCGACCCAAGGTGAACTCGAGTTCCCCCCCCGGGAGTCCCCGAGTTCTCCCCCCGGGGACTCCCCGAGTTCCACACAGAGACTCGCGGGACCCGCGTCGAGCCGCTTCGCGCGCCCTCAAATCCCGGCCGAGCGCCTCTTGAGTTCCCCCTCCCCTCGGCATGGGAGCGCGCGGGGCCGAGTTCGCCCGCAGTTGCACCGCCGTTCGTGCCGCCGCCGCCCGCCCGCCCGGCGTGAGCGCCTCGCACCTTGACGCAGTCCACGGGGTACATCACGCAGTGCTCCATCACGCCGGCCAGCGAGCCGGCCACCATGTGCGTGCCCAGAGACGCGCTCGGGTGCAGCGCCTCGTACTCGATCTCGCCCTCCGCCGCGTCCGCCGAGGGATCCATCGCGGCGGCGGCGGCGGCGGCGTCCGTCCGTCTCTCTCGGCCTCGGTGATCCGCCGTCACTCCCTCCGCTCTCCGCCGTCTCCTCTCCCTGCCGCCGCTGCCGCTCCGCGGGACCCACGCCTCGGAGTCCCGCTCCCCGCGACGGGGGGCGAGGGGGGGAGAGACGCACTTGGTTCCGCCCACACGATAGTACCGCCCATGCAATACAAGTCTCTTGGGCTGAAGCCACGCCTATTCGGTTGGTCACGCCCCTAGTCGCGTGCGCGATGAAACCCTGCCAGCTTGGTTTCATCCAACTCATCTCATCTCATTGTCAGAAACAGCTTAGTCCTGTACAGGGTCGCGGTGAGCCGGAGCCTATCCCGGCAGACACAGGGCGCAAGGCAGGGATATACCCACGATGGGACGCCAGTCCATCACCTGGCACTGCGAGCCAATTAACCAATGCAGCGGCATGTTTTTTGGACTGTGGGAAGAAACCGGAGTGTCCGGCGACAACCCACGCGGACACGGGGAGAGAACATGCGAACGCCAACCATACTAAGTTGTTGAAATAGCTCCCCCCATGGTCAAGTTTACTTGGTTTCTTCCTACTCAAGACAATTGAATGGAAGTGAATGATTCCCCCCCCCCCGCCGCTGCCGGGGTCACACGCACTTGGTTTCGTCCGATTGGAATGGCTACCACTTTGAAGGGGTCGAGGTCCAGACTAAGGGCGGAATGGCCGGCGCCGCGTCAACGACATTCCGCTCTGGCGGAGACGATGGGTTCCGCTCCCGTGCGGGAGCCGCCGCAAAGTCGCGCCGCAGGATCGTGAGACATGACCGCGGCTCGGGGAAGCCTAATCCAGCAGTGGACCGATCATGGCACTTGTCGGGATATCAATCGATTCCGTGAATCAATCATGAGCCGGCGAGTATCCGCGGAGCAACCTGGGGGGTGAATGAATTCCTCCGTGGGGTGGGAGGAACCCCGCCCCTCTCCCCCCATGCGTCTGCGGTGGCCTTTAAACGAAACACCGCGTGGGGATGGGTTTTATTTCACATTATAACCTTGTATAAACACTTTGTTCGGTCTTTCAGTTGTTGGATCACCTTTTCAGCTTGCGGAGCTCCAACAAGACCAAACTACTAACCAGTGTATAAAACGAAATATATTGGCTTAGGTATGGAGATTGTAATAAAAAAATACGCGCAGTATATCCATCGCAATCTGCCTTTCCACGTTAATGCGAGCATCCATCGTTCACGCGGCCTTCTGTCAATCACCATCGGTTCAACACAAGCCCAATTCTGGCCAGGGTGTCGACATACAGTGCCTGATCGGCGGCAGAGCGTGTCTCGCTGGAAGCAACGCTCGCGACCGCTCAGATACGCATCGCAGAAATGTCGAAACGGCCCCAGGCTTGTCCCGTGCTTAACGCGAATTGGCCACCCGCCCCCCCTCCTCCTCCTCCTCCTCCAGGGACGCACTCGGCAGCAGGAGAGCGACTGCTCGTGGCTGGTCGCCTACTCGGCGACGCCGCGACCTCGTCTCACGGCGCGGCCCAATCCCCTCTCGCGCCGCCCCTCAATGATAAAATCATTGTCAGGAATGAAAACAGCGATGGCCTCGTGAGTGGGATGATAATAATAATAATAAGACCCGAAGGTCACAAAGCGCTGCACGGAGTTGTGGAGAGAACGGCGTGTCAACAACAGCAAAATCAGAGCAGTTTCATTCAAACAATGGCTCTTATTTAGAGACGGATATAAAATGAGAGATAAAAATAATTGTTAAACCAAGCAAGGAATAAGTGTTCCCGAGCAGGCGCAGGTCGGCAGCCAGCCATCATCCAAGCAAGACAATAGTGCGCTGCGCCAATAGTCCTAGCCAGGTGACTTATTCACGTCAATAATAAACTCTGTGGAAGTACAGCACCGATGTGCAGAGCAAAAAAACGGATGACCTCGTCTTCCCGTCCCTGTGCCTCCACGTGAACAAAAATAATGGCATTTCTTTTCAGATTCCATCAGCGACCGGCCTTCATCCTGCGAGTGCGTCCTATCAGCAGCATTGTTTCTAATCTCCAGTTTTATGTCGTCATTCAGCATCTGAATGACGGTTCCCTTCGAATCAGGTTTCTCTCTGTGATACTTGGGTCCCGATGCTGCGCAGAACTCTACAACGCAGCACGGAGCCATTGGTCTCTCTGGAGAAGGAGCCGTACACTAACGGAGCAAACAGTTCCGAGTGCGTGCTGTAATGAACCGATGTAACTGACATTCTGCACCCCCATCAACGAAAGTAGCTCGGCTAATGTTCGCCGAGTCGCCGGTTGCGGAGCGACGAGTATTAGCGGCGCAGGTTAGCGGCGCACGGAGGGATGGGGGATTGCGCAAAGATGTAAACGGACTGCGTCAGTGAACTGTGTCCAAAGATCTCGTCGATTGCCGCGACATCGCTCTGCCGAGCGATGTGGAAACCGCGACGCGGACTGGCATCGCGGTTGGGCAAGGTGGCAGCGGTGGCTCAGCGATACTCTCTCTGCGATAACCAGAGCGCAGCAACGCGTGGCTCCTTCGAGCTCGCCAGGGATACAGGGAGAGAGAGAGAGGGGGAGAGACGGGGAGAATTCGAAAAATACAGTGAGAAACATGGGAGAGACAGACGTTGACGAGACAAAGAGACAGAGAGGAGTGGGGGACATGGAGAGAGACACAGAGAAGCCTCGATGCGGGACACAATGCCACGTACTTAATGCGCTATTAGGCGGGGGGCGGGGGTTGATTTTTCATTATACTTCCGAACGACACCAGCCCCAACTGAGACCCGCACTGATATAGAGTTCGTTACATGATGCTGCTGCAGAAATGGTAACCGAAATGTAAAATATCCGTGAAATATGGTTTCTATGATAGGGCATTACTCAAAAATAACGTTCTTATACCACTGTGTCGAAACACAATCGGCAGGCTCAATCCACTGCCTAATGAAGGCTTCCCCATGCTCCCCGGCACCTCTCATCACGATCCCGCGAAGTCACAATCTCCCCAGCATGTACGCACGAGCCTGTTCCATCATCGCTCCATCTCCGCGGTGGACGCGGTTATGTCGAATACGTTCCGTCCGTCGGCTGTCACTCCGTCGCCAGCCTCGCACGTCCCACGTAATCCTCGCGAGCCACACACCCCCCGCCCCGCCCCCGTCTCGCTGCGGGGGTCACTGCCCGGCGCTCTATTCAGCGAGCTCCCCTAGTGCCTTGTAATCCCGCCATTCACAAGCGGTAAGTCGAGGCCCACTGGTTGGCCGCGAGAGCCGCCTAGTGGGCCGTGGAGACCAGACCCGTAGTGGGTCTTGAGGCTCTATATTATAGAGTCTCGGAGGACAAACTGTGTAATGCACTGCGCGACAGCGCCGTCTAGCGACAGAACAGGCGAAGGTAGAGTGCTGTTACCGAGTAGCAGCACCTATGAAACCCGGGCACGGCACACGAGGAGGAGGGGTTGCGGGTACGACGCCCTGCCGCCTTTGTCTCCCCAGTGCTGATGTTTACGCAGCAGACCGGGTGTGACCCAGAGACACATAAACCACACGCTCAGGGAAACACATCGAGACTGGCAGATCCACATATGCTAATACAAATATATACTGCACCGAGGTAGGATTTTATGGCTCGATGCTTCAAAAAGCTGCTCTTTCGGACTAGGCGTGCGGAGGAGAGACGAGGAGCGCTCGAAGCGGCCAACCCGAAAGATCAGCTTTTGGAAGCCATCATCATATGTACTGGCAAAGACACGGTCAAACAAAAACCTCCATTCTCAACCGATGGGGGCTGCGAGCGCCATCTCGTGATGCGTGAAGACCAGACCCAAGCGGGCGATGATGTGTAAAAAGCTGAGAGCCCTTGAACTAAAATACATACATGGACAGCAACCCACGTGCCGAAGACATACAAGCACATAATAAACAACGACACGTGTATAGAGAGGGGAAAACGTGACCCTGAATGGCAGGAGCAGTGACGGTGATTATGGGTTCGTGACGCACTGTGAGAGGAGAGCCGCGTGGTGTGTGTGTGTGTGTGGGGGTTAATAAATAAACCGCACGTTTTCTCTATACATTTGTATCTACACACATACAGAATAGGGCGGCACGGTGGCCCAGTGGGTAGCGCTGTCGTCTCACAGCAAGAAAATCCCGGGTTCGAATCTCGGCTCGGGTGCCTGTCTGTGTGGAGTTTACATGTTCTCCCCGTGTCCGTGTGGGTTGTCGCCGGGCACTCCGGTTTTCCCCCACAGTCCAAAAACATGCTGCTGCATAGGTTAATTGGTTTGCAGACAAAACTTTACGCAGTGCCCGGTGATGGACTGGCGTCCTGTCGTGGGTATATCCCTGCCTTTCGCCCTGTATCTGTCGGGATAGGCTCCCACCTCGACCCTGTCGAGGATGAAGCGGTTCTGACAATGAGATGAGACGTAAAACATATTTTTTCCCGTTCACCGTGTCCATTTTTGGTGTGTTTCCTATACTTTAAAGTAAAATTTGCCAATCGCTCGACAGGTAACTAGGGTAGCAATTTGGTTTGAATTCAACAGACAAATGATTAATTTTACGAGGATAACATAGTTTGTGAAACACTGACTCACCGATCCACTTGATCAAAGAAGCTCGGTAGATCCCTAAAGTTCATCTCATCTCATTGTCAGAAACCGCTTAGTCCTGTACAGGGTCGCGGTGAGCCGGAGCCTATCCCGGCAGACAGAGGGCGCAAGGCAGGAGTGCCCGGTGAAAACCCACGCGGACACGGGGAGTGAACGTGCAAACTCCACACAGAAAGGGGACCTACCGGGACCTTCTTGCTGTGAGACGACAGCGCTACCCACTGGGCCACCATCACTAAAGCTAATAGCTCAAATTATATGCCGTTAAAATCAATCTGCCGAATGTAGCTTGGCTGTGACCGGATATAGAGGCTTTCAGAATGTTGATATAAAATATATAAATACATGAGGTGACGTTAAACAAAAGTTTGTTCAAACAATTGCTTCGCAGGTGGCGAGACACAGTATGGGACCGGCGAGTTTTGTAGAATACCGCAGTCGACAGCGGGGGAAGAAGCGCGTTTCCCCCGCGTGCAGCCCTCTCGCCTCCCAGTGTTCTCAACGACACGTGTCCACGTGGTCGTGAAGTGTCGCGAAGCGGTCGCACGTCAGCACTCCGAGCAGCTTGACGGCAGCCCTGACTGACAGGAGAGTGCGCGGAAGGACCTCGTGACCAGCTCCCCGCTCTCCCCGCTCTCCCCGCTCTCCCGGCTCTCCCCGCTCTCCCCGCTCTCTCCGCTCGTCTTCGGCTTCTCACCGGTAACGCCGCCTCGCTACCAACGCAGGCGCTTGTCTCGGAGTGTCTGCGGCCGTGGTGTGCGGGCGAGGAGGCGGCGGCGGCGGCCGCTCCTCGACGCACTCGCGTCCCACCTACACGTAGACTGTACATCTACATACAGTCTATATGTACTGTACGCCTCACCTACACATAGACTGTGCATCTACAGTATATATGTACTGTGTGTGCCACCTATACATAAACTGTACATCTACATACAGTCTATATGTACTGTACGCTTCACCTACACATAGACTGTACATCTACATACAGTCTATATGTACTGTACGCTTCACCTACACATAGACTGTGCATCTACATACAGTTTATATGTACTGTACGCTTCACATACACGTAGACTGTGCATATACATAGTCTATATGTACTGTGTCCCACCTACACGTAGGCTGTTTGCAGTCAACCCACATACTGTGCGGATTGTGTGTGCCTACATAGCGTCTGTGTGTACAGTACGCGTCGACTGTATACCTGCGTATACAGAGTGAGTGTACAATCTGCTGTGCGTGCACGGTTGTGTGTACACGCGTGTGATGTGTGTTGACGTGTTCGAGTACTCGCAGAACTGGCTCCGCGTGTTACGGATGTGTCCACGTCACGTGTGTGTGGTACGGACATTGTACTGTACATGGAGCGGCACGGTGGTGGCCCAGTGGGTAGCGCTGTCGCCTCCTCACAGCGAGGTGTCTTGCTGTGAGGAGGCGACAGCGCTACCCAGGGGGGTAGCGCTGTCGCTACCCCACTGGGTAGCGCTGAATCTCGGCTCGGGTGCTGCTTTCTGTGTAGGGAGTTTGCGAGTTCTCTCCCAGTGTCCGCGTGGGTTTTCGCCGGGCACCTTGGTTTCCTCCCACAGTCCAAAAAAACATGCTGCTTCATAGGTTAATTGGCTTGCCGGTGATGGACTGGCGTCCCATCGTGGGCATATCCCTGCCTTGCGCCCTGTGTCTGCCGGGATAGGCCACCGCGACCTTGTACAGGACTAAGCGGTTTCTGACAATGAGATGAGATTAGTACTCTGCATGTCATTATGTGCAGTATGTAAGGTAAAGGCGCAGCTCCGCAATACCTGGAGTGAGACCTTCATAGGGGGGACTCAGTTCGGCGGGGGAACTGTACAGCTGGCCATGATGTGCTCAATCAAAAACGCTTGTGACAAGCTCGCACGGTACTCCACCGGGGTGTGCGGAGATATGAATCGGTCATGGGCCTCTCTTAGGTCAACTCAGCCTCAAATGAGTACAAAGCGCGGTGTAAATATTTCCACTTAGGGAGACAAAGGCGGCCCGGCATGGTGCTGGTCACCCACTTCCTCAAAGTGTCGTGTCGACCTAACATAGGTGCTCACTAACAGTACAGCTCTGTGCGGCGCTTTGTGGTCTTCGGGTGAAAAGCGCTCTATAAATGCAATTATGTCTATTTTTAGATGTGTACCGGGGGCTGTATTGACTTGGGCGACCTGGGCGCAGGTATTGACGCGGTGGGAAATGAACACATGGAGGCGACGGGTTCACTGGCGCGGTGCCGTTTGGCTGTGATAATGTTAATGTGTGATGATGGACCTTTGAGATGCGACACTGGCTGGTGGGTCCTTTGTGGGGAGCGGTGGCTCAGCGGTTAGCGCGCTCGGCTACAGACCTGGCGGGTCGAGTTCGAGTCCCGCTCACGGCCAACACCGGTGAGGACTTTGCGAACTGGTCCTGGGCCTCCCCTAGATCCACTCAGTCTCATTTGAGTACCTAGTGCAGTGTGTAAACATTGCCACTAAGGACACAAAGGCGGTCGGGCGTGGTGCTGGTCACCCACCCCGTGCTGTGCCGTATCGACCTTCACAGGTGCCCGCTAATGGCACTTGATCCGACAGTCTTCTGCTATATTTGGGATCTTTGTCTTTGGTGGGTTCTAAATTATTGGTGATGGTGTATATAAGGTTGCTGGTTATTATGTTAATGATATTGTGATGTTACTGATGAGGGTCACGTTAGTCGTATCAGTCATGACCGTTCAGTAAGTGCTCGTGGTACACTTTGTATAATTCTGGTTGTCACTTTGAGCGATATTGTTGGTGGTGATGATTTTCATGCTGCGAGAGACTTTAGCGCAGTTTATCCGTTTCTACCGCAGCCCATGCCTGAAACGCTTTATTGGTAACGGCGTCGGTACGGGTGTTAGTTCTGTGATGGACATTACGAGCGATGACTTAGTATTGATTTACGGTGATGGTAGGATGTTACTGGTGAAGGCAATGTTGACGATAGGTAGATGAGAGTGATGGTGACACCGTGGGTGAGAGTGATGGCGCTAATGATGATGGTGATGTCCGCAGACGGGATGGCGTGGGGTGGCGCGAGCGATGAGGCGTGATGAGGCACAGACTGCAGAGCGAGAGTTCCCGCGGAGCACCTGATTGATGCTTATGGCCAGGTGCTGGTACGTGTGGATGCACGTACCTTTACACAACACCTTGTACACACACATCACAAGTCATTTCACATACAGTACCCACTACAAGGCCCCATTGCCATTGTGAGCAAATTAAAAATTAATTTGTTGTCTTCTTCCTTCTCACTTTTCTTGCCTACCTCCCACACACACCCCCCCCCATCCCCAGGGCCTTCTCTTGGTGCCGGCTGCCGGCCTCGTGGCACTTCAGCTGCGCCGCGTGCGCCGCCGCCGTGCCGTCGGGCCCGGCCGCCTCGTGCTGCTTGGCGGCAGTGGGGGCGCCCCCCGCACCGCGCAAGCTGCTGCTGCTGTTGGTGCTGGCCGTATCGGCGCTGTTGGGAGGCCTCTACATGCTGGTGGGGGCGCACGCGACCGGCACGCGGCACCCGGAGAACCGCGCACTGGAGAGGTGGGAGCCGGCGGCGACGAGGGCAGGCGCCGTAACTCGGCCGCCTTGCCCGCACGCAATGAGCCGCTTGCATCACATCACGGGAATCCCCGCGGGAGCTGCCCCTGTGACTCGCACAGTGTGACCTGGCACCTGGCCAACAGTCCCGCTGTGAATAGCGGATGACGGTGACCAAGGGAGGGAGAATTCCACGCGCCTGCACGCATCGCGACCGCGCGTGACGGCCGGTCATGATCCCGCTGGTTTTAATGGGATGGACGAGTGACCGACACTAACGGGTGGCGATGTTGGCGCTGCTTCGCGTGCCCCACAATGAACCCGCAGCGGCACTTGGCAGCCGGATCGATCATAATCTGGTGACGTGCACCGAGCGCATTACCCCTGCTGCTGCCCCGAGGAACTGGCTTGAGGAGCCAGCTGGCTCACCGGCGGCTGTCTGACTGAAATGCTCACTCGCGTTCTTTCTCAATGGGGCTCAGTTTCCACAGGAGACACGTCGTTCAATTAGCCACGTCCGACATCCAGTCACTTGAGCGCTTGCTCAAGTGGCCGGCGGTACTAGTGATGGGTGAGTGATCGGATGAGTGGAGGGCGAGTGGTTGGGTGAGAGGTGACGTGGCAGCTACTGCCAGTGCCACGTTGGACAGCGATGCTCCCACCAGTAAAAAATTAAAGTGGCTGCGGACCAGATTGTGGCAATAAAATGAATTCAAGGGGATCCGGAACGTGACGTAATGGCAAGTTAATTGTTAACAGTACCAGCATTGGTTCCTGCCTCACTCGCCTGATGAGACTCCTAATGTTGAAACTGGTCTAGGGTTTTTCTCGTTTTGAACAAACGATGCTAAGGTGTGCTCCAACAAGATCTTGTGGCTGATGACACGCGTAAGATTATTTTCATGCGGAAGGCACAGCTAGAGAGAGGAGGCGAGCTACGCGTCCGTTTGTGAATCTGCGTCGTGCAGCGGCAGCAGTGGCACCATTAGGAGCCTGGAGCTCTGCAGCGGGAGCCTCCTCGCTGAGTCTGCAGACTTCTTGTGACGGTCCGTGCACGGTGGAGAACATCACCCCCAACTGCTTAGCCACCCCCAGCATGGCCACTATTCACCGGTGGTGACGATGGCCGCGGTGGTGGCGGCGGTAAATGTGGTGACGACGACGGGGTGCGCAGGTTCCTGGAGCACATGCTGCAGGCGGAGGCGACGGACACGCTGGACGCGGCGCTCTCTTACGGCGTTGTCGTCGACTGCGGCAGCAGCGGCTCGCGCGTCTTCGTGTACGTGTGGCCGCCGCACAACGGCAACCCGCACGACCTCCTCGACATCCGCCAGATGCGCGACCGCAGCCGCAACCCCGTCGTGAAGAAGATCAAGCCTGGTGAGCGCCCGGCACCATCGGCTCGGCCGCTACCGACCCCTCGTTGTCGTTATCGTCAGCGATTGCCTCTGCTAGTCTGCCTAGGCCGCATGCGTTGTGCCGTGCCCGCGCGTTGAGCGTGCCGTGCCATCCTTTGTGCCGCGCCGTGGCAGGCATCTCCACACTGGCCCCCAGCCCCGAGAAGGCGAGCGATTACATCCGGCCGCTGCTCAGCTTCGCGGCGTCGCACATCCCCGTGAGCAAGCACCGCGAGACACCGCTCTACATCCTGTGCACGGCCGGCATGAGGCTGCTGCCCGATAGGTGAGGCCTGCCGCTGCGCGTCTGTACGTGCGCGCGTACCGTGGGCGTACTGCTCGCGGGACCCCGCGACCCGAGGTCCATTCCCGGCCAATGTCGGTGACAAATCTCTTAAACCAGTCGTGGACCTCCTCTAGGTGAACTCAGCCTCTAATAAGTACTTGGTGCGGTGTGTATAAATATCACCATCAGCCAAAGGTGGCCGTGCCTGGTGCTGGTCATCAAACCAATCCTGAGTTGTGCTGCCCTTTGTAGGTGTTTGCAAACAGCACTTGGCCCAGTGGTCTGTTCGGGGGAGTTTTGTCTTTAAGTCTGTGTGCTTCTACGCCAGTCTGATGCAGTCGCCTGCATCACTACCACTAGTGAGCCTTCAACACTTCCCACGAGGGCCTGCAAGTACACCTAGCCTGGTGCATGCTTGTGGTGACTTCACCGCCATCTAGTGGCGAATAGGGGCTGTTATTTTAATGCGTGTATGTATGTAAAGTTGTTGGGTGGTGCTCCCAACCCGACGCAAATTGGACCGTTCTGTTACCTATAGATTGGACTTCCCATTAGTAAAGTGCAATGTAGCCTGTGAGAGGTGAGTGGAACGTACTATTGCCAGTGTGGGTGAGTGGAGCGTACTATTGCCAGTGTGGGTAAGTGGAGCATACCATTGTCGCTGTGGGCAAGTGGAGCGTACCATTGTCTCCGCTGTACGCAGTCTGCAGGAAGCAATCCTGGAGGACCTACGCACCGACATACCGCTCGAGTTCGACTTCCTCTTCTCCGACTCGCACGTCGAGGTCATCTCGGGCAAGCAGGAGGGTGAGGTCAACGGTCTCACGCACGTAGTGGAGCCAAGCCGGAAATTGTGAGTTCGTGAGTTAGTCGAGAGTGTGTCCGTGTGTCAGCGTGTGTGTGTGTGTCACTGTGCGCGCGCGCGTGTCTTTTGTCTGCCACCGTGCGTGTGCGCGTCACCGTGCTCCAGGAGTATACGCGTGGATTGGCATCAACTTCGTCCTGGATCGCTTCAATCACGTGGAGGAGGAGGGTGAGGAGTTCTCGTCTCATTGTCAGAAACTGTTTCGTCCTGTACAGGGTCGCGGTGAGCCGGAGCCCATCCCGGCAGACACGGCGCAAGGCAGGGATATACCCACGATGGGACGCCAGTCCATCACCGGGCACTGAGGGCAATTTAGTCTGCAAGCCAATTAACGTATGCAGCAGCATCTTTTTTGGACTGTGGGAGGAAACCGGAGTGCCTGGCAAAAACCCACGCGGACACGTAGAGAGAACATGCAAACTCCACACAGAAAGGCACCCGAGCCGAGATTCGAATCCGGGACCTTCTTGCTGTCAGGCGACAGCGCTACCCACTGGGCCACCGTGCCGCCTCGGCACCGGAATCGTCAGTCATTCCCAGATTGAAGCGGTTGTGTAGAGGTTTGCAGTTTTGAGTCTGGCATGCCGTTCCAGTTAATATTGCCATGTGTGTGAGCAGTACTGTACCGCGCTTCAGAGTGGACATTAAAAAGCCTGTTGCGCTATTAGAATCAAGGCATGTGCTGGCGTCATGATCCACGTTCACCACATTTTAAACATTACACTACAGATTGGGCAAACCACCAGTATTATCCCCTCCTGGCACATTATTCGGTCATTACATATGGCATTAAGTTCAACTTAATGCCAGGCTTGCAGGCCGGTGCTGTGTACAATTTGTTCCACACAGGAACAGCTGTCACTAGGGCTCCTCTTGGCCGAGACTGCCACAGGAAAATGCAATGGTTGAGATTAGATGCAGGGCATTTTGAAAGTTGTATTCAAGCATGAAAATCCTAATGTGGGTCTCTTGAGTGATTGTGGGTCTCTATAAGATCGGTTGCTGTGCAAGCCTATGGGTCTGCATGAATTTGTGGGTTTCTGTGTATGTCTATCGGTCGCTGAGCTAGTCGAATGGGTCTCTCTGTGTTTCTATCAGTGGCTGTGTTAACTTATGGGTTTGTATGAATCTAAGTCGATCGATTGCTATGCGAATCTGTGTGACAGCTGCCACTCATCTTTCACACTCTCGATGCCTTGCTGCACCCTCTCACCTCCATTCCTCTCATTGTAACCCGACCCTAAAATGACCCAGATGAGGGGGAGGAGGCGGCGGCGGCGGCGGCGCCTGGAGAGGGGGCCCCCCATGTGGGCTCGGGAAGGAAGCGCACAGTCGGTATCCTGGACATGGGTGGTGCGTCAACGCAGATCGCTTACGAGGTCCCCAAGAGCGTAAGCTTCAGCGCCGCCGCACAGGTCTCTAGCGCTCCTCTTCCTCCTTTCCTTCATCTCTCCCCGCAAATGCTTCACCACTGCAAAACCCATACCGCCCACAATCCCCTCCCTGCTTACGAAGGACTTACTCAACCTTAGGGTCGCTACCTTTTCCAGCGTCCAAATCCAGACATGTTTCTCGGCCAAGGTCTGTCAACACCTTGCGGCCTCCTATAATTAAGTTCAACACGGTGGCAGTGGCACCAGATCTCATCACAAATCAGTTCCTGTTGCCACCCGAACACAAGACGCCAAATTCCCCGACTGTCCGGGGGCTCAAACGTGAACCGTCTGGAAGGGGTCAAATCTGAGAAGGTTGCAACCCTCCTCACACATCCTGCTGCTTTGACAGTTATCGCACGCTGCCTCCCTGCTTGCACACCACCGTGTTTAGCGGAGGTCTCGTTCGGTCATGGTTTTCCCGCGACGCCGTTTCCGTCGCGATGCGAATTCTTGCAAGAGCGCGTCGCCTGCTGACCGCGGCCCGCCCTCAGAGACCTGCACAGCGGTGCCGCCCGCTGCTGCGCTCGACCCTGAAGATGGGGAGGGCGGTACGGCGGGAAGCAGCGCCACGCTATGAACCGAGCGGCCCGAGTTCGATTCCCACACACGGCCAACGTCAGCGACGAACGTCCTCATCATGGGTGCGCCTTTGCCGGACGGCTTTGGCACCAGGCGTTCACCTTCAGATTGACTACATGGGGTGAGCGGGGTGCGTGTGCGTGTGCGTGTGCGTGTATCTCAGGAGGAGATTGCGAAGTCGTCGCTGGCGGAGTTTAACCTTGGTTGCGACGAGCACCACACGCAGCACGTGTACCGCGTGTTCGTCACCACCTTCCTGGGCTCGGGTGCCAACGCGGTGCGCCAGCGCTACGAGCAGGCCCTGCTCAATGTCACTGCCGAGAACGGCGAGGATGAGGGCACCGCACGGTGAGTGAGGTGGTGACGGCGCGAGGGTGCGCGAGTGTGGGTGCGCGAGTGTGGGTGCATAGGAATCGTGAGCCTATAAGCCTCAAGCGACGGAGAAACCGGCGGGTGTACGCGAGTGTGAGCCTTTGAGATACTCGCAGTTGCTTACGCATACCTATACGTGCACTTACTCGCACATGCATTGTGTGCTCACAAGCGGTGCCCTGCACATGTTGCGGATACACGTAACCGCGCATGCATGGGCTATTTCTATCACTTATTTTAGGTCCTCTAAATTAAAACCATTATTTAACTTTTAATTGAACTGCTGTGATGTTGTTATGGCGTACTCTCCACAGTTCAGATTTGTAACCAAAGAAGTTATTTTTGATTTGCCGTTCATATGTCGTCGTTGTTGCTAACATGTCGGTCTCTCCACAACTCCGTGCAGCGCTTTGTGACCCTCAGGTGAAATGCTCTCTGGAATTGCAATTATTAGCATTTTCTACCGACAGAAGCGTCGGACATAGCACGTCCTTTCCTGCACACACGCACGTGTACCCACTCGCTTGTCATCGCTCACCCTCTGTGTCCTCTCAGCGTCTCGGCCGCGCGTGCATCGCCGGTGGCAGCGGCGGCGCTCGTGCCCGTGGTGGGGGGCGGCCCGGCCCCCCCGCTCGTGGACGACCCATGCCTCCCGGTGGACGCGGCGGACGCGATCGAGCGGCGAGGAGGTGCAGTAGGGGGGGGCGCCCTGTTTCGTCGCCTGAGCCTGCGCGGCGTTGGCGACTTCGACGCATGCCGGGCGGCCGTACGGCCGTTCCTGGCCGGCGCGCTGCGGCCACCCCTCGAGCTGCCGGCGCTCGCTACCGCCGGAGAGTTCTACGGCTTCTCCGAGTTCTACTACTGCACCGAGGACGTGCTGCGAATCGGCGGAGCCTACGACGCACGCAGATACGCCAAGGCCGCCGCGGTGAGGGCCTCACCAGTTGTCGGAGAGCTGCTCTCAGCTCGTCATTTGAGAGCGAGTGCTGCGCTGTTCGTGTGCGGTACGTGCCGTGCGCAAGCTGAACGCCGTGTGCTGTGCGTACTCTGCTGGCAGGATTACTGTGCATCGCGCTGGAACACGCTGGTGGAGCGCTTTGAGCGCAAACTCTACTCGCCGCATGCCGACATGCACCGCCTCAAGTGAGTGACACGTGGCACCCTAGGTGTGTGACACATAGTATTTACACAGGATCACGATGGTGATGTCTTGGAGAGTATTACCATTACTTCAGCCAGTGGATTGATCATTGCTGACTGGCGTTACCTGCCATGTCTAGGGGCGCGTTACTGAGTATAATAACTCCCCCTGACGCAGGTACCAGTGCTTCAAGTCAGCGTGGGTTTACGAGATGCTCCACTCGGGTCTCGGATTCCCCGAGAGTTCTGAATCGCTGCGCACGGCGCAGCTCGTGTACGACAAGGAGGTGCAGTGGACCCTCGGAGCGATCCTCTACCGCACGCGCTTCTTGCCTCTCAGGTAATGCAAGGGGGATCTTTCGGGAGTATGGGGTCGGGGGCACGGTGCAAAACCTCTGGCTTTGCCAGTGTGCGTTAAAGGAGCGCGATTATAAACGAGTCATTATTGTCGTTGCCAATGATCCCTACAACCCCACAGGGAGATGAACCAGCAGCAGGGCGTGGGGGAGGGGCCACGGGGGCCCCGCTCGCCGTGGCGCCGCTACTCGTCCTTCCTCTACAACCCACATCTCTTCTCCGCCTGCTTCCTTGTCGTTGCTCTTGCCATCCTGCTGTACCTCCTGCGCCTGCGCCGCATCCACCGCCGCCTGGTGACCAGCGCCTCCTCCGCCACAGGCGCGTCCACCTCTGCGCTGCTGTGGATGGAGGAGGGCAGCGCCCCCTGAGTGGCAGGAGGCACCTCGACGTCCAACTTCAGGGGTCGGGAGGCGGGATTCGGTGGTGGTGGTGGTGGTGCTGCCTTCGCTGCTCGCGCTACGACGGGCGCCTGTGGTCCAGGTTGTGGGAGATCGTTGTTAGGACTTTGGAGCCGTTTTGCGGACGGCTGAGTGACCCTCTGCGAGTGGTGCGGGACCCTTTGTGTGCTCGTGCGGGGGCGGCCTGAGACCACCGTCAGCATGGACAGGCTCCACACAACCATCCCCGAGGAGCAATCTCTCGTAGCCACGTGTCTGGTACCATGCTTGTTGACGACGCTGTTGCACGTACATTCCAAGTGCTGGGGCAGTGAGATACACAGCCGGAGATAGAAGAAACAATCACTTGAATGCTTGGAAGTGCGCTGCATGTAAAATTTATCACAGCCATGTGTGTGTATATTTGTATTTGCCGGTAGGGAATGAATGCTGCAGAAAATTTCCATGTGCGCGTGTGATTGTGGGGAGTGGCGGTATCGCGGTTCATGCGTTGTAATATCTCGGCTCCCGAGTTCGAGTCCCAGTCTTAGTCATCGTCTGGGTCGATTCGGCCTTAAATCAAGGTGTCTCCACACTGGTCAGCTGGATCGTTTGAACGTATGTCCTCACGTTCAGAGGTCGTTGCAGGAGGGGGGGGGGTTGGCTACTCTGCTCTCCTCCTGGGCATTACTTACACCCACGCCGATGTTCACCTTTTACACTCGTTTAAGGCTGAGTTGTCCTCGAGAAACCCCACAACCAATTCATATATTCACCACTGATGTTGACTGAGTGGGAATCAAACTTGGGCTGCCGAGGATCACGGAACCTTGCTCCATTGCTCACCGTCCCACAGAACCACTGCCACCAGGCAGCAAGTGGCAGTGCTCTCACCAAGATGCTTGTGCCAGGCTAGGTGCACCAAGGCAATCACTTGGATGTGCAGAAGGCTCACTGACAGGTAATGGGACAGATCCCGGAGCCAAGACAACACCCATTTCCTCATATAGCCTGAACAGATTCTCAGGGCAGGTCCTGTGAGCAAGCACCGATCAAGGCCAGCACACAAAGATCCTCATAGTGTTAAGACTGAACGATTAAGTGCTGTTATTGAGCACTTATGAAGACCACGACGGCACAAGAGGGGGTAGGTGGTCGGTCAGTGTCATGCCTGATCACCTTTTCCTCCCTGGTAGTGATATTTATGCTCTGGACCAGGTACTCATTGACTTCCGTATGAAAAACCCAGGACTAGTTCAGAAATTTGTCAGATGTTAAAGGTTAGCCTGGGAACACATGCACACGCACAAGTAGACACGAGCCGGGTGGTGTGGGGTTAACTGTGACGTTTACGGAGTTTTGCGCGAGCGTGAATCTTGCGGATGGAATAAAGCGCACAACCTCCCACACGCATTGAGCTCTGGGTAGTGCACAACAGCAACTACCACAAACACTTACACCAGCACTTAGCAGCTATTCAAATACGATACAAGCCTGTACAGGGTACGCACATAACTGAATAACTGGAGGCTGTAGCAATGGCCATGGGTATGAATTCGATTTAAAAACAAAAATTGGATATGGGTCGCGCTGGTTTTTTTTGCAAAAGTGATAATACTCCCATTGTACCCAGGAGCGCCTCGCAGAGTGTCGGGACTCTTTCGGGAGTAATTCTGCCAGGTGTTTGAAATAAAAGGCAATGTCGCTGTGTGTGCGCAATGCCAATTTAGTAATAAGCAGGATATATCAGCATTAGGATGTTTGGCAAATACAAATTACTGTATGTTGATTTTACTTAGCTATGGGAGGCAAACCTTGCAGGATAGGTCTGCCGAACAAGCTGTTTGTAACAACTGGCTTCACCATGGCCTGTGGCTGCCTCGGCTAATGATTATTATGAGATTAGCTCCGAGCTGAGAGCAGCCTACAGCTGATTGGCGAGCTTTGCAGCGTTGTCACATGCCACGACCAGGCAATAGTAACATTGAATGTGGATTGGTGGCACAACTGGAGCACTATGGATTGGTCTGGCTGGGGTATGTTTTTAAATGGTATTTTAACACTTATTTCGCTCCTACATTACAGAATCATTTAGCTACACTGGGCATCTGCAGATAGCCTCCTTGTGCGTAACCCTGCTTGGCTGCTGAGATCGGACGGGATCGGGTGATTTGGTCTATGGCTCGGGTCACATTCGGCACGTCGGAATCGACGGTTTTAGATTTATGCGAATGTTACTCTCACGCCGTTGGGAGTGAATTTGACCGCACTGGGGGAGTGAAGCAGTGCAACGGAAAAAAAAACCCAATTTTTTAAAACGAATCTTAATGGTAATTGGAATGGTGATGCAGATGCTCAGCACCAAACAACCACCTCCCGCACGCAATCTCAGGATTTCACCTTATTTGCAACATTGGTTCAACATGAGCAAATCTAGAGTGTCTGACATTCAGTGTCTCATTAGCTGGGAAGTCAGGCTCGTTTGAAACCAATGTTAATTAAGCGTCCAATGTTTACAGGCAAGAGCCCTCTTAGACCCGTCTGTTCGATACAAATGCACTCCCAGTAGACTGTGTGCTGGGCGACAGGATATGCGCAGCTCGCGTTGTCGATTACGCACACGAGGAGGAGGAGACTGCGTTACTTTGTGCGTGACACCAAGGTGCGCAGAGACGCTGAGCAACGAGAAAGTGCGTGCACGCGTGTGGGTGCACCTCGCGCGGGGAGAGGGGGTGCTAGGGAGAAATAAAATGTACACAGGATATGGCGCAGGGGGTGGGGGCAGGAGGGAACGGGAGGGGAAGAAATGTCAAATTATTACACCAAAGACTCAATTCACGTTTTTCACCAGATTCAGGAAAAGCATGGCGTCGGTGGAACCCATGCTCGCCAGGTGGTCACCAGGTTCCTGTGGGAGACACAGAGCACGAAGCATGGAGGGGGCAGGCAGTCACGTGAGGGCTCTGTGCCATTATCACAGTGAGGATCTCTTTCCAGATACAGCCGCCCTCTTCTGTCGTGTTAATGAGATGCAAGTTGCCACGAGCAGCTTAGATCTCATCTCATTAACACATTTCAAATGGGCACGCCCAGTTGCAGCTGCCCCTGTGCAGCACGAGGTGACTCGGCACCTGACCTGCGAGAGTCAGCCAGGGGCCACGATTGCAACTGTGTTTAATCCCAATAGAGTCATGTTCGGTGTAATATGTGATCTATAAATGCAAAGAATTTGGACCGCGGGTGCCGGCACACAAGGGCCTACGGATTTCGCATCAAGGTATCTTGACATCTACTCGAATACACTGCGTGTAGCAGTCAGTCACTACACCTGCATATCGAGACCTGAACCCACCCAGCGACACCTGAACACGCGCGTGTGTGCGTGTGTGGCCCAGCGGGCTATAAACCCAGCGACCCAAGTTTGAGTCCCGCTCACGGTCAACGCCAGTGACAATTTTCTGAACTGGTCGTGGGCCTGCCCTAGGTCGACTCAGCCTCAAATGAGTCGTGCAGTGTGTAAACATTGCCACTAGGCAGACAAAGGCGGCCGAGCGTGGTGCTGGTCACCCACCCCCTCGTGTGCCGTGTCGACCTTCATAGGTGCTCGCTAAGGGCACTTGACCCTACAGTCTGTGAAGGCTACACGGGGGATTTTTTGTATCTTTTGTGTGCGTGTGTGAGCGGCAACGGAGCCACGTACCAGCACCACCGCTCCTCACGGCCACTGGTACTTGAGATACCAGATGGTGTCGTTAGTGAGTTGCGGCCCAAACAGTGGGTTCAGCTGCGCCAGAATAGCGATGAGCCAGCTGGAGGAGAGGGGGCGGGGGTGAGGGGGGGGGAGTTCAGTCAGAATCACGCAGAGTCTCTGTGCAGTCATCACAGTCGCGATTCCTCTGGGAGTGAAGGCGTTGCAGGAGGACAGAGAGAGGGGAGAGTGAGAAGCGAGAGACAAAGTGGAAATGAGAAGGGGAAGATCGAGTGGGGGGGGGGAGCGTGATAGGAGGGTGAGACAGGGGAAAGAAGATATGTTTATTATTACAGCAGAAAGTACCCAATGAGCTTGCAAGCTCTAGATGCGGGATTTCTTATTTACATCAAATCTCTGAACTGATCAATGCAACACAAACACCACAGGACAAATAAAATTACAGTGACGTGCATTCATGAAACGAACCATAATAAAAAGTAATGAGTGACACGCAAGATTGCACAATTAAACATACGATACTAACTTGTACAAAGATGAAACCCCAGCCATAAACGTGGAGTAACAGAAGCACCCACGAATGTACATCAAAATAAATTAATAACTGATAAATAAGAGCATCAGTGACATGGGGAATAAATAAATAAATGTATGTTAGCACAACAAAGCCGTGGGATGAGGGAACAGATGGAAGGGGGGGGGACAGGAGAGAGGCAGGTTGGCATCAGTAACAATGCTATACAACACAAATGTAGATGTTCTGCCCATGACCCCAGCAGCTGCAGTGTCTAAGTGGCATTGACTGTGAGAGTTGTGTACAATATGCGGGCTTTAGTCAGAACCCCGCGAGTCACTGCTTCATGGGCATTGAGGCACTGGTGCTTGTAACCTGTTTGCAGGCGGAACTGGTGGTGGGAATTCCACAGTCTATATCTCATAGGGGTTAGTCTATCTGCAGGACAATCACTGTTGATCTTCGCCGCACAGTGGCACCGCACTCACGTCATTGCCCTGGAGGGAGAGGGGGACGACGGGCTGGTCACCCACAACCCCCACCCAGAAATCAAAACTCGCAGCTGAGTAACCAGGCGGATTCATTCAAAATGACGACACGTGATGAGAACTGCCCTCCATTAATAATAATAATTGCACTTCTGGAGCGCTTTTCACTCGGGGGGTCACAAAGCGCTGCATACCAGCTATTAGCTGTTCTTTCAGTATAACAGTGTTGAGTGTCCCTTCTGTGTTTTCTGGAGGCATCACTGTGTGATGATCTCTCCGATGTGCCAGGCGAAACGTCACGAGGGAGACGGAACACTCAACACGGCTATGCAGCAAGAACAGATATATAGAGAACAATTCTAGTACTTGAGCTGTGAAAATCTACATCTCCACACATGATCTCTTTGCCGGCTGTGGCGGCTGTTCCAAGACTCTCTGCTTCCCTCGGGTCGCCGGCTATCGTTCCCAGGGGCGGTGGTGGGCGGTGGCGCGGCACAGATCGGATGCGTATGTTTGTTGTTGTTTGAGGAACCCAAAACAAACAGCGTTCCTGTGACCGATGTGCCACATCCGACCTCCGGCCAGAACCTGTGAGTCTGGAGTTGGTAGGGGCAGCTGGGTGGCCACCGGTCAAGAGACAAAGAGCCGGCTCGGCAGTCACGAATTCGGGTTTTGGACATTCCGCCGAGATCACACCGGACTCCTAACTCGCTACACATTCCATCGGCAACATGGTCTTCATGGTCTTCATGGTCGTGCATTAAATCAGTGGCCCTGGTTCAACGCAAAACTCAGGAGCAGTTTCTATAATGTCTCGGCAACCGTATGGCTCGCTTGAACCAAAAATTGGCAGATGTTTATAGGCAAGAACCATCAAATGTCTCCTCACGGCAACTCTACACCTCTGTGGAATCTGTCTCACCTCTACAATCTCCTCCTTCACCTGTAACCCACTTCGCGCTGAATGAATGTCACCGCCACCCCAACGCCGGAGGCCGGAACGTGTCTGTTGTTGTTTTCTCTACAGGGATTCCATTTTTTTTGGTCTCAATTCTGTGTCCATTAGCAGAGTGAGATAGGGGCATGACATCGGGCCACAGGGGTCATCAGGATAGAGGAACGACGGAGGGGTGGGGGGAGGAGGGTGTCGCAGTGACACAGGCCACGAGCGGCAGACTCGCCAGACTAAATAACCCTGAGACGACTAACCCTGCGGGCAACGAACGGACCACATATTTGGGTTTTTCAGCAGAGAATCCCGGACGCAATCAGCCAGGGTTTGTGCTCGGCACCGCGATGGGGCAGGGCCTGCAGGCTCCATGACATTTGTTGGAATTGACGCTGTTTTGCGTCACCGATTACCGCAGGAGTGGACCGGTGAACCCCGGTAAGGGGTTTAGCACACACATAGCAACAGCTCGAGCAGTAAACGTGCCGTGCCAAGTTCCTCAACCGAGGATCGAATGCAGCAGCCATTAGTGGTAGTGGCGTGGGAGACATGCTAACCTTGCAATCTACAGGTCGTGGGTTCGATTTAATCTTTCCACATGGCAGGTGAAGAAGAGACCAAATCGAGAGCTGCCTCTAGTGCCAGCGCTTCCTCCAATGCCCAAATCACAAACATGAAGGAGGAACGACAGTGATACTCGCAGCGACTCAATCACCTGGTAGGTGAATGGGTGGGTGAGTGGGGAGTGGTGATGTCATGGTTAGCACGCTGCACTCAGAATCCGACAACCAGAGTTCAACTCCTGCTCATAGCCAACACTAAAGATGATTTTATGAACTGGTCCAGGGTCTTCCTGAGGTCGACCTCAGCCTCAAATGAGTGGTGGGGCGTGTGAACAGCAGAACTAGCGAAACAAATCCGGTGGAGCGTGGTGCTGGTTATCCTGCAGAAACAATTGCGATTAGAAGTTTGATGGTCCTGTTTGTTGCGTGACTTTTTCTTTGGTTTATGGTCACAGTTTTCACTAAAATATATTTGGCCAATTATCGATGCACATCTATTTAATCAGCACTTCATAACCTAGCATTATTGTTCTTTGTATGGTACGTGTTTAGATTTTGTTAGTCGCGCTGGATGATTACTACATACTTATGTTGAGTTTTTGGGTGTCGGATTGGTTTGCAGCTCTGTCAGGCATTATCTACAGCCATGATCAATCAACTGCCAGACTAATACCTTCCCAGACCATCTCAAGCCATCAGTCTCACAATGCAAGGGTCATCTAGAAATTGCGTTCAAGAATACTTACTTTTTTGTTTTGTTACTCGATGAGCTTCATTGATTTATAATCGTTATTTTGCTTAATTGAGTCTGATGTTGTTGACATGCCATTCTCCCCACAGCTCTGAGCAGCGCTTTGTGACCCTCGGGTGAAAGGCACTCTAGAAATGCAATTACTATTTTTATCCAGAGAACCCCAAGCTTGCCACGTTTTAGGACAGGTTGGAGAGTGGGGGGGGTCCCGGGTGAAGCTGCGTCTATCTCTGGTCTCCCTGCGCCGCCTGGTGCCGACACTCCGCAGTGGACACGAGATGCCACCAGCACAACACGAGTGACAGCTGCTCAGTGAGCGAAAGGCATTTGTCATCACCTCCTTATTCATACAGCCTTGCGCGGCCAATGATGGAAATTCAACATTCACATGGCGAGGGCGTGTATCTCCACCGGACAATGTCTGTGGTACTCATTTTATCGGCACCAGAGGGAGTGACGATGATGAGCTGAGTAAAACCCAAACAGGCTTAGAACGTGTGAACCTCAGACTGAGAGCCACTCGCTTTTCCAATGGGCCACTTGGCCGCTGCTGTTACAAAACGTGGCTTAGTTAGCGGAAGACATCAGCAGATGTGTATCGCATTTTCTAATTACATTCATTATGGTGGATCTTTGACAGTGCACAGAGGCCGAGTAAAGAGGCTGATGAATGACGTAGAAAGGTGAATGTGGTTTCATCAGTTCAATTGCGATGAGGTGTTTGAGCAGTTCAAAGACTCAGGCAAGCAGTTTCATTGTAATGACCCTAGACATCAGAGCTGAAACGTGTACGACTCTTGCATCCTCAAGAGACTTGACTGTTGATTAGACATTTATTGTCGAAACAGCAAAATTCAACTTAGATTAAATCAATGCTGCTAAAATCATGGAAAGAAATGGCCATGTGGCTGATTCATGGGGGGGGGCGTACTGTCTGTTCCTTTGGTTAACTGACCATATGGGTCATGATCCAGCTAAACTGGTGTTGGGAACCTTCTACCAGCTAGCAGGCAAGCTTATTTGTCAATTATAAGTCAGCATTCTCGCTTGATGGATAGTTAGTTTGTCTACCGTGATCGTGACCTGAAGATTATTCCCAGTGAAACGTTGTTTCGGACACCTTAGTGTGCTGGTGGACACTGCCTGTTAGCTCTGCCATTCTCAACTTGTGGGTCAAGACCGATCAGTGGGCCGCAAGCGCCACCTAGTGGTCCGTGGAGACCATACCCAATTGGGTCTAGTGGGCCTTGAGGCATAAAAGGTTGGGCACGTCTGCGTTAGCTCACCGGCAATCCTAAGCCCTGGACGTACATAGTTTATGAAGGAGAGAATTTGGTTGTTGAGGTCGGCTGAGCGGGCGTCACAGTTTACAGATATTGATCTCTCCGTCCTCTGCTGCGTTCCCTGCTGCTGCCTTGGAGCGGTCAGGTCCAGGTTTTGCAACACAGGCGAGGGGAGACTGGTCAGATCCGGCTGGAAATCGGTGTTTATCCAACACAACTAAGCCACCCAGCCAGCCGCCAACACACCGAGCATTACCAACAGCACAGCCGAAACTATACACACATAATAACGGCGACACAGGGTCAAACACCAAGATACTAACCGTCTATAAGCAGCCATTAACTCCATTGCATAGGTGATCCAACTAACAACACACACAGCCATCCATCTATCTATCAGGATGCTAAACCACAGAGCCACTGAGACACACAGACACGTGACGATCTATAGAGACATCTACAAAGCTGCCAGTCACACGTAGTCACCTAGGGACCTCTCTACTATCCACCAAAGCGCATGGTCACCCCTAAATAAACATCACTCAAGTCAGTCCCATGTGTTGTGAACGTTCCATCGCTCAGTGTGAATGTAGTCACGTGTACTGATGTCCACAATAACTCTCCATGGAGCTCGTATTAAAGTCCAACACGGCACTAGTAAAGGATGTGTGGCGTAATCGCTAACCACTCCATATTGCTAACTGCTCCATATTTACATGGCAGGGTCCAGTCTTGCAGAGCAGAATTATTGTTGACCTCTGCAGTACCTGGTAGTTATTTTATCTACCCTAAAGGAATAACTGGCTAAAATGACACTCGACCGGAATAACTCATGGCCTTTAAACGTAGTCTTCCCTCGATACCATTGCGAGTAAAGGCCTATCCACTGCTTAATGCTGTGTTGAGGAGAGGTACTCACAAGAGGTAGCAGCAGATGGCACACGTTACCAGCATGGTATTGATAACGCTGTGAGGACACAACACCGGATTCACGATTAATCACGGGCGCACAATCAATTATTTGTTCACGTGGTGAAAAGCAGTAGTATTTTACACATCCCATAAGCAACCATTCCGTCTGCTGTGAGCACATCAATTCGGCAGCTTGGTTCAAAACGTCTCCAGAAATCTTGTTATTGATATGCCGCTGATATTTTGTTTTTGAAATACCATTATCTCCAAAGCTCTGTGCAGCGCTTTGTGAGCCTCGGGTGAAAGGCGCTCTGGAAGTGAAACTATTATTATTGTAAATTGTGTCGCCACAAATCTCTATAATAACGCAAAATATCCAGAGCGTGGAGACTGCATAACATCTCGACGATCCGCCTCCTTCCCACGGCTGTCCCACCACATGAATAAATACTTTCTTACAGGTCATTTATTCTTCATGAAGACGAACATTATTTGGGTTGGGATTTTAAGTAATATCAAAACGTTTAGTTACGGAGCCTGCTAGTTTTTATTGATGATGGAAGTAACCGTTGAGCTATACGGCTCTTTTGAATAGCTGTCCAGCGCGAAGCGGTAAGTTACATGTCAGGATATTAGCACCAATTTAATCAGAACAATCAACCTACTCAGGTTCGATTCCCAGTCATAGGTGATATCAGTTGCGAGCGGTACCACTGGGTCGACTCGACATTGAAGTATACGGTAAGTCACGAAGTACAACACAAAGCATATCGCATTCTAGTCTCCCTTAATAGGTGCTCGCTAACAACACATACGCCTCCAGTCTATGCACCGCTCCGTATACCCGCCAGTCCTATATATACACACATAAAGTCGGCTGCAGGTGATACAAGCGAGAAGGACGACTGACAATAACAATTGCACTTCTAGAGCGCTTGTCACTGTCAGCGAGCACCTATTAATGGAGGCGCGGTACAGAAATGTGTTGAGTGGACAACGCTCGGCCGTCTTTGTATCCCCCCAAATGCCAATGTTCGCAAAGCACCCGGTTCCGAATTCTATGTTTGTGACGCTGCTTTGAAGCAGTTTACTTGTGATAACTTTCAATAATAGAAGCTCAGGACAGTAACGAGTACAATACAATGCGTTGTAATTTAAGTTTCTGATGTAAATGCACAGTAGGCCTCAACTGCCCGTCACGTACCCTAGCGCCTTGCCTGAGCGCCCGGGCGGGGAACCCTCGCGTTTCCGCCGGCTCGCGGAGCGGTTCAATCACGCCCCGATACCCCATCCCGCCCCACAAATAAACAAAAAAACCCCCCACTCACCCTCTGTTGGGTCCTTTGGGGATGAACCAGGGCACGACTAAGCCGATGATGCCCCAGAAGACCGTCATGACGATGATGGGCACGGTGAGGCCGTGGTAGACCATGGCGACACGGCGACGAGACGCAGCGGAATGAGCGTCACGCGACGCGCGCACGCGCTTTATATTTACCAGCGCAGATCGGCACGTGCGGGAGGGGGGCGGTGGCTGCTTATCCGGTGTAGGCAATTAGAGACGGATTAAATTCCGCTTCCCAGCTGATCGCCGTGGCCTCGAGGTGCACCTGTCCTGGTACAAGTGATGTGAGACGTCGCCGACGCTTAGTGGCGAACGGCGGCTGTTGTCGCCGTGCTGAACCCTCAAGACAAGGTGGCAGATGCGAGGCATTCGATGGGTGACAAGAGCCTTCTCGAGGGCTGCTCCCAGACTCTGGAACTCCCTTCCATTGGGGATTCCATCAGCCGAGTCCCTGGGCATCTCCAAGTCTCGTCTCAAGACTCACTTCTGCCGCAAGGTTTTCAAGCACTGTGGCTAGGAATGTTGATGCGGCTCAATGTTGCCCTGCTCGGATGATGGCTCTCTTTCCGACCTGCGCTTGCTCGGGAACAGTTATTCCTTCCTTGTTTGTTGAAGAATTATGATTTTTTTTTTATTATCGCCTATTTTACGTGTTATAATTTATTACTACTGTTTGATGTTCAGTTGCTGATGTTGCTGTTGACAAGCCAGTCTCTCCACAGCTCGGATTTGTAAAAAAAAATATACAAAAGAAACGTTCTTGTTGCTGATTTGACGTTCCTATCCCGTGGTTGATGTTCCGCTCTCTCCGCAGCGCTTCGTGATGCTCGGGTGAAAAGCGTTGTCGAAATGCAATTATAATTATGAATAGCCTCCTAACGCCGCTGCAGGCGGAAGCGCCTCCACTAGAGGGCTGTAGAGAGGACGCTTGGGCGACATCCGCAAATTCTCCACCGGTGGGGCTGCGAGCGCCACCTAGTGGTCCCTGGAGGCCATATCTCAGTGGACTTTGAGGTTCAAAAGGTTGACCAACCCTTGGTCGACTGCCCCACACTGGCCGCACGTGTTTGCCGACGTGAAGGTACTCTACATGTACTCTCACACTTTGCTTTCCTGACCTGTTTTTTCCCCAGGATTAGTCGTTTCGAGCGCTCCTGTCCTTGGCGAAGTTTCGCCTCCCACGTTGAACATCTCAGCACGCCTGAAGATGTCTCCAACGTGGAAGTGGAAACGTCGCGAAGAGCTGGACGCGCTCGACACGGCTACCCCGAAAGAACAGATTTAGTAAGCGGTCTGCTTGCTGATTGGCACCTAACCGCGCCGTATCTCTGTAGACCCCAGGGTTGACACAGGATGACCTGATGGGTGGATTTGAGAAACTTGCATCAGTTTAAAGTGCCACAACGGAAAATACAATTTGTAATGCATACATATATCGTGAACCGCCTCCGCATTGACGAATTCAGATGCACAAAGCCCAGCTTAGGGGGTTATTGGCGCGACTACTTTTTAAAAAAGTAGTCGGGGATTTGGTCTGACGAATAGAATTGATTGCAAGCTTGGCATGCTGCTGAGCAGTGCAGCGGAACTTATCAAGGAGGCAACATGCGTATTCTGGATTTACACATGCCTGGGAAAACAAAGGCGGCCGGGCAGTGTGGCCACACTTCATGCGCGGAAACTGCTCATGAAGTGCTTGCTTTCGTTATGATGTAGGTTTTCACAGCTCGATGCGCTTGAAGATGCCTCTAACGTGCGGCGAAACGTCGCGACGGGGGAGAGCGATCGACGCAGCTGTCCCGAGAGCAGCTTTCCGAGGCAATCATCAGTACTTGCTTTCGTAGGAGCGCACGCATGACAGTTGAGGAGCAGTGGTTCAATTGAATATTGATGGCGTTCGATTGCATTTTCTTATACGGCGACACGGTCGGTAGCGCTGCTCAAAGCAAGGTCCCAGGTTCGATTTGCGGCTCGGGTGCCTGTGTGAAGTTCACGTGTTCTCCCGGTGCCCACGTTTTTACTGGGTACTCCGGTTTTCTCCCATCTTCCAAATACACAGCGTGTATTTGGAAGGTGGGATGTACTGGTGTCATAACCTGGGTATTACCCCCCCTTGCACCCGGTCGGAATGGGCTCCGGCCCTCTCACGACCCTGTATAGGATTGTGTGCGTACTGGTAATGTTATAAATGTCCAGCGCGTTAAGACTGATGGGATACTTATTTTTTGGGGGGGGGGGGGGGGGGGAATTTTTTAGGTTATATTCCACCTCCATTGTTTATGCAGTCACTCTTTAGGAACGTTATTGAAATCGTAGTTACAATTTCTAAAGACGTCAGAATCCTACTGTAGTAAAGGGAGCACTCAGCTCCTATCTCGCTTCAGTGGAACTAAACGAAGTTTATTTATCCCCTTCAATATTGCACTCATTGGAAAATTGGCTAAGACACCTACCATTAAATCCATGGTGTCGATGAACTTTGTGAACTATTTATCCTACCACGTTTAAGATTTAAAACTACCAGATTATTTAATATCAGTGTTTTGACAACACCATGCCGGTCACAGGCACTCCCCAAACTCTGGGTCACTCATCTGTTTCTTCTGAGGTTTAAATTTTCTCAGACCGAGTAATGTTTTATGAACTTGTTTGCGCGTTCAATTCTGGACGAACATTACTCTATGAATTATAACTTTGATAGTGCAGTATATTGCTGGCCATCCCACGTATTGGGCCTACGCTCAGCAAATACTGAAAAAGGATACACTAGGCATAGGCAGCGGTAACCAACACATTTATGTTGTTCAAACTCTCCATCACGGGACAGCGCCACACAAACCAAACAAAGCATTCTTATGAATAAACCAATTTTTTTCAATTTTATTTCCCGGGGTAGGTGGACGTGTAGGGAGGAGGAAGAGCAGAAGTTGGGTCTCCTCACTCCTGCATCTTCTCGATCGCCTCCTCCTTGTACTTCCCCTTGTCCTGGCCCTGCTGCCGCGACTTGGCCTTCTTCTCCAGGATCTTCTTGCGGTCTTTGTCGAGCTTCAGTTTCGTGATCACCACCTGCCGGCGAGCAGACGCTACCGCTGTGACATCCATCCTCACGAAGTGAGGATTTGCTGAATTGCCGTTCTTATCTCGTCGTTGGCGTGCAGTTCTCTCCACAGTTGTGTGGCGCTTCGTGGCCCTCGGGTGATAGGCACTCTCGAAATGCAATGATTATACGATATTACGTTAAACCATTTCCCAATCTATGTATTAACACTGTTAATTTTGCATTGTAAAATTATAGTTGAAAGTCAGATCACATTTTACATGTTCTGCAACGATGTGTATAGTTTAAAAAAAACCTCCAAAAATGTTATTGTTGCTGATTTTCCGTTGTCGTTCCATTCCGCAGCTCTGTGCAGCGCTTTGCGACCCTTGGGTAAAAAGCACTCTATAAATACAATTATTATTGACTAAATGCACGTGGATGACAACTGTGCTACCTACCATGAGGAGAGGACTGCTGTCACCACAGCGGTAGTCATGCCAGCAACGACAGTGAACGTAGCAACGGCAATAGCTATCAAATTTGTTTTGAATTTAGCTCAAATGCTGGATGTAGTTTCATGCCAAGATTCTTGGGTTTAGGTTTTTATGGCTCGTATAATTTCGTTAAAAGCTGCTCTTTGGGGGATAGCCATGTCGAGCGTTACTCCTCTCTCCTTTGTGGCGTTTCAGCTTATCTCAAAAGAGTAGCTCTTAAGAGCAATCCACACCGACATTGTTGTCATCATCCCTGTGCCATGTCACAGCGTCATATTTACTCTCATTCCATACGCACCTGTGTACCGATTACATGGACCAACAAAGCTGCTCCTCATCCTCGCCAGTGGTTCATCACTTCTCTCCGCCACATTCCACTACAATGACGTTTCGTGAAAAAACTCTTGTTGGCTCATTTAAGTCGTCAACTCTGTAATCGAATTGATGTAGCTGACGATGGTGGTGGCAGAAAATGGTTATGATATCAGCCAACAATGAGGGCGGGTGATGGTACAGCGATAATGAGAGTAAGTGGCAACACTCGTAGCGATGAACGAAGGCAGGATGATCTGGGCAGTGGTGATGACAACCGATGCCTCGGTGATAACGGTGCCGATCTGGAAGTCGCCACACGCCCACCTTGCTGGGATGGATGCCCACGTGAACGCTGGCCCCGTTAGCCTTCTCCCTCTGGATGCGCTCAATGAAGATGATGTACTTCTTCCTGTACACCTGCACCACCTTGCCCACCTGCTGGCCCTTGTAGTGCCCACGCACCACCTGCCCACAGCCGCACGGCAGGGATTAAATAAAGCAATGAGTCTCATCACATGTCTCTCCAAACAAAACGATATTTTCACACAAATCCATCAGCCGCACCAGATTACACAGAGCCATCAAAGGCCCCACCAATTGGTGCGCTGAGATTCATGTGCAGACTGCCATTCAGTCTGCACAGGGACAGCTACAAAGGGAACAAAAGGCCTCAGGACAACCTGTGGACTATAGTAAGGACACATCTATGGGTCTCTGCGAGAATATGTCCATGTGAGTAAGTCTATGGGTCTCTGGACGAGCCAATGGGGAGAGTGGCCGGAGACCGTCAGGACCGCTGCGTGACCAAGCGCGGCAGCTGCTGGATTTGACGGAGAGTGAACGGCGCCGGAGGGCGCCGCTCCACCACCGGCCCCCCCTCCACACCATCGACGGCGTGTACCCGGCTCGCGGTGGGGGTGACGGGACACGAGCGCGCGGCAGCGACGACGCACCTGGACCTCGTCGTCCTTGCGGATGGGCATGGAGCGCACGCTGTACTTCTGCCGCAGCTCTTTGGAGAGCGGAGACGACATGATCTTCCTGCGCACGTGCGACGGCGCGTTGAAGTGCCGCTTGCGGTTCTTGCGCCGCGACGACGTCACAAACTTGTTCAGCTTCATGGCGGCGGCGGCTGCTGCTGCTGCCGTTGTTCGTGGGTTGTGACGTTCGTTGCCAGGAGAGGAGCGAACGAGGAGAGTAGTGTGGTTGGTGGCGTGTGGTTGTCGGCGGTGAGAAGGGAAAGGAGGTGGTGGTGGCGGTTGCGTTATTGTGTAGAGGTGGAGAGTGTGGTTGTGGGAGCGGAGGTGGGTGGGCGATTGTAACGCGGTGGTTATGATTGTTGATGCGGAGCAGAGAACGGCGGGGAGGGTTGGAAACAAGAGAGCACACTCTTTAGTCAAAAGCAATTTGCTGCAAGGCCTGTACGACTACTACGCCTCCACGCTCTCGGCTTCCCCAACGTACACGCGGACTAGCGTGCGACGTGGTCAAAACACCCTCCCGGGCATGCGCTCATCCAGCAGTGGAGTCACAATGGTCGGCGTGTTAAGCTACCCACGAGGCAAGTTATGGACACATCCATCAATTCTCTCGCCGGGTACAGCGTACGTTGAGAGTGGTGCGTAGCTGCCCCCACACGTGAGAAAGTGATAACGCTGAGTGCAGTCTCCCACTGCGAGTCTAGAGAGCGGGGTGCGTCTGGGCATCGCTCTCGTGGAGGCGCTACCGTGGAGGCGAGAAGCTGAAGATCTGCTGCTCTTCCAACTGTCCGCCGACACCTCCACGTGGAGTGGCGTTACCGCGTTACCGTGACTCGCCACGTTCATTAAAACATCCACACCGGCACTGAACACTCGCGCCGTCTCGCACGCGGCTGATGATAGCGCCGCTCCAATACAATCTGTGCCCGGTCTACGCGATGCGGTGAGCGCTCGGTACGAGGCCTGACCTGCAATCCCCGCTCTACAAATGTCGACATTCATGTGGCATAAACGCGGTTGTGCACAAAGCCACTGCCCATAGCATTACACCCAGTGGGAGGATCAGCTACAGACAGGTGCCTCGAGGGGTCTCGTTCCGCTCACAAGAGCTGAGCAGCACCGACGCTCTCCGCGTTAACGGTAGCCGCTCTACGGAACATGACGGGGCCCCGTCTTCCCACGCCACTCGACTATGAACGAGACGTGTGGGCGCAGCGCCCTGCGACAAAGCGCTGCTTGTTTTACAACGGCCGCATGTCTCTTCCTGCCGTGGTTCCTCGACTGCCGGGCGAAGGCCTAGCTCACGCTGTCGCCCGTCCACCGCGACCACCCGTAGCAGAGCCTGTAAGTACGACGATCTGCACCGTGGCACCGTCACCACGGCGGCGGACGCCCTCGCTACGGGGATCCCATGACGGTGACGAGCGTGAAGGGGCAGCGACGCCCGGCAACGAGCGGCCGCCGACTTCCAACATCGCGACCGACAGCGCCCCCCGGGCTTCATCTCTCCGCTCTTCCGCCGCAAAATTGCTCTGCGGAGACCGGAGGCCATATCCCCTCGCGCTCCGAGGGTCGCCGAGAGGATCAGCGGGGCCCCGCGAGGCCGATGTTCGCGGATTACGCTCAGCGACCGGACCCCGTCGCTACTCACCGCTCGGCGATGGCGGCCGAAAGGGAGGTCGTGACGTCGCCGGGAGGGAGGTGACGTGCGGTTCCAGAAAGCGTGCGACGTCACCGCGCACATGACGTCATCCGCAGGCGTGACGCCATCCGGTTGAGTAGACGTGTGTTGATTTAAAAGAAACGTTTCACATTGAGATTATTTCATCTCATCGTCAGACACCCGCTTAGTCCTGTACGGGGTCGCGGTGATCCAGAGCCTAGCCCGGCAGACACAGGGCGCAAGGCAGGGATATACCCACGATGGGACGCCAGTCCATCACCGGACAATTTAGTCTGCGAGCCAATTAACCTGTGCAGTGTTTTGGACTGTGGGAACAAACCGGAGTGCTCGGAGAAAACCCACGCGGACACGGGGAGAGAACTCGCAAACTCCACACAGAAAGCAGCGCCCGAGCCGAGATTCGAACCCGGGACCTTCTTGCAGCGCTACCCGCTGGGCCACCGTGCAGCACCTTATAGCAGTTGTAATAATGATTATTACTGTAGTCATGAACAACAATATGATGGTAATGGTGATTATCACGATTATAGTGACAATGTTGATTAGCATAACATCATGGGCATCATCGTAATCACCACCGCCATCGTCCAAGATAGGTACTCAAAGTCTCACCTGCTGCCCGAGCTCTTCCCTGATCTGTGATCTCTCTCCCTGCTCCACGCCCGCTCTCTCCCCTCTCCCCGATCTGTGATCGCCTTCTCTCCCCCCTCCACCTTCTTGCTCCCTGATCTGTAATCTCTCCCCATTCTGCCTCCTCCCTCGCAGGCACCATTGACGAGGGCACCTCCAACATCCAGCTCTCCACCATGGCAAGGTTCATGAACCAGGGACCGTGAGCGAGGAGGCAGACAGAGGGGATTGTGCTGCCAGCCAAACACCACACTCTCTCTAGTGGTCAATGCGTGTGAAATTCCACGTGTCTGTATTTCACAAATTCTTTCTCTTTAATAGATAGATTAAAATGTTACGTTGGGTGACCGGGAATGTGATGTCTGTCCTTTGAGATGTTGAATGTTAATAGGGTGTCACGTGGTTATATAAAGGACGGTGGCATTACTATTGGTGATGACCCCGCAATTAATTGATGAATGTGACATTGAAATGATTCCAGGCAAGATGAGGAGACGGTATATGAATAGTGATGATGCCTACGCGTTTGAGGTTATGGCAGTGCTAATTGACATTACTATCAATGGAGAATGATGATGATTACGATGATAGAGTTTATGCTTTTCGCACTAAAACTACCACTAAAGTCATCACTCGGACACATCGTGACCATCACGAAAGTGCTGTCAGTGTCACGTGACTTAATCATGAGTAAAAAAAACAATGGCTGCAAAAACCCATGTGCGAGGTAAACCGTGGAATTTATCGTCAGTACGAGGCATCATAAACATCAGCATCCGTCGGAATCGTTCCCATCACAAATAAGCGCCACCATCATTCACAATCTTTGCCACCAATGGCTACAATCAGCACCTCGTCACCAATCCACAGCATTGCGTCATCTCCATCAATACACAGCGACCGTCATCATCTCATCGTTCAATAGACAGCATCGCTACCATCGTTAAACATCACCATCAGTGTAATAAATAATCGACATCCTCTTCCATCTCCAGCGTCATTACTCGCTGGGCCTCATACATTCACTATTACGCCTCGCTAAAATCACCTACACACATCCTCAAAGGCATACACCCAAACGCAGGACCTCCTTTTACAACCTTGACACACGACTGTGCCGCAACATGCATCGAGCAGTTTTCACGGTCCCTCCCGTGACCTGGGAGCTGCTACATCACCTACAGACACACTGCCGACCTCACACCTGAGGCAGCAGAGGAGGCAAGAGCCGCCAACACAGCCACTGGGCCCTCTGCTGCCATCGCTGGCCACCTCACAACCACAAGGAGACCCCGCCACCTTGATATGAAACACACAACCTACGCACAACCATATACAGACCACCTCACTCAACCAAACACACAACCTACGCACAACCAGACACAGCACCTCACTCAACCGAACACACAACATACGCACAACCAGACACAGAGCACCTCAACCAAACACACAACCTACGCACGACCAAACAGAGCACCTCACTCAACCAAACACACAACCTACGCACAACCAGACACAGAGCACCTCACTCAACCAAACACACAACCTACGCACAACCAGACACAGACCACCTCACTCAACCAAACACAACCTACGCACAACCAGACACAGACCACCTCACTCAACCAAACACACAACCTACGCACAACCAGACAGACCACCTCACTCAACCAAACACACAACCTACGCACAACCAGACACAGACCACCTATTCCGGAGCTGCGGAATAAAACGGCTCCGTATGGGGGCAGGCCTGAGTGGGACGCTAGTGGTGTTAGCGGGACCCTGGTGGTGTTAGTGAGATCCTATTGGTATTAGCGAGATCCTCGTGGCGTTAGCGATATTCTATTGACGGGCACTCCATACGCATATGCGAATGTTACAAATGTAACACGGCCTAGTACACGTGCTTACGTATTTGCAGTCTGTGTGTAAGCTGTGCCAGTGGGCCTTCGAGACTTCGTTCACAGCACTTGTCTCACGGTGTGTTGAAGGCTTTACATGGGATCTTTGTCTTTGTGTGTGCGTGTCGTGACGTGTGCTCGAGGCAATCGACACCATGACGTCTCGAGGGATGCTGGTGATATATTTTAATTGAGAACAATATCTCAGCTCTATATATACTATATATTTACATACACAGATTTCCCACGAGACAACAACAACCGCTATTCGCCAATAAGTGGCAGGGACGCCACCAAGGCGCTTGTGACAGGTTAGGTGAATTTGAGGCCACGCGTGGTGACGATGGCTCGCCGACAGGACAGACCCAGGTGTATGGGTTGCCTGAGATGACTGGTAGATGCACCACTTGTGCTCCCTACTGTGCCAACTTGCTGAGCTTTAGTCGCCCGGAGCTCCGCTCGCTGTTATGAGCGTCCCCGTCACACATAGTCTTAAGCAAGTTCACGCAGCTCCAGGTCCCTGCTGTGCCACGTCGGTCCATCTCTTCTCTAGTCTGCGCCATGTCCGTTTAGCCCCCCTATATCCTGCCAAACATAAGCTGCTTGGGCATGCGGTGGCTGAGCTTGCGGACTACATGATCCAGCCACCGCCTGCTGAAAGAGCTCACCAATGGGACTCCAGTTCTTTCGAGAATTTGTGAGCTTCTCACACAGTCGAAACTGGTTAAACCCCAGATGTATCGTAGGTAAGCTAGCCGGAAAGTTTCAAATTGTCGCAGATGTTCCGCCAGGGGGGTCCACATCTCGCAGGTATGCATAAGAGGGCATGACTGCAGCTGAGAAGGCCCGAAGCTTCGTGTGTAGCGACAGGCCAGGCAGCTTCTACATAGCGTTATGTAGCCGATGAAAAAATAACGCCGCCCAACAGATTCGGAGCGAAACTTGTGGCCAGGACTGTTGATGCGGCTCACTGTTGTTATACTGGGATGATGGCTTGCTTCTGATCTGCGCCTGCTCAGGAACACTTATTATTTCCTTAGATTGTTTAACAATGATTTTATATCTCTTATTGTATGTCCTTCTCCAAATTATAGCCATTTTTTGACTTCCAATTGAACTGCTATTGATGTCGTTTTTGTTTCTTACATGCCGTTCTCTTCACAGCTCTGTGCCGCGCTTTGTGACCCTCGGGTGAAAAACACTCAAGAAGTGCAATTATTATTATTATCATCCCTCCACTGATTTTCTTCACTGGAGGCATAAGCCACCACCACCACCACCATCCTGCGCCTCCCATTTAGAGGGAGGCCAGCCCACAGGAGCCTAGGACTCAAGAGGTTCTCACGCCTCACCACAACGCTTCCATGCCCCGTTCATTCTTTAAGTTAACAGCAGAGCCACTCTCTATTGCGTTGCAGTTTTCTCTCTCGAGCGGAAGGCTGTCCACCCCTACTGATGCCTGGCACCAAGAACCAGTCCACCGGATCTCCTGTATCCCACAGAGGTCAATGCGGGTACCGGTCCAGCTCCCGACAGGAAAGTTTCCACCCATACTGTTATTTTATGGGCGGCGCGGTGGCCCAGTGGTTAGCGCTGTCGCCTCACAGCAAGAAGGTCCCGGGTTCGAATCTCTCGGCTCGGGTGCCTTTCTGTGTGGAGTTTGCATGCTCTCCCCGTGTCCGCGTGGGTTTTCGCCGGGCACTCCGGTTTCCTCCCACAGTCCAAAAAGCATGCTGTTGCATAGGTTAATTGGCTCGCAGGCTAAACTGCCCCGCAGTGCCCGGCGATGGACTGGCGTCCCATCGTCGGTATATCCTTGCCTTGTGCCCTGTGTCTGCCGGGATAGGCTCCGGCTCACCGTGACCATGTATAGGACTAAGCGGTTTCAGACAATGAGATGAGATGAGACTGTTATTTTATGCTCCATGGATTAATAGCCATTGTTTTACTCTATTGATTTACTGTGATGTTGTTGTTAACATGCCGTGTTCTCCCAAGCGCTGTGCAGTGCTTTGCGACCCTGGGGTGAAAGGCGCTCATGTACAGCGCATATTATTATAATTATTATACACACACCTCTATAATTGCGACATATGCATGTTTGCAGCATTGCAACAGAGAGATGCAGATAAGCAAATGGAAATATCCATACGAATGGGATTATTTAAAAAAAAAGGTTTGTTGCTCAAGCCAGCTGTGCTGACATGGAACCATTTTTTTTAATTGGCTATTAAATGCTAAAATACTTTGCTGTAGCCTGCTCGGGCAGATTTGCAACATTGGAGTTTTGGGGAAAAAAGATAAATGTTATCCACTATTGCACTGGCAGATTGTCAGAGTGGTTTGTCTTGAAAAAGCAAACAACTTCAAAAATGTTATTGTTGATTTGCCGCTCATAGGTCGTTGCTTATGACATGCCCTTCTCGTCACAGCTCTGTGCAGCGCTTTGTGGCCCCCGGGTGAAGTGCAATTATTATTATTATTTACTCCGACAACGAACGTCGTCACGCCAGTGTTGACATCCACGTGATGACGTCTTCCGCACGACACCAGAGCCTCGAGCCGTCACGTGGTGAGCGGGAGGTGTCGCCGCCTCCGCCAATCAGGGGCGGGCAGGCGACATGGCGGCTGCTGGCGCGATGCTGGCCAAGGCGAGTGGCGACTCCGCGGCTCCTCTCCTCTTCTCCTCGGCTCCTCTCCTCTCCCCGCGGCTCCTCTCTCCCCGCTCACACGAACCACACGGATCATCGGCTCACCGTTGTCTTATTGCACGCCAGAGACACGCACACAAGTAACACGCACCCCTCCCACCCTTCTCCCTCATCTAGCAGTGGAGAGAGACTGCGGCTGCGCGTGAGCCGGGGGGATGCCTGCGTGTGCGGCTGCTGGCTACCCCAGTGACTGCCCCTTGCCGTGGGAACGTGGAATGTTCGATGTCAAAGCGATTCTTTTTGTGCCCAGACGAGCAATTGAGGCGCTGCTTGTCTCCTGTCTGCAGCCAGAGGCAGCGGCGGTGGAATTTCCACGTTCGCATGGCAGGGCCAGTCTGTGCATGTGCCCGATCGGTGAAGTGGTACGAATTTGATTGAACCCAGAGGGAGTTAATGGCCCGGGAACGTACAATTTGCCTACGTGCATGGTGTGTCTGCCCCGCCGGTACTGTCAAGTTGTGTACTGTTTAAAAGTCCACACGAGCTGGTGCGAATTAAAAACAGAGGTAGAGTCGACGCCTACTCGTTATGGGTTTCCTGTGTACCCGCTACCTCGGTCTCGAAAGGGATGTTTCAAGGTGAAGCCACTTTAAACGATAAAACAACACAAGTCATCACCGCGGCGCACACACTTAACAACGCCCCCCTACTGCACCGTGCTTGCGCACAGCACCGTGGCAAACAGCAGCAACAGCCGCGCTCCGCTACCCGCTGTTCCTGCCGATGAATCGCACGTCTCGCGAACCACTCACTCGTCTCCATATTCACGGGGCCCATGTCCCTGTTCTCTGTCATTTGTCAGCCGTCCCACATCCACGTTACCGATCCGACACCATGAACATGCAGATGAAACTCGCTTACCCCTCCCCCCCCCCTCGTCATTATTTCCTCCACATGTGAATCAAATTATTTTCTGTAATACTATATCGTCGGCCGTACAGTTCGGATGGGTTTTGGAATTCAGTATTTCACCAGCCTTGTCAGGTTTGAAGCAACGCTGATGTATCGCCCATAGTCAAACCGACTGAGCTGTGATTAATCCGGGCTCTTAAGTGCAATGAGTTAATTACGCACAGAAAGTGAGTGTAATGAATCAGTGACCGCATGTTTCACGCATGGTAAATCTCTCCCATGACCCCACGGAGAGTAGGCGTGCGTGGGGCGGCTGAGCAGGGCGGCGGTGTGGCGAGGAAGCTGGCGCCGCTGCTGCAGGGCACTCTCGTCTGGAACGCCGCACCCGCTCCCGGACAGCGCGCCCATCCTCGTGCAGGGCCCCCTGCAGAGCCTCAGTGAGGAGGAGTCCATGATGAGAGACGTAGGTGAGACGCCAGCGACGTCCAGTCAGGGTTATAATTCAACTCAATCCGTCGTGGGGTGCCTCGATAGTTTGGTTGCCACCCATCTGGGGGAAATGGCATCTGGGCTTGGTTAGCTCGCGGTGTTGTGTTGAGCTGCTCAGGTGTGATAGACCCATGCTGACTGAGGGCCAAATCTCTGGCAAAGTTGGCAAAGCTACTAACCACCCATACTGCCATCTCTCGTGTCTCCTCCCCGTTTCTCCGTGTACCTCTTGTGCACAGTTGCCAAGTTTGCTCGGGAGAAGCTGGCACCCGTCGTGGCGGAGATGGATCGATCGTCTACCATGCACCAGGAGATCATTGATGGCCTCTTTCAGCAGGGGGTATGGCTCCACACACACACGGGGATCAATGCACGCATTTACGGCACCGCACGCGCCGCGCGTCACTTCCCCGTACGCTGCTGTCCACTCACGCCACGTGTTGTTGCGTGCGTGCGAACTCTCAGCTGATGGGCATTGAGATCGCAGTGGAGCTGGGTGGCTCGGGCTCCACGTTCATGGCGTCGGTGCTGGCTGTCGAGGAGCTGGCGAGGGTCGACCCCTCGGTGGCCGTGATGTGCGACGTCCAAAACACGCTCATCAACACCCTGGTGCGCAAGCTGGGCACCGGCGAGCAGCAGGGACACTACCTCCCCCGTCTCGCCAGTGACACGGTGAGAGAGACAGTGGCACGGGGAGAGAGAGGGATATGGTGAGAGAGAGAGAGGGACACAGTGAGTGACATGGGGAGAGGAACAGCGATATAGTGAGAGCGAGAGCGAGTGTGAGAGTGAGTGTGAGTCAGTATGAGAGTGCGAGTGCTGGCTCGTCACCTCGTCACGGGCTCGTCGCCTCGTCACCGGGTCTCTGCAGGTCGGGAGCTTCTGCCTGTCGGAGGAAAGTTCGGGCAGCGACGCGTTTGCGATGAAGACGCGGGCGGAGAAGCGCGGAGATCACTACATCCTCAATGGCACCAAGATGTGGATCAGTAACGCGGAGAACGCGGGGTTCTTCCTCGTCATGGCCAACGCCGAGCCTCAAAAGGTTTGACGCACACACACACACACACACAAAACAAAGACCAAAATCCCACATATAGCCTTTATACACCGTTGGGAAGAGTGTTGTTAGAGAGAATCTATGGATCAGCACAGGAGAGATAAGTTGTCCAGCACTGACACATGCACACGCTTATTCGCCGTGCTGAAGGTTCGATGTGTACACCTGTACATTTGTGTGATCATGTGAATGCCGTGCAATGTGCGCACGTGTGTGTCTGTGTATGCGCGCGTGTGTGCACTCGTGTCTGTAAACGCTGCTAGGGCTACAAGGGCATCACGTGCTTCATGGTGGAGCGCGGCACTCCGGGCCTGCAAATCGGCAAGAAGGAGGACAAACTGGGCATCCGTGCCTCCTCCACATGCCCCGTGCACTTCGACAACGTCAAGGTACGTTACGTGGTAGTTTTTGTGACCGTCACCGCCACTTGATGCCAACCCGCGGTTGTGGTTGTTGTGCGTGAATGAGCGAGTACTCAACCTCTACCGTGATGTTGTCCGCTCGAGGATACGGGAGGGAGCCGTGGACGTCTGAGGCGCGCGATCTGTGTGCTGTCGCTCACGGTGCGAGCTAGGTGCCGCTGAACGCTTTGCTGGGCCAGGAGGGACACGGCTACAAGTACGCCATCAGCATGCTTAACGAGGGTCGCATCGGCATCGCCGCACAGGTGAGCGGAGCGCGCGCAGGGGCGCGCGCGTGCGTGAGCGCGTGCTCGAGGGTCGATTCGCTTGCGCATCGGCTCGTGCCTGCACGCGCGCGTCATCGTGCCTGCACGCGCGCGTCATCACGCGCGCCGCTGCCATCTTTCCTCAGATGGTGGGGCTCTCCCAGGGCTGCTTCGACCACACCGTCGCCTACACCAAGCAGCGCAAGCAGTTTGGCCAACGCATCTACGACTTCCAGGTTTGCTTCCCGGGCTAGATCGTGCACGTGAGTCCGTGCACGTGTGTGCGTACATGTGCGTGCGTGAGTGCGTACATGTGTGTGTGTGTGCGTGCGTGTGTGCGTACATGTGTGCATGCGTGTGTGCGTACATATGTGTGTGGAGCGTTGGCCCAGCTGCTTAGCATGCTGGGCTACAAACCCGGCGACCCGAGTTTGAGTCCCGTTCACGGCCAACAGCATTGACGATTTTCTGAACCAGTCCTAGGTCTCCCCGAGGTCGACTCAGCCTCAAATGAGTACCTGGTGGAGTGTGTAAACATTACCACGAGGGAGACAAAGGCGGCTGGGCGTTGTGCTGGTCACCCACCCCCTCGTGTCCTTGTCGATTTTCATAGGTGCTCACAAACAGCACTTGCCCCTACAGTCTAAGGCCCAACGGGGGATCTTTGTCTTTGTGTGCGTCCATGGGTGTGCGTATGTGGGGAAGAGATGTCTAGCAGTTAATGCGCTGCGCTATGAACCCAGCACTTGCCTCAAAATATTGTTGAGGCTATATGGGGGAATCTTTATTTTTGTCACGTTTAAATGTTTGTGTGTGCGTGTTGTGGACTAGTGTGTGTGTGAAATTAAGTGTGGTGGATGAGTGGGGAGTAGAGATGGTGCATCTGCCAGGTTTTATCAGTCGACTTATAACACCTGGGTCTGTCGCACGCCCTTCTGCCAGTAGTGACCCGCACTACACAAGCCTGCTGTGGTCAAGTGACCGCCACTTCGTGGCGAATGGCAGCTGTTGTCGTGTGTGAGGTTGAGTGGGGGAATGAGCGAGTACGTGTCCACCGCTCGCTCACCCTGCTCGCCCGCCACACCCCTAGGGCATGCAGCACCAGATCGCCCACGTGGCGACGCAGATCGAGGCGGCACGGCTGCTCACGTACAACGCGGCGCGTCTGCGCGAGGCCCGTCTGCCCTTCCTCACGCAGGCCTGCATGGCCAAGTACTTCGCCTCCGAGGTGCACACAGAGCAACAACAACCGCCGCTCGCCACTATGCAGCGGTGACGCCACCACGGTGCTTGTGCCAGGCCTGTTGTATCTTGAGCCCACACGAAGTGTCAAAGGCTCGCTGACAATATGTAACGGGACAAACCCCATTGCCATGGCCTGAGATGACTGCCCGAGCGCACCACCTGTGCTTCCTACTGTGCCAACTTGCTGAATTTTATCCGCCCAGTGCCTTGCTCATTGTTTGGAGCGTCGCTCCTCTGCCCTCTTATTGCTGGAATCCTCCAACTGTCCAGTAGTGTCCTTCACGAACTTCCTCCCCAGGCGCATCCACAAAGACACACACACACATAGATCCCACACGTAGCCTCTGCCTGTTGGGGCGTGCACGACCATGCACACAGTCCGCCCTATAGTCCACGCAGGCTGCAGGTGCAAGAATCGTTAGCGAGCGCTGGGAACGCAGCACGGCGCAGCAAGCCCTTGTCAGCGGCGGTGGCAGAACCAGCGCCAGCGAGTGATAGCCATCGCGCTACGAACCCGGCGATCTGATCTTGACTCCCACTCACGGCCAATGACATTGATGAATGTTTGAACCGTTTCAGGGTGTCCACGAAGTCAACTCAGTCTTAAATGAGTGCATGATGCAGTGTGTAAACATCAGCGTTTGGGAGAGGAAGGCGGTCGGCCGTGGTTGGCTGCCACTCATCGGTGTTCGCTGACGGTGAAGCTGATGCGTGGAATGCGTGTGCAGGTGGCGTGTTTGACGACGTCAAAATGCATGGAGTGGATGGGCGGAGTGGGCTTCACTACCAGCTACCCCATTGAGAAGTACTACCGAGACTGCAAAGTCGGTATGGGTCCACACACCCATATCATCGTGCTCATCATCAATAGCAGGATAGCAGTTGTAATAATAATCATTACTTTAGTCATGAACGACGCTATGATGGCAGTGGTGATGATCTTCACGATTATGGTTACAATGTTGATGAGTATAACATCATCGACGTCATTGTAATCACCACCTCCGTCATTCAGGATTAATACATAAAATCTTACCTGCTGCTCGCGTTATTCCACACCCTCTCTCCCCCATCTGTGATCTTTATCCCCCCCTCTCCACCTTCTTGCTCCCTGATCTGTGATATATCTCACTGCTCTGCTTTGTCCCTCTCAGGCACCATTTACGAGGGCACCTCCAACATCCAGCTCTCCACCATCGCAAAGTTCATGGACCAGGGATCGTGAGAGAGGAGGCAGACAGAGGGATTGTGCTGCGACACTACACTGTCTAGTGGTGGATGCGTGAGAACTTACACGTGTATGTACTCCACACATGCTGTCTCTCTTGTTCCACCTCGCAAAATTTAAACGTTACTTAGCGTGACCGGGAATATGAATAACCTCTTCCAAGCGAATCACATGATCAGTGCATTAGGTATTTCGTGTTATTCTAATAGTGCAAGGGTCCTCACCTACCCACCTACCTCAACCCAACCCACACCAACCCACTTCACCCACCCCACTCACCCCAGCCAGTTGTTAACGGGATCCTCAGTTGCTCACTCAGCCATCAGCAAATCATTGGTAATTACGGTAGTTTTAGTGCCCTTGGTGCTGTCATGAAGGGAAGCGTTGCTTCAGAGACGGGTGCGGTCGGAAGTAGCTTCATAGTCGGAGGTGATGTCATGGGTACGTTGTCAGATTTGGTCAGGTTGGATGTGACGCCGGCACAGAGAGGTCTTCTCTTTTCAAATGACCTCCAGGTATATTTAAAACCCACAGTGAAACAAACCCAAATATAACCTCATGCAGTTGTGATGCAGTGACTGACTGAGACCTTGAGCTCACTCTATCGAGACCCAGGGGAAACCACGTGGTGCTCGGTTGAAACCCAGAATCATGCTCCCACCAGTGTCACGTCCGTGACCCATGGACTCGTACACAGACCCGAATACACACGTATATCTTGAGTGCACATTGCCTGGGTGCACGTTGAGAAAGGGTCGCCAGCCTCGAACGCGCTCACGTGTTCAGCCGTATTGGTGTTAAGCGTGCCTTGTTTTGCTAGAGAGCGTCACTGAACTAATGATTCTTGTGGTTAAATTAGTCACCTTCCATGGGCTCTAATCCCTTAGATCTGAACTCCCTACCCATTTTCATCTTTTATGCCAGAGAACAATCATCCGGAGCATTTCAGTTTGTTCATTAAGGGTGTTACCACATCACTATTAGCTGATACTAAGCCACGCAACCACGTGCAGCGCCACGGTGACGGATCATCGATATCGCAAATGATGACGATGCTGCTGCTATGATGTCCGACCTTTCAGATGTTGAATGTCAATTGGGTGTCGTGGTTATGTCAAGAGCAGTGGCCTCGCTGATTGTGACGAGCCGGCTGTGAATTGTTGAATACGACATTGAAATAAAGATGCCTCCTGGTTGTGATTGACAGGACAAATGGTAATGATGTCTTCATGTTTGAGAAGATGTTGGTGACGCTAACTCGTATTATTGACTGACATCGATGATGGAGATTTGGAGGCGATCTCGCTGCCAACGAAGAATGATGATTGTGATGATGATTGTGATAGTTCGTGATTGTCGCTCCAACGTCATCGTTAAAGTGATCGTCATTCGGACACATTGTGATGATCGCGTCAGTGCTGTCAATGTCATCATCACGTGGCTCAACTAAACATGAGAAGGAAAAATAAACTGGCCGTGAAAACCCACGTGTGAGGTCAACCGTGGGGTTACCGTCAGTACGATGCGCGATCATAAACATCAGCATCCATCGGAATCGTACACATCACACAAGTGGGTGGTGCCATCAACATTATCAGTCACAATCTTCGCCAGTAATCTATCAACCATGCGTCACCACTCCACAGTATTGCGTCATCAATGCACAGCGACAGTCATCGTTCAAAAGATATCATCGCAATCATCGTTAAACATTACCATCAGTATTATAAATATTCTACATTATCGCCCGTCTACACCGCCATCACTGGGCCATTTCAACCAACAGTCATCAGCATTGACGTCACTATCAATAACAACCATGATCATTCTGTAGAAATCAACTCATCCACTCACATCATCGTCATCATCACTCATCATCATGATCACCGTGCAATCTTACCCCCTCCTCCGTTCCAGTCCCCGCGCGGGAGCCGCGTGAATGTGAATAATGCAGCTGCGGAATAAACACGGCGCTGTGTGGGGGCAGGTCTGAGTGGGACGCTAGTGGTGTTAGTGGGATCCTAGTGGTGATAGTGGGATCCTAGTGGTGATAGTGGGATCCTAGTGGTAGTGGGATCCTAGTGGTGATAGTGGGATCCTAGTGGTGATAGTGGGATCTTAGTGGTGATAGTGGGATCCTAGTGGTGATAGTGGGACCCTAGTGGTGCTAGTGGGATCCTAGTGGTGATAGTGGGATCCTAGTGGTGATAGTGGGATCCTAGTGGTGTCAGTGGGACCCTAGTGGTGTTAGTGGAACCCTAGTGGTGATAGTGGGATCCTAGTTGTTTTAGTGGGACCCTAGTGGTGTCAGCGAGATCCCTCTTGATAGGCACTATGCGCATGTTGCAGACGTTATTACACGGCCGTGTACGCGTGCTTTCTGTGTGTGTGAAGCTGTGTCAGCGGGTCTGTGGACACTGCGTAGCTTCAAAGTACACCTGGCCTGGTACCGGCGCCGTGAGGACGTCGCCGCCACTCAGTTGGCAATGTCGGTTGCTGTTGTACGTTTGGGAGAGCGCTCGGGTAGCGGTGAGCGCGTGTCGTGTGTGCGGTGCGCATCGTAATCGACACCACGGCGTCTCAAGACATACGGCCGGTAAAATATTATTGTTTAATTGAGAGCAATATGCTTTTCTACGTGGAGTTTCCGTGTTCCCTCTCTCCCTGTGCCCGCGTGGGTTTTTGCTGGGTACTCCGGTTTCATCACACCGTCCAAAGACACGATGCAGCCTAGGTGAATTGACCTGCTGAATAAATTGCCCTAAAAAGTGTGCCCTGCGATGTACTGGCGTCACATCCTGGGTATCCCCTGCATTGCGCCCTCCGTCGGTTAGGATAGGCTCCGTTTCCACCCTCCCCCCCGCGACTCTGTAGAGGATTAAGCGGGTACAGAAACTGACTTACAATATTCCCGCTCTATACTGAACACATCTAGAAGCCGGATGAGCGGGGAGCTCTGTGCAGCGCTTTGTGATCCTCGGGTGAAAAGCGCTGTAGAAGTGCAAATATTAATAATACATTCACAGAGGTGCCACTCTTCCACAACAACCAGCATTCGCCACTAAGTGGCGGTGACGTCTCCGTGGCGCCTGTGCCAAGCCAGGTGCACTTCGTGTTACACTCACCCATTGCTACACTCACCCTGTAACCCGCTCATGCTCGTACCCGGGTGTGGGGGGGGGGCGCAGCTGATCAGCCGCTCCCCCCTCGCCATCCGCTCTCTCCCAATGCCTCTCGAGCGCTCTCCTAGCCTTGTTCCGCCTCTGCTCTCCCCTGTTCTCCCCTGCCCTCTTGTGTGATTGACCGTCTCCACCGTCTCCCCGTGTCGCCGCACTCCCCTCTCAGCGTCCTCTCGCTCTGCTCTCTCTCCCTCACCTCCATCCCACCCTTCTCCCGCATTCTCCACTTTTCATCCCTCTTCCCACGCTCTCCTTTTTGTAAAGTCTAAACTCTCCCCTTCGTAACCAATCTCTCCATCTCCTTTA
>JAZEWT010000006.1:22167876-22190308 GCA_036362905.1 Mordacia mordax | reverse complement strand
ACTCTGATTATAGTGCGTTGTGATCGCGTTATACACTGTAACATTATTATAGCGCGCTGTGATCGCGTTATATACTGTAACTCTATGATTATAGCGCGTTGTGATCGCGTTATACACTGTAACACTATGATTATAGCGCGTTGTGATCACGTTATACCCTATAACATTATGATTATAGCGCGTTGTGATCACGTTATACACTGTAACACTATGATTATAGTGCGTTGTGATCGCGTTATACACTGTAACGCTATGATTATAGCGCGTTGTGATCACGTTATACACTGTGACACTATGATTATAGCGCGTTGTGATCGCGTTATACACTGTAACACTATGATTATAGCGCGTTGTGATCACGTTATACCCTATAACACTATGATTATAGCGCGTCGCGTCCACGCGGTCTGTCCCATCTCGTTAATTTGTTTATCCACTGCTGCCTGAGCGCAGGTCTCCAGACACCCGGCGTTATACAAACAGTAACACCGGGCGCCGTTACAGTTGTTGTAACGGATACCAGTGTAACGCTCCCTGAGCCAGGGTTGCTCGTTATTGTTATTATAGGCGTTGGGATGAAGGGGGAAGAGAGGGAAAGTCGGGAAGCGTTGTGACGGGGTATGCAGGGTGGTGAGTGAGTGGGTGAGCAGCTGGGTGGGTGAATGGGTGACTTGAGTGGGTGAGTGAGTAGGTAGGTGAAGAGCTGAACGAGTTGGTAGATAGTTGAGTGAGTGGATGAATGAGAATGTGGATGGGTGAGTAGCGAGGTGATTGGGTGGATGGGTGAGTGGATGAGTGAGTAGGTGTTAGGGAGTATGTGGATGAGTCACAGGGTGGATACGTTGGCGACCAAAGTTCGAATCCTGCTCACGGCCAACACCAGTGACGATTTTCTGAACCGGTCATGGGCCTCCCCTTGGTCGACTCAGCTTCAAATGAGTACCTAGTACAGTGTGTAAACATTGCCACTAGGGAGACAAAGGCGGTCGAACGTGGTGCTGGTCACCCATCTCCTCGTGTGCCGTGTCGACCTGTTCGCTAACGGCACTTGACCCTACAGTCTATTAAGGCTATACGGGGATCTTTGTCTTTGGGTGAGTGAAGATGTGACCTGCAGTATGGGGCGTTGAACACTTTTGTGAATGACACCAAACCGTCTCTCAAGAGATAAATACAGCGAACTGATTGGCTGATTTAAATATCACATTAAACACAGCCATTGGACAGCAATAGGAACACTCGACACGGCTATTCCGAAAGAGCAGGTATGGAGAGTAATTCTCAACATCTGCGCCTTTCAAGTTTGAATCACTCAAGATGCAGAAGATAATGGGATATTTTTTATTGCAAGAGGAAATTATTGAGAATTCATCTCAAGAGCTGCTCTGTCAGGATAGCTGATGACGCTTCCAACATGGGAGGCGAAACGTCGCCAAGGAGAAGGAATGCGAGACGCGGCTATCCCAAAAGAGTAACTCTTGAGAGTGAGTTTCACACATTGAGCCGTGAGAAACCAACATTAATGGAGGTACAATGGTTGTCGAGGTTGAATCGCAGTGTTTTGGCGAGTTCCTGCCGATGCTTTTTGCAATTATTAGCGAAATGTCGTATTTCATTGTCAATATTGTTGGGTTGCCCCCCAGCGCACCAGTGTGTTGAGATAGTAAAGATCTGGCACGTGTTGGGTGAGACGGATGTGCGACACACATTTTACGTGACCGAACCCACAGCATGGGTTTTAGGAGTGAAGAGTTGATCTAAACAGGGGGCTGTATGGGGGACAGTGAGCAACTGCGGCCGCATGACATCGAGAAGGACCCTGGTTCATTTCCCCCGCTCGGATACCTTTGTGTGTGGAGTTTGCTTGCTCTCCCCGTGTCTGTGTGGGTTTGCGGATTCCTTCTACAGTACAAAGTTAGGCTCCTGTCTAGGTTTATTGTCATGCTGTGCCTTTTTATTCCAAGAACTGTCAAAAGCCTTTGACACAGTATATCACATTGCTTAAAAAAAAAAGACTCTGAAGCCTCTGATCCTCCAGTCATGCGGTTAGCTAGTTTAAGAAGTACCTCTCTACGTAACCAGGCCCATTTGGTTGATAACCTGATGTCAAAATCCAAATGAGAAAGGATGCTTCACATGGTTCCACTTTTGGCCCATTACCATTCTCTCTATTAATCAATGACCTGGGCACCTCACCTCAAATATCGAATATTTTTCCACACGATACTGCACTGCTAGTGGCTGGAGAGTCCACAGAAAATCTCGTTCATAAGCTACAAAGGCAATTTCAATATCCTGCAAAAATCTGTTTCTTACTCAAATTAGCTCGTCATGATGATCATATTTTTTTTGCTTTTCTCGACAAAAACAACAAATCTCCACTTCCATTATAAACACTATATAACCAACAAATTGAACAAGTTGAGGGCTGAAAATACCTCGATTTCATATTAGACTCAAAATGGAAATCAGACCTCACATTAGATATATTGCCAAGAAGATACCAATTTAAAGAGGATTTCTGTATACAGATGAACATTGTCCCCCAACCAAGTTCTGTTAAGATATGATAAAGGCGACTATTCTACCACTGGCTGATCATTCTGACTACCTATAAATTGGCATACAATGCAATATCCTGCGCCTATGTAATGACATGCAAATCTATATCCATGCAAAGCCATTCACAAATGGGTCCAGTCTTCGCCCGTCGTCCTTACTGTTAACTGTGAAGGCCTGGCTAAATTGAAAATGTTTTCAACTCAATGGTGACAACACTGAAGTTTTGCTTTTCGGAACCCCGCACCAATTGTCCAAGGCCGAACTCGCCTATTTGATGCTTGACAACCAGTCCGGAGTCCAGGAGTAATTCTTGATTCCTCACTCACCCTCGAGACACGCATCAACAAGGTGACGAAGGTAGCCGATTTCCATCTCATAAAAATAGCCAGACTGTGCGTTATCCTGTCACCAGATTATGCTCAGAAGTTAATCAACATCTTCATATTTTCACGAATTGATTATTGTAATGCACTACTTCCTGGCATCCTTGCTACCTTATCGTCTCCAACGTGTGCAGAATGCGGCTGCCAGAGTCCTCACCCTCACCTTGATCAATGATCACATATTCCGAGTACTGGTGTATCTCCACACTGGCTTCCCGTTAAATAAAGCATTGAATTCAAGACCATCCTTCTAACTTACGAGGCTCTCACTACGCTGTCCAGCCACACATCCGTGACCTACTTCAGGCACGCTCCTCAGCACAACTTCGATCCACCAATACGGAGTTGCTGCATGTGCCCAGATCGCAACTCCGTTCGATGGGTGACAGATCCTTCCCGAGCGCTGCTCCCAGACACTGGAACTCACTTTCCCCTTGGAAATTAAGTCAGTGGAGTCCCTGGGCATCTTTAAATCCCGTCTCAAGACTCACTTGTTCCATAAGGCCTTGAAGTTCTTTGGCTGGGACTGTTGATGCTGCTCACTGCTGTGTGCTGAGATGATGGTGTGCTGTTGACCTGCGCTTGCTTAGGAATACTTCTTCCTTTCTTTGTTTTACCAATATATGTTTTGATGTTCTTCATTGATTTATTGTAATTATTTTACTTAGTTGATCTATCCTGATGTTGTTGACATGCGATTCTCTCCATAGCTCAGTGCAGTACTTTGTGATCCTCGGGTGAAATGTGCTTTACAAATGTAAATATTATTATTTTATTCAATAAACTCAGCCTACTATGGCATGCTGCTCATAGATTTTATTGGGTGCCCCGTAAAAAAAACTACCATTGCGAAATGTACATTGGCTTAGGATGAACTTCTCTTAATCATATAATCATTGACCAGGCCCTTTTCACATGTAAGATTTTACTTACGTGAGCAACCTATGTGATGGATTTGTTTTCCATAGAGACGAGCAGTCTTTAAAGCTAAACCCACTGCTTAATGTTTCTCAATGCCCATGAACATTGGGGGAAAAAGCTTTTGCAATGGTTACCCCTCGTTTTGGAGCAATATCGCCATGACATTGATGCCATGGTCATTACCATCGTTGAGCTGCCTAAGATCCAAATTTGAATCAAAATTTCGGTCCAGCTTCAAATTCAACATTTGATTGGTCTGTTTGAAGGGTTGCATATGCTCTCTTTTCTTTAAACGTGCAAATAATTTTGTATTTTTCCATTCCACCGTTGAACTGTTTCTCTTCTTTGTCTTTTATTGTGCTGTGCAATTTTGAGTGCTACTGTTTATTTCATGATCATGGCATGGATTTCATCTTTGTAAAAGTCGGCGTTGGGAGTTTGTTTTATTGTGTAATCTTGCGTGTTACTTTTCACCTTTATTTTTACAGTTAGAGTTTTAATTCATGCACATTGTCGCTGTGAGTGAGTTTATCTGCTCTTTGGTTTTTGGCGAGGTTGCATTTGTCAGATCGGATGTTTGTTGTGTCGCTAGAATCCCGTATCTAGAGCTTGCAAGCTCACTGAGCACTTTCTGCTGTAATACTAAACATCTGTCTATTTATCCTGCTGACTAAATTGCTCCTGGTGCCCTAGGATGGGCTGGCATCTCATCATAAGCATAGCCCTATCTTGTGCCCTGTGTCTGCTAGGAAGAGTCCGTCTGCACCTCAACCTTTCAGAGGCTTTAGTGAGTACTGATAATGAATGAGCTGCTCTTTTGGGATTGCCGTATCGAGTGTTCCCATTCTCTCCTTCGCGACGTTTCGCTTTACGCTATAATCATAACTGCACTTCTAAAGTGCTTTTCACCTGAGGGTCACAAAGCGCTGCACAGAGCTGTGGAGTGAACGGCATGTCAGCAACAACAACGACATATGAACGGCAAATCAACAACCATAATGGGTTTTTTTGTTACAAATTTGAGCTGTGGAGAGAACGGGTTTTCAATAACATCAACAACATCAGAGCAGTTCAATTGAAAGTCAAATAATGGCTATAATTTAGAGAAGGACATAATGTAAGCGATAAAAAGAACTGTTCAACAAACGAAGGAATAAGTGTTCCCGAGCAGGCGCAGGTCAGCAGCTAGCCACGTTGGAGGCATCTTCATGGCGGGTATCTCGTCATCAACATGGTTTCGTCCATAGCTGTGTGCAGATATCGCAGACATGAAATATACAGCAGCCGGATTTACGCACACGTCTACAAGATAACGGAATCGTACCGTACGAACTGGTTCCGTAAATTCAAGGGTGCGGCATAAGTCACTTTACCGAGAACAGTTCCGAGACGCTGAACAATTAAACATCGCTGTGCCGCTGCTGTATAATGTGTTCTTCAGAAGTCCATATATATGCACGATTTGCATTAAACATGACGGAGGACAATTTGAATAATCTCTGCAATCATTAAAACATATTGTTCCTTACGAAGCGATCTCATTAGTCTCGGTAAAGCGACTTATGCCGCACGGTGTGTCGCGTCGCCTCCGCGCCGCTTACAGCGAGAGCGCAAATGCTAATAAAGATTAATAATGCCGAATATTAAAAATCGACGCACGTATCGACACACACACACACACTTAAAAAACCGAATCCCGAGTAAAGCCTTACTGTCGGGCCGGTACTAATAGCGAACCTCGCTCGAATGCCCAGACGGGATCCGCCTTTGTCTCCCAGGTGCTGATGTTTCCAACACATCGTACCAGAGTACTGTATTGTACTCACTTATGGCTGAGTCGACTTAGGCGATGCCTAGTACCCATTCAGATATTTGTCACTGTTATGGGTCGTGAGTGCGAATCGAACCCGCAGTGGGTCCGCAGTCTCTCCCCACGGCTACAGTAAAAAGGGAGTCGAGATGAACGCTAAACACACACGCGTGCAGACGTGACGATCGCGTTGGCCTCGAGTCGGCGTGACCGCTCCGCAAGGCATCCCGCGTTGCTATTCCCGATGATGCCCGCAGATCTCTGTCACGGGCGCGACAGGGCACCGTCTAACGGACGGACGGTAAACCCCGGCGCGCATCCCGACACAGCGGGCACGCGTGCACAGCCCTCGTACACACGGCGCAACGCGGCGCACTGCGCAACACGGCGTAACGCACGGGGTAACACACAGGGTAACACAATGCGATACGGCATGACACACGGCGTAACGCACGTACACACACACAAACACACTGCGTACCACAGCGTGACAGATAAACAGATCTTTGTCAGGCTGTAGCCTAAAAGACCCGTAATCCTGTTAGCGAGCACCGAGGAAGGTCAACACCGCACACGAGGAGGTGATTGACCAGCACCACGCCCGGCCGCCTTTCCCTCCCGAGTAGCAATATTTACACACTGCACAATGCACTTATTTCGGGCTGAGTTGACGTAGGGGGAGTCCCACGACCCGCTCAGGAAGCCGGTACTCGTGATGTCCGTGAGCGGGATTCCAATTCTGGTCGCCGGGTTGGTGTCCCAGCGTAACGCTCTGCGTCACTGCGTCACACAGAGCGTAACACGTGTACAGTACAGCGCTTTGTGACCCTCGGTCGGAATGCACTTTAGAGATGTTACGGATTATTATTACAGAGAGAGAGAGAGGGAGAGTAGCACAGACGCAGCTGGAGAGCGGCCTTCGCCCCGCAGACAGGGCCGCGACACCTCCGTAGCGAGCAGCACTTGGGGAAGACCACACGGCTCCACACGGCTCCCCACGGCGCCGCCTGTGCCTCCGCAGCCGTGACGATGTATATTATTGTTGCACTACATCATGTATTAATTTAAGGCCGAGTCGACCTAGACGTGGTCGCGACCGGTTTAGATATTCGTAGCGGGTCTTGGCGGCGAGCGTGAATACAATTCGGGATTCGTAGCGATGTGCGTGACGACAGTACCGTGACAGTCACTACGGTACCGTCCCAAACAAAGACAAAGACTCCCACCCCCCCCCGTGTATCAGTCACGCGCGCTGTTTGAGAAAGCTCTGTTCGCGCACACCGACACATCGCAACACATACACGAGTAGCAACCAAACACTTTGTATAAAGATCAAGATCCCTCCATAGAGCCTGAGCGATGTCTTTTTTGGTCAAATTCTGTAAGCGAGTAGAAAGCCGGCATGGAGCTGGTGTGCCAAGCAACCCGCCCATCCGTCTTTGTCTCCCTGGTAGCGGTGTTTACACATCGCACCAGGTACTCAAATGGGGATTGGTCCACCTATGTGAGTCCAAGGACCGGTGAACATAATCGGAGTTGACCGTAGGTGCGTATTGAACTCGGGTGGTTGGGTTTGAACTACCGCGCACTGACGGCTGCAGCCACCGCTCTGCACATGTAATAATACGTTGCACTTCTAGAGCGCTTTTCACCCGAGGGTAACAGAGCGCTGCACAGAGCTGTGGCGAGAACGGCGTGTCAGCAACAGCAACGACATATGAGCGGCAAATCAACAACAATATCTCCACACAGCTTCTCTCGGAGCTTGCGTAAGAGCAGAATCACCGTGTCACCTACCCGGCTGCAGAGGCGAGCGCCCTGAGCGTCCGTTACAATGCGTTACAACGCATTACAACGTGTAACGATGCGTTACAGTGAATTACGATGGGTTGCAATCGGGTACACTGGATTACAATCGGTTAAAGTGGGCCACACGGGTTACCATGGATGACAAACCACGCGCCAGGTTGGCGTCCGGAAGAGAGTGGTTACGGCTCCAGTGTAGTTGATTTGTCATCGAGTGAGTCACCCCTGACGAGTCACCCCTAATGAGCCACCCCCTAATGAGCCACCCCGGCCTGTGCGGTAAACACTGGCGCCTAGCGCGCCGACCGAGCACGATTTTTTTTATACAGTTGCCGAGCACCGATCCACTACGGCAAGCGGCCAGCAACAAACAGCATTGTCAATCGGGTTTTCAATTGAGCAAGGTTATTATTATTGTTCTGAGAAGATCTTCGGCGAGGAGAAGCACCAGAAATGCGCTGCTGCAGTGCGGTGGGGAACACGCGGTGCGGAGGAGGAGGAGGCTGAGACACAGGGAGAACACCCTGGCCTGTGTGGCCACGGGATGTGAGCAGAGTTCGGGCGAGTTCGTTTAATCGGGTGAGACCACCGCGGAGATGGACAAACGTAAAAAATAGAGTCGAGTGACGAACGAAACAGAAATCACAAAAAACACAACGGGGTTGAATGAACGAGGATGGAATTTCTAGAGCGCTTTCCACCCGAGGGTCACAAAGTGCCGCACAGAGGTGCGGAGAGACAGTAGTGCAGTTGTCATAAAAAAAAAACTAAATGATAACTCGGCGGCATAGGCTCTGTGGTTGGATGGTGGAGAGCTGCTCTCCACGCGGACACGTCACCTACGTACGAACACGTGTCTCTGACGTCTGACCGCATCATGACTGATGGTGACGTCTCGTCTGTACCCGCCTGTGCGTCGCGCGGCAGTGAGAGTGGGGCGGGCCTCCGCGAGACGCAGTGACGCTCTCCGAATCGTGACGCCCCATCATTCCACGTTCACGAACCGAGCACAGTCATCGTCACTGCGTCAGATTGGTTCAGTGGCGAAGGCATTCGTTCGAGAACGACTCAGAGGCGCGAGGATGCTGCAGAGAGGCGGAGCGAGGGGAGGCAGACAAGTGTGTAAGCTGGCGACAACATTTGCCAAGCACTGGTTCCAATGTATCACGTTATCACCCAATTCATTCATGAGTGTTTTTGTGCTTGTGGGAAGAAGCAGAGCAGAGGGAGAATGCACAGACTCGGCATGGGAAGGTCCCCGGGGCGGAAGTCGAACCTCCTGCTGCAGGACCTCTCCGTGAGAAGGCGTGGATGTCGATGGAAACTCCACATTCCACATTCGTATGGCGAGGGCGGGTTTAGCTTTAGAGCAAACTGTTGATCGCAGTCACTCAGGACTGGCGCCACGGGAAGACTGCACCTACCCTGCGACCATTTAAAAACACACGGCCAATACCGCCCTTCACACGCATAGAGAGCATCGCACACTAACGCGCGGCCGATCGGTGCACATTCAGTTCTCAACTCCACAGCCCTGTGCAGCGCTTTGTGACCCTCGGGTGAAGAGCGCTATAGAAGTGCAAATATTATTATTCTCAGCGCGTTGGGGAAAGGATCGAAAGTTGAAGGAAATATAATAATAATTGCACTGCTAGAGCGATTTTCACCTAAGTGTAACAAAGCGCTGCACAGAGCTGTGGAGAGAATGGCACTTCAACAACAACAACGACATATGAGCATTAGGCGCCAATAGGCGGCTACGTCTTCGTGATACTCGTGCCAGGGTAGGTGCACTTTGGGGTTCTCACATGAAAGGTTAAAGGTTCGCAGAGATTTAAATCGCCTTCAGAAACGCTGTTTTAAAATTTATACATGGGTGTTAGGGAGCCATGCAGTAAGATTCTTCAGGAGATATGTATTTTCCATGGCTTTACGCGTTACATTGGCCTAACAGGGGGCCTCACAGCCGTTCTATGAGATGAAGGGGCTGTGTAGACAGTGGTTCTCAGGCCCGAACCAGACACGTGGTACCCTCGCACGAACCAGACACGAGGTACCCTCGCACGAACCAGACACATGGTACCTTCGCACGAACCAGACACGTGGTACCCTCGCACGAACCAGACACGCGGTACCCTAACACGAACCAGACACGTGGTACCCTCGCACGAACCAGACACGTGGTACCCTGCAGGGGGTTATTGTGGGTCTCTACGTACCTCGATGAGTCTCTACGTATCTCTGAGTCTACGTGTCTCTTGGGTTTACAACACAGTCCGTGGCTAAGCTTCCATGTCCAAAATCGCACCGCTGTGGCTGGTGTCTTGAATCGTGAATCCATGAGGGAGACATATCCACCGGCCTGATGATGATCAGATGAAAGGTGGCGCTGTCACCACCAATGAAGGAGTGTCTGGCTACGAGGGGCGATTATTTTGGTCGCGGATGGGGTGGCTGTTCGAGATGGCGGCGTTGTTGCGCTCTCGTATTCATAACGCTAACCAAGATGAGCACGCGGCTTGAGACTCGGCACGACTGAGTGGAACGCGCTATTGAGATGCCTCTGTGTTAATGGGTGGTGCCTCGACTGGCAGTGTGAGCATCCACTCGTCTGACCTCGAGAGTGAGAAGAGGGAGATGTCACACGGCCCGGACGAGTCTCGGTTGCTCGGGCTGGGGGAAACACACGTGACACAATGTCTCACACACGAGCCGTAGACGTTACCTCTATGCTGACAGAACACATTTTGTAAAACATGACACGATTCCACATCCCTGCTTCAAGGACAAGTCCAACCATGGTGACTTTCCCCAGCTCTTGGTGCTCACTTCACGAGCACGTGACCGCTCATCAGCGCGACTTCAAGAGTCGCTCCCGACTCGACACTGACTGGTGACATTGAACCAATTCTGCTGACTTTGTGCGCGGCTGACGGAATGTGTAGAAATGCGTTTATATTTCTAGGTGTGGGGGCAGATAGGGGAAGGAGGTGGATTGTCTGTGTCTCGATCGACTTACATTCTCCACCACGTCGTTAAGGCTGGTGGTGCAGTAGTAACATCAGCACTTCACAGTAAGTCCTGCCCGAGGCAGCTTGATTTCCCCCTCTAACACTGGCTCCTATCTCTAGCACTTGCTCCTATCTCTAACAATTCTCCTATCTCGAACACTGGCTCCTATCTTTAACACTGGCTCTTATTAGTATCTCTAACACTTGCTCCTATCTTTAACACTGGCTCTTATTAGTATCTCTAACACTGGCTCCTATCTGTAACACTGGCTCCTATTTCTTACACTGGCTCCTATCTCTAACAATGGCTACTATCTCTAACACTGCCCCTATCACTACTCACATCAGAGTGATGATGCAGTCGTAACATCTGCGCCTTACAGAAAGAGCTCTGCCTGAGGCAGTTTGATTCCAATCTCGAGTGCATTTATGTGGTGTTTGTGTCTGGTTTCCTCCACAACTAAAAAAGTAATTCATAAATTGGCTGATAACATCATGACATGTATGAATCAGTGTCTGGAGGGTTGGCGCCGGCTGACCACCTGTTTGACTACCGCCCCCCCCTCCTCGCAGTTTCCTCGCCACGCCTCTGGGTCCGCGTCTCGTCCGTGACGAGGTGTGGAGTTTGAGCGGCGCGCGTTACGTAAAAGTTCCGTTTCGATGATGGTTTCCGCGGCGGTGCAGGGCGCGAGGTCAGCCCTCCTGCGTGCCCCCTGCGCAAGCACAAGGCCACGCGCAAGCCGCGCACCCCCTTCACCACGTCGCAGCTGCTCGCCCTGGAGCACAAGTTCCGCCAGAAGCAGTACCTGTCCATTGCCGAACGCGCGGAGTTCTCCACCTCTCTCAGCCTCACCGAGACGCAGGTGAGAGGCTCGCCGTCGCTCTGCACACTGCGGCATCACCTCCATCCGCCCGCTTCCACCGCAGTCTCCTCGAACACCTGGCTGAGATTCCACGTGGTCGCCTCAAGCGCGGCCTCGCTGAGAAGCAGCGGACGCCCCCTCACCTTCACCTCACCCACCTCACTGCGTGATTCTGAGCGTCGCCGCACAGGGAAGCGCTGTAGCAGAGATGACGAGACCGGGAGCTGCTCCCCCTAATGAAGGGGCTCACGACGATTTGCATGTCAAGGCCCACTTCATGAACCACGGCGCTCGTGGCCCACTGAAGGGTCGTGACCCGCTGCTTGAGAATGACGGCCCTAACACAGGCAGGACCATCACACCCAGCATTGTCCTCGGTCTCTTTGGTTCCTTCCTGGTGAAACACAAACCTGGGGCTGACACCGGTTTGAACTCGTGATGATGTTGGTCATTTTGCATAATTGGCCATTGGCACGTGCAAGGAAACAGGAGATAACCCCACACATAACAGAGGGTAATTCGCAAACACCAGCACTGATAGAATAAATTATTACCACATTACCATATGGTGACCTCTTGTGTCCCATCATCCTCCCCTCCTTCCCCTCCACGGGATGCATAATCCCTGAGGTAAGGACATCGACCGAGAAGCTGAGGTGATGGAATCGGTTTGTGAACATTTGCTGAATGTATTAACACACCGGGATCGCGACTGGAGGCGGCGGTGATCGCTCGGGGAGGCTTTCATCCAGCAGTGGATCATTAGTTTCAGTGCAATTAACGCCTGTTTTTTGTAGTCGGAGCAACCTTGTAATACGTTGGCACACGGTGCTAATTGTCGCCAACCTGACGTGCGTGACCCCGCGCGGACCGCGCGTGACCCCATGTGAACCGCAGGTCAAGATCTGGTTCCAGAACCGTCGCGCCAAAGCCAAGCGGCTGCAAGAGGCGGAACTGGAGAGACTCAAGATGGCCGCCAAGCCGCCGCCACTGTCGCCGCACTTCGGCCTCCCCGCGGCCTTCGGGCCACTCGGGGCACCGCTCCCCGCGCACGGCCTCTACCTCACGGCCTCCGGGCTTTTCGCGCGGCCTGCGGGCCTCCCCATGGGCCCTATGGGGCTGTACCCGACACCCGTGGCCTACAGCCTCTACCACCACTCGTAGACGGGACGCGGTGACGTAGCTATAGTGTCGGTTATGAACGTTGGTGCACATGCAAGTTCATCGGTTATGAACGCGGTGTGTTGCGACCATTGTGGACTTCGATACAATAAGAATGTCGATGCATTGTGTACGTAGATTGTAGAGGAATACTTTAATGGATAATACGTGGAACCTTGAATCGTAATAATATTTGTGGATGAATCGCAATTGTCACTGAAGTACTTACCGTATTAGCAGCGGCTTAATGACAAAGTCGATCAACCACTTTATTTCAAATTATGACTGTAATCAGTCACGAGTATGGTAATTATCATAGTGATGATGATGAGCTCTGACTGGGTGACTCCCGGCTGGTGGGGGCCTCACCTCCCGCCGCTCTCAGCGGGAATAGGGGCTCGGGAAACAAAGGGGACCTGCGCCGTCCCACGCCAAGGGGTCGGGAGAGGAGTCGGGAGAAGGGGCGGAGAGGTGGGAGAGGGGTTGGGGAGCGGTGAATAACAGGGTGAGGAGCTGGGAGTGGGGAGAGGGGGTGCGGGGCGTGAAGGGCGGGGAGTGCTAAATGAAATCAGACTTAGGAAACAGAAATATCAATTTCACCTCCTTCCTGTATCTTCATCTCCACATACAATATGAAACAATTTAGTTTTAAACACATCTTATCAGCCACACGACCTCGGCTGAGCGTGCATCTGATTTGAGCCCAGAAATTGTCCGAGAAGCTGGTAACCACATGAGCCGCGTCAAGCATGCACCACACGTGTGCGTGTCACTCCATCATTTCCCGCACGTTCAGCGAGTTCTAGCCCGTGAGACGAGCCCCAGTGCAGGCAACTCCAGCAGCCGCGCGAGACGCGGCGTTGTCATGTGGAGCGACGCGAATCCTCCCGCTTGCGAGTGGGGCGCAAGTCGCGTCACCATGACGTCGGTGCACGTGTGACGTGCGTAATAGTGAGGCCAAGAGTTCTCACGTCACTGAAGCCCCAACTGTCACGTGGGCGAGTGCAACGGTGCCGCTGGATGACGCCAAACAAACGTTAATGAAACAAACCGAGTACTTTCTTGTATAAATTGTACACAGATTGCGATTGTATAGTTAATATGACATTGTACATATATTGTACGTACGGAATGTGTCGGATTTAATAACGTGCGTGTACAGTGTGTACCCTCATCAGGCAGCGTGCTTCCTGCGCCAGGCGAGAGCTTTGATTATCTGCGCTTTGAGCCTCGCCGTCACCTTGTACAGCAGCACAACTGCCAACGTTCAATGTACAAATAGCAGCGATAACGGATACGATCATTCCGAACATTCGCTCGGTCAGTCGCGTACACGTCAGAACGGAGCACCGGTGAGCCTTGTGCTAACGGCGAGCTCGATCTAGCGGAGGCCCTTCTACCAGCAGGGGCGTGAGCCAGCGGTTGCAGCGCAGCACCTTTACTGGCCGCACATATTCTGTTTACTACGCACACGACATGCCCCCGGTTGTTTTGTGCCTCCGAGGTGATAAACCTCCCCAACACTCCGGCGGCCCCCTCAGCAGAGGCGGGTGTTAGTGGAGGGGGCGGTCTGTGTGTGAGACTCGCGGCGTCACGGAGATAGCCGCCTCCTCCTCGTCACTGAGCCGCTGCCACTGATGCGATGTGACATTTCCGGAAGAACTTTGCAAGCAACGTGACGACATGATTCGTAAAATGAGAAGTTCCTCATTAGTGTGTCGCCAGGAATGTTAAGTGGGGACTTAGTGACGGCGCAACTTGAGGTTTGAGTCATGACGAGAGCGCAGATCATTTTACTGTTATCAGGTCAGCTACTTAACCTCCTTTTGCATATATCCACGCGTGTGTGTGTCGAATGCGGAAAAGCATTTACAGAATAAATGTGTACATCGAACGAAGCTTCCTGGGTGCTGGCGTGTGAAGGTGTTTTTTTTTTAAGTAACTGCCATTATGTTGGGATCAATTCACTCGGGCAAAATGCGTCTGCGTGCAGTGAGGATTTCCCAAGCGACGGCCACCAGTTATGAACTTACGATCCGGCTGCCGCACGTAGATAGGTAGATATTTATTATTGCAGCGGAAAAATAGCCAGAGAGCCTGCAAGCTCTTTACGGGATTCCTGCGACACAACAAACACGCGAGTTGGAAAGAAAAAGATAATAAATAAATAAAAATATCGAAATATCCAATTAACAACCCAACAAAAATATTTACATCCAATATTGCACAGAACTAACCAAATAAATAAAAAAACACAGATTAGCATTGCAATTGGGAAAATAATACCAATGCATTTTACAGGGAGCATATTGCACATTGAGAGGGAACAAATGAACTTTAGCAACATTTTAAACACGAATCGCTATTTGCAATCACAGCTGGACAAATATTCTAATACTAGTTGGGATCAAAGGTTGTTCATGGACGTGAACTGATCTCACCACGACATCTCGTCGCAGGGACACGGGGACTCGACGCTCGATAAACAAACGCCTTCGCTTCACCGACGAGACCGCCTCGTTCAGCCACCCCAATGGCACACGACGGTCACTGCTCTACATCAACATCGGCCGACCCATCGTCCACGCTCGCGTCACAATGTATCCTGTCTTCCTCCTCAATTTGGTCTCTAACCCTCACGCCGACGTGACACTGGGTGTTGACACCACTCCGAGGATTCTGCTTCTTTCGTACGGTGCGTGTCCAAGGTCCAGCGGGTAGAGCTGGACCTTGGCAGCGTTGAGGTTGACGTTGTCGATCCCCTCGATTTCGTCGGGGTAAACGTGAATCACACGGCCGAGAGTCTGACGCTCGCCTCAATCACACAGGAGGTTCGAGTCTCTCACGCCAACGCAGCGATGGAGGAGGCGCGCGCATCGGCCCTCTCCGGTTCGGCGCCCGCCGAGGGCCTCTCCACAGCCGTCGAGGGAGGTCGAGGCGAACCAGTCCGTGCGTCGGCTTCTCCAGCAGGTGTTTGTTTTCCACACGGGCCCGGTGCCGTTCTTGTAGTCGCTCCTCGGCGTTCTCGCTGGCGACGATGGGAGTTGCTGTTCGTGTCCACGGTGGTCGCAGTCGGTCGCACGTGGTTGGTCGCCCAAGTCTCGTGGACTTGAGAGCTCCAGATATGAAGCTCATTGTCCTGTGTTGTTCCACGTCTACGAGCGTGGTGAGGATGCTTTCCTTCCAGAGCGGGGAGCAATGCTCAGCGGTGGAGTAGACGCGGGCGGGTGCTGCCGTGCGGACATTCAATGCTGCTACTCCCCAGCTCATACCCGCTGGCGTGCTGATGAGGTTAACGCGGGACTTGAGTTTTGGCCGTGTCCGCTTCAGATGTTCCTTGAAGCTGGGGGTACGGTCACGGGTGATACCGGGGTAAGTTGCAAATTCCTCGTTGGATACTCGTTCTTTGCGAACCCTTTGGTCACAGAAAGTGGCCTGCATGTGGGATCGTGCGGTGCGGCTGTTCAAGTAGTGAGTGGCAACCATTGTCTTCCTTGGGATACGGGCTGTAGGTTCCACCGGGTCATATAGGCGCTGACTCCACTCCCGGGGTGCGCTTGTGTTGAACCTATAATGTTGAAATGATTCCCAGCTCGCAAGGCCATTCATTGTCTTCTGTGCAGAGATATTGAAGGGATGGTTGGGGGGGAAGGTGGTGGCTCACACTGTTGACGCTTAATGCACTGGTGGCTCATGCGATGTTGGCTCCTCACACAGCGGTGGCTCACAGAGTGGCGGCTCATGCAGTGGCGGCTCTCACTGGTGGCTCCTCAACCAGTGGCGGCTCACACACTGGCGGCTCATAGGCGCGCAGCATTTCATTTTGTGTGTCCCACAGCCACTCTCCCTGCCACCGACTCGCATCTCCAGAGCCTTACGCGGCTCCCACTTACGCGTCGCCCCCACCCTCCTCCTCCCTCCTCTTCCCCACCCTCTCCACTTCCCCGCCCCCTCTGCCTTGTGTTTTCTGAAGGAAAATCCATGCAGTTTCAGTTACGGTTCTTATGTTGCTCGCCCCGCACCCCGACGGGCCCCGCCGAGTAAGTGTCTTAATAATAGCGCCCAGCCTCCTCTGTCTCCGCTTATAATATTTCCGTCTGCCGACAACAGTGAGTGCGCCCGATTGTTTGACTGGCACCAGGGCGGGAGAGACGCCAGGGGGAGGGAGTCGCGGGGCCACCGGGGGGGGGGAGACGGGGGTGGGGGGAACGGCGACGTGGGCTAGAGAGAGAGAAGGGGGCGGGCGGTAGCGAGGGGGGGGGATGAAGGGGAGAGTTTTGGGCATGGTTTTTGAGACGTGGTGTCAACATGATTGCCCTGTTGGAAGGACAGAAGAGTTACAATAGACCCACGGTTTGACAGACAAGTCGACAGACACGTGTTGTGGCGGAGAGATTGACGAGCGAAGATCAATCATACATATTAATACAAAACATTAAGCCATGTAACGGCCAGCAGCGCTCTGGACCGTCAGTTCATGGTGTGCGGGATCAATTCCATCTACCGGCGACGGAAATTTGGGCACGTTTCTTAACTCGCCCGCGTACCGCGATGAGTGGGTCGGCAAGTCGCGTGTGGTGGGGTAAAGTGTGGGTACTCCCGCTACTCCCCACGCGTGTGGCGAACCTGAAAGAGGAGATGGCGTAACCTTGAGCTCGCTCTAGTGGAGATCCTTCCCCGCCCCCCTCCCCCTCCAGCAGTGACGTGAGACAGCAGTTTCAGGGCCGCGCCTCTAGCTGTCATTAAAGACCCGGTTTAATAATAACGATGCATTAGTAACGTTGAGCCCTTGGTGAGAGATGTCTCCGCTACTGTCAAGACTCTGTTCGCAGTGATGAGTGGTTCTCTCCGTCACGAGTGAGGAGTGGTTCGCATTCCACCGCACGCCACTGTGTTTGTCGAATCACGTAAAAAACACTCGTGTGCCCCCGTCTTGACTTGTTCACTGGCAGTGCCATCTCGTCCCGATATTCCCACCCGGTTTCTCCGAGCGAGTATTACGGGATTCGAACCTCATGCCGCTTGGTTTGCCAGCTTTATTCTCCCACGCCAGCTGACACGCACTCCTCACCAGCCTCTCGTTAATGTTCAGGCGACCTCGGGACAGGTCAGGTGGAGTTGCCACTGGGAATATTTATGGCCATGGCCTATCACACACACACATACGTATATTCAAATATACACGCACACACATTTATATGTTGTTGCCAGATTCTTGGTGCCAATGTTGTTAGCGAGCCTACATTATGGCCCATAGAGCAGCGCACTATAAAGCAGCACACTACAGAGCAACACACTATAGAGCAGCACACACTAGAGCAGCACACTATGTGGCAGCACGCTATAGAGTATAGAGCAACACACTATAGAGCAGCACCCACTAGAGCAGCACACTATGTGGCAGCACGCTATAGAGCAGCACGCTATAGATGATGTGGTATCTCCACACCCGGGCCGCCTTTGTCTCTCCAATACTAGTTGCCATGGCCACCATTCGAACCCACATGATCGGGTTTGCAGTTCCATGTACAGACTGCTCCAGGATATACACACAGAACCTACACACGCAGACTATATATACACACACATATACCATACATACACGCAGACCCCACATATATACAAAGCTCCCCCATATAGCATTAACAGACTGTAAGGTCAAGTGCCGTTAGCGGGCACCAATTAAAGTAGACACGGCACATGGGGAGGTGGGTGACCAGCACCACGCCCGGCCGCCTTTGTCTTCCGAATGGCAATGTTTACACACTGAACTAGGTACTCATTTGCGTGCGAGTCTTCCCAGAGTTATATCCCAGAGTTATATCCCAGAGTCCCAGCACCAGTTCGTATATTTGCCGGGCAGAGCCCGGCACACTGTAATACACAATGGCTTTGTGTAAAAATAGCTAACGCGCACAAAAATAAAATAAAATAAAACGCGTTCCTTAAAGTGGGTGCCGCGCGGAATAAACCGCAAATAAGTCGCATATGTGTAGCTGCTCGGCGCCCGGCCGAGGAGGGGCCCCCCTTTCCTCCCTCCCTCTCCATGCCGGGGGCCGCGGGGAGGAGGAGGGCGCGCTGCTCATAAACAAGTGTAATTACTGGTCGGGTTATCTTCAAACGCTCTCAGCTCCACCCTGGCTCCGGCGAGACTCGTTGCCGCGAGCTATGGAGGAGGAGGAGGAGGGCTCTTTGAAAGGAGGCGCCGCTCGTTCGGCCGCCCGCCTTCCCCGCACACTCCCTCCCCGCCACCCTCCTCTACCGCCTCGCTCGCACTCTCACTCTTCCCATCTCTTCCGCGCTCTCCTCTGCAATTGCCCGGCTCCTCTCCTTTGCTCCCCACTTGCTAACTCCAGCCTCCTGCTGCCATCTTCCCGCACCCATTACATCTCTGAGACTCTCCTCTATACACACAGACACCAACACAGCGGCACATGTATCCGCATGAGAGCAGGTACTCGTTTTAGTCTAAGTCGACCTAGGTGAGGTCCATATTCGTCACTTATATTGTCCGTGAGTGGAGATCGAACTCAGGTCAATGGGTTCAGGGCGCATTGTAAATTATACTTAGATTAGCGCAGTGCGATAACAATTACGCCACCAAATACAAAGATCCCTCGCATAATCGTAACATAGTGTAAAGACAAGTGCTGTTAGCGAATAGAACTTATGAAGGCCGGCACGGCACACAAGGTGGGTAGCCAGCACCAGGCGTGGATTCACACACATCGTGTGCACACCGACACATACACACACACCCATGTGCGCGCGCGCGCATTGAAACGATGTTTCATCGATCATATGTCGTTGTTGTTGACATGCAGTCTCTCCACAGCTCTGCGCAGCGCTTTGTGACCCTCGGATGAAAAGCCCTGCGGAAGTGCTATTATTATTATGACGCACTTTTCATGTTCACACGCGTGCACGCGCTTCCCCTGACCTCCCTCTCCCCTGACCTCCCTCTCCCCTATCCTCCCACCCCTTATCGCCCCCCCCGCCCCCCACAAAAAAAAATCGCCCCTTTTCCAAACGGCGAGCAGCGTTTGGTATCGTGTTCCATCCCTCCCCCTGGTGCTCCCACCTTCCCCTCCCTGCTCCCCTCGTGCTCCTACCTCCCTGCCTGTCCCCGGTCCAGTCACTCCCTCCTGCTCTGTATAAGTTTGTTCCAATTGGCATTATTAAACGAAGGTATTAATATTAAGTAAAGGGGAGATGCTTCTGGGGCAGCTGAGCGCTCAGCGCGGCTTCGAATCAGACAGCGGAGCTGACTCTCGGAAGGGACTCGAGCTCTCCGTCAAGGTTCAGGTCGAACATCGACATAAACCGTCATGCCAAAAAACGTGTATGAGTTTATGAGTATTTAATAAAAATAATTGCATTTACAGAGCGTTTTTCACCCGAGGGTCACAAAGCGCTACACAGAGCTGCGGAGAGAACGGGAAGCCAACAACAACGACATAAGAAAGGAAAATCAGCACAATAACTTTTTTGGGGGTTTTCGTCAAGGTTAAATTTTACCATATGTACTTTAATATAATTATAAGTAATTAATCTACTTAATAATTGCACTTCTAGAGCGCTTTTCATCCGAAGGCCACACATTTTTGCGTAAAATTAAGTTTTACACTCGATTTCCTATTATTTTCCCACACCAAACTGTTTACAACACTGCTGTTTACACATTTAAATTATGCCAAATAATGAAATGAGGCGGAGCGATCAGACTGTGGTTTCACGAGAGGTGATTTTACACAGTATCTCGTCACATTTTCGACACGTCGTGAGATGCGACGATGACACAGCAGTGCAAAATCAGGCAGCTGGTTCTTTGATGAAAAGAGACGAGGGGAGACGCGGTGAGACGAGGGGGAGACACAGAGACAAGAGGGAGACACAGACGATGGCAGACACGGGGAGATGAGGTGGGGACGAGGGGAGGCGCGGGGAGACGAGGACAGACAAGAGGAGACAGAGGTAGAGACACGGAGACAATGCAACCTTTGAATATGCCATGTTGTTCTTGTTCGTGTTTATCTTTCTAATACATTTGAATAGAGTATATAACTTGTAAAAAATAACTTGTGTATTATATAACATAGGACTCCGCGGTGGCGCAGTGAGTAGCGCTACTGCCTCTCAATGTAAGAAGGACCTGAGTTCGCTTCCCGGATCGGGTGCCTTCTGTGTGGAGTTTGCGTGTTCTTCCGGTGTCCACATGGGTTTTTGCCGGGTACTCCGATTTCCTCCCACCGTTCAAAGACACGTTGCTGCCAAGGTTAACTGTCCTACTGACTAAATTGCCCTACAAAGTGTGCACTTTGATGTACTGGCGTCATATCCAGGTTGCGCTCTATGTTTGCCGGGATAGGTTCCGCCGCCCCCCCCGGCCCACTCCCCGCTACCCTGTACAAGTCTAAAATGGCACTGACACCGAACTGAACATATAACACAACTAGCGTGAGTAACCTGATTGAGGCCCCAGTGTCGGGCCCGAACAGCTCAGCAAACCTTTAAGCCGCGATTAAGGGGAGCGTGCTGCGGTAGTGCAACAAGGGGTTGCCACCTGTCCCGGTTTTAATGGGATCGTCCGTTTTGAGGAGGCAGCGACTGTCCTGCAAGGAAAGCCACGGGACCCAGACACACAGTGTAACGCGACTGGCTCCCATCACTGCTGTCTCGAGAGAGAAAGATAGACCTCCATCAGAGCGGCATTGGGTCTAACTTATTACTCTTTCCACTCTGCCCACTGATCGAACCGCATCACAGTGGTGGACGGACAGAAGCGAGGGTTTGAGGAAGTTTCACCGTCGTTTTGAACGCTGCTCCAGGAGATGGAACTGAATAATAATAATAATAATGGTTGCATTGCTGGAGCGCCTTTCACCCGAAGGTCACAAAACGCTGCACAGAGCTATGGAGAATGGGCGGCTTCTCGCTGAATGCTCAGCGTGCAGACACTTGCACCGCGGCAGCTCGCGGTGTCACCACGGTCACGATTAAGACTGCATCGTCACCGGCATCATCCTTGGTCCGGGATTGAACTCAGGAGACTGTGTTCCTGGTGTAGTATACGAACCACCATGCACAGTTGTAAAAATATACAAATTACAGACATAGAGACACCACTCAACGCTGTCGACAATATGACTTTACAAAGTAAACTCTGTTAGCGAGCACACATTAAGAAGTACGTGTATAGAAAATGCAAGGAGAGGCGTGGTAATCGCTCGGATGTTGTTGTTATTGTTATGCCGTTCTCTCCACAGCTCTGTGCAGTGCTTTGTAACCCTCGGGTGAAAAGCGCTCTATAAGTGCAATTATTATTATTAATCAATATTAACCGCCTTTGTCTCCACTGCATGTGGCAATTATTATTATTAATCGTGCGCGATGGTAAAGCCGTGGAAGACACTCCGATTCATAATAATTATTGCACTTCTAGAGCACTTTTCACCCGAGGGTCACAACGCGCTGCACAGAGCTGTGGAGAGAGCGGCGTGTCAGCAACAACAATGACATAGGAACAGCAAATAAGCAACAAAAACGTTTTTTTTAATAGCGCAAAGGCAACGTTGCCCCCTACAGCGTTAACAGATTTGCAGGGTCAAGTTCTTGGTCGCTCGCGTGTGTGAGCGGTTTCCCATGGAGCGGTGTGACCGTCACCTGTACCAATTATTATTATTAATTGGATCACAACGTCGCATCCAGCCCTCATTCATTGTATGGTCGGACTGAGGTAGAGGAGGCAAGGTTGCGGTTCAGGTTTACAAACGCGATATCAACGTTTGTCACTTGGAACGGTTTTTGTTTTACAGAAGAAAAAAATCCAACTTAACCCCCGGGGGTTCAATGGGGCCGCAACGCTCCACCGCTCCCGGACGATGACCAGCCGATGGGATCCTCCACCTCTCCCCC